>CM061546.1:198241264-198596264 GCA_030864215.1 Capsicum pubescens | reverse complement strand
TTTAGTGATTTGTTATTTATGGATAATTTAATTACATATATTTGGCATGTCAATGATGGCATTTACTGATAAAATAATGTTCAGTTATTCCATTGTCTCGTTAGATTAAACAGTTGGTTGTTTTGCGTTACCAGTCCAACTATTGTCCTAATTTATAGTAGTTGATTGGAAACATAATAGACGTTGTTCTCTATAATTTATAGACTTAACAGACTATCGATTGAGTAATTCATATATTTACTTACAGTAACTATCATGATTTATAGAGGTCGATGATAAAAGACATAGACATAATTCTCTATTAATTATAAATTACACCCAGGATTGATTTAAGAAACCTTACATCTATTTATTCAGTTTTCTATATCTCTATCACACCTTTCCAGAAAGCCAACAACAATAACAAATCATACGATAAATTTTTTAGGCCTTTCTTTTTTTTCTCGATCAAAATCAGCCTTTGTTTTACTTGATCCCTCTCCATTTTAATTTTTTTTAGTGATACTTTCAAGTAATCCCTTTGTTCTTCGGCTTATTTTAGCAATGTCATGAGTAGATCTCTATTTTCTTTGAATTCCCGAAGCCTTTGGAGTATATGAAACTTGGAAGCACCTCAAAAATTTGATGTCGATGGGCTGCTCATCGGTGAGTCTTCGTCAAGCCACTTAAAAAAAGAGCATCCTCCATTATCCTTTCCAACCGCATAATTAAAGAATTTTTGACCCGGATTCCAATCGGTGTGTGACGTCCTAAAAATAGTTGGATTGCCACAATGACATATGTAGGACACTTTTGCATTTGATTTTTGGGATGCTTGAGACATTGTAGTTGTTAACAAAAGTTAAAGCCAAAAAAAATGAGAGTGTTAACACAAAAATAGCCTTTCTTTTATAGAAGAAAAAAGTGAGATATTACTCTTGGGTGTTGATTTGACGTGTACTTTATTACCATTGTAAAAATCTGACATTTTTATTTTTTTAGCCGGTCTTGTTTCATAGACCTTATTTATAATCGATGCCTTCTCAGGCTTTTGATAGATGATTCACTGAATAGATAGACAGTCTAGCATATACTAAGAGCCAATTCCTTAATATCCACACTAGACTATGCTACACATTCATAGACCATAAATAGCACATATTTTGAGAAGAATTTTTTAATCAATAAAATAATAAATAATTAGATTTTATGCAATTAAAGGAGCTTGAATAAGTCATGTGATCGTATGAGAGTCCACGTAAATTGGATAAGGTGATTAAGGATGTGTGAGGATGGGTAGTGGATGAACAACAAACATGCTTGGGGCAATGTTTATCCAAAGTACAAGTATGTTGTGGAGAATTCATTTGTTCAACTACAACTCATCACCTCACATCTTTGATCACCACTTTCTATTTATGTGGACTCTCATACGAGCACATGACTTGTTTAGACTCATATAATTGCATAATATCCAATTATTGATTATTCTATTAATTAATTAATCCTTCTCAAAATATGTGCTGGTTACGGTCTATGAATAAATATCATAGTCGAGTTATTTATTTGTGGAAGTAGTTTGAAGTCTATGCTAGACTATATCAGGTCGAGTACGAAACTAAGCATAGTCTAGCATAGATTTTGTACAACTTCATTAATAAATGCACTAGACTATGACACATATTTATAGACAATGACAAGCATATTTTTTGAAAAGGATTATTTAATTAATAAAATATTAAGTAATTGAATTTTATGCAATCGAATGAGCCTAAACAAGTCATGTGATCGTATGAGAGTCCACATAAATTAAAAGTGGTGATCAAAGATGTGAGGTGATGAGTTGTGGTTGAACAACCAACATCCTTAAGGGCAATATTTACCAAAGCACAAGTATATTGTGAGGAATTCATTTGTTCATCCACTACCCATCCTCACACATCATTGATCACCTTATACAATTTACGTGGACTTTCATACGATCACATGACTTGTTCAAGCTCCTTTAATTGCATAAAATCTAATTATTTATTATTTTATTGATTAATTATTTCTTTTTTTCCCAAATATGCTACTAAGGGCAATAAACCAATACGGTATATTATTGACAAGGCTTACAGTCTATGAAATTCACTGAACACAATTGATAAACCAGTATTGTTGAACGCATCGATTAAGTATTTTTTCGAGCATAGATATTGAGATCCGTATATAATACACCCTATCGACTTTGCATTTAATTTTGTATAAATCAACATAATCGAGGATAGACCAAATTAATTTTTCATTTGCGTATATGAATTAATTTGACATCTCACAACTTTCTCGTTCATCTTCTAACATGGTAAATTGCAAAAAATAAAAAAAGAAAAAAACTGTAAAATTATAGTGGAGACAAATGCAGGAAATAAAAATCAATTTTAAATTATCATATATGAATTAATCGATGCCTTCTCACAACTGTTTGATTCATGTTCTAACAGAGGAAATTGCACAAAATTTCAAACAAGTCTAAAATTACAGAAATTTAAAAGGACACAGATATAGGAAAAATAACATATTTCATTCATTCATTTATTCATTCTTCATTACAATGGTAGAACCATATTTACAGCAAACCCCAAGCAAAAACTACAAAATAAAGAAGCTTTCATCTAACATAAACCTAACCATGAAAGTTTCCCATTACAATGACATTAAAAAAAAACACATAAAAAACTAAAACTAAGGGGATAGTGGGGGTGATCATCTCCTCCGGCTCCATGTTGAGCCTCTCCACAATCGCCCGTAAAAAATAGGCAATCCTCTGGAGTTCGTGGTAGAGGTTCTCCGTTTCCTGTCCCAGTCCATAAAATAGTCGGTTGAGGTTGTTGCGGAGAAGGAGAAGGTGGTAGTTACGGTGGATCCTTCTTCTGGGTCTCAAAGAAATGCCTGGAATCTAGTCGATTAAATATAATTTATGAGTTGATGAAGATGAATTTTGGGTATAGTAGATGGGTGTTTATATAGACCAAAATAGAACCCTTTGGTCTTCCCGCCCATTAGTTAGGAGACGTGTGAATGGTGGAAATCAGAGAGAGGTAGCGTATACCCAATCGACGCAACGTGTGAGTGGACGTGCAACAACTTTTTTGATGTGTAATAAATGCTCAACTGTTCATATGTCCTTTGAATATTTAGGGTTTTTAATACACCTTATATGAGATCGATAATAAACTATGTGTTAAATAAAGAATACAAGAAATAGACCTGACACACATTATATGCAATACCTTAAAAGGTCGATAATAGACACAGAGTAAAGTCGATAAGTCTGGAATTAATCAGACCACTGAAGAGTTATCAAAATGCATACACTGCCATGCCTTACAAAAACACAAATTCATACAAGTCTAACTATGATTTGTTGTTGTTACAAGTGGTTCTCTTGTGCCCGGATCTCTTGCACAATGAACACTTATTCCTCCTATTTGACTTGAAAGTCTTTCCCACACCCTTAACGCATTTTCTTTTCTTTATTCCGAACTTGGTGACCATGAGAGGTGGAATAATGTTCATGTCTAGCAATTCTTGTGGCACGCGCTATTCGGACTCCAAAGGGACAACATTAATTGATTTCGAATACGTAAGGAGGTACTCTTCCACTTTATACACGAACTAAGAGTAATCATAGACTCTCAAACCATAATCATCATCGTGCTTCAATCGCAAAGCGTCCATTACGTGATCGCATGGTATTTTAACCAGGTTAAACTTCCTGCAAGAACACGACTTTTTCAGTAGGTCGACTTTGGTCGTACATCCACTGCCGAACACAGTGAATTGCCTTTCGTTCCCGTTTACATTCTCCACATAGAAGGATTCGCTCTTGATTATATTGTCCCTTAAGATCTTTTCGGCGGCGGGCACAAATTTGTTACACGTCTCTCCCTGAATATTTCATCAAAATTCTTAGCAATCAAATTGAATATAAATACCACGGGGTACCCCTTTTCGACAATCAACATAGCGTTCACCGAATCGACAATATTTGTGGTCATCATGTCAAACCTATTGCCAAGTAAATATGCCCTGCTCCATTTCTCAAACCAAGATCATACTCGAGGAAAAAGGCTACCTCGGGATAGTAGTTCTTGAATTCCACAAAATAGTCACTAAACTCCTCGGGAGAATATGCCTTTGCCGCGTTGTAAAATAGATAGACGTGTTCTCCTCAGTGGTGATTTACCCAGAGATTTTCACCTAGGTGCCTCATGCAGTACCCATGATGAGTATGGTTTTACGCCTTCGTGATGCCGTTGGCCATACTCTTGTGCCTATCGGAGATAAAGCACAAATCTGGTCCATCGACTACAATAGACTTCAGCTTCTCAAAGAAGAACGTCCAAGACGCATCGTTCTCCTTGTTAACGACGCAAAAGGCACTACGATAAATATGGTTCTCCGTATCCTGTGCAATCGTTCTTAGCAGCACGCCCTCGTACTTGCCGTATAAATGAGTGTCGTCGACCATAATAACCTTCCTCATATGAGCGAATCCCCTAATGCAAGGGCCCAACGATAAAAATTAGTACATAAACCTACAATCGACCTTGTTCACCATGATGGAATAGGTGGTGCCAACATTAAGAGCGTCGATCATGTACGAAAAAGAGGGCAGACAGGAAAACCCATGCTCCGTTGTTCCTCGAACCATTTCCTTGGCAATCACACACCCCAGCCAACATTTCCAATAGCTTGGTCTACTTTTCAAGTTCTTGAAAATGATCCTTCAAATCTCACTAGTTTCCGAACCCTTTTCTTTGCGATACATGTTCACACAGAGCGACCAATGACTTTAGACGTGATTTTCCTATGGTAGCGGGTGGCGTATTCGATGCTGCAACTGTGATCGCCGACGTATTTATAGATGAAGAATCTGTCTGTGCATTCATACTTCTTCACCCGCAACATCCACGCGCAGCTAGGACAAAAATATTTCACCTTGAGAAATTTGCTGCAGCTCTTCAATGTAGCATAATCAAAAAAAATTCTCACAGCTGCTACGTCCAACAATACTTTCAGCTCCTTTTTGCTGCTAAATATTTGATTTACCTGAAAATTAGTTCCGTCGAAGAAGGTGTGGTTGGTTTGTGCTCCCAATTCGCACTTTTCTCCCTCTTCTTCAGAGAAAATTGGATCTTCCAATTCCATTTAATGATCCTCCAAATCCATTGGATGAGTATCCAAACTCTCATCTTCAAATGAATCATGTTCATCAATTATTGGTTGTGGTGGCGGGATTGTCGGAGACCCCGGGACGACATTTATCCTTAATATTGGCCTAGAGCCATCGGCAGTGACATCCAACATGTATAACGACACATGCCGATCATTATTTATGAACGTGGGATGTATTTTACCCCGCCTATTCATTACATGCTAATCACAACGTTCTTTGGTTCGCATTCTAATTCTCCGCTCTCAATTACACTTCGAACTATGTCGTCGTACGATCCATTGCGACGCAGCGGGATGGGCACTGTCTCCTTGCTAGATGATTTTCACTTCCAATAGTTGGGACCCTCCTCCCACACACCCATATAATTACCACCCACGATAACTACCTCAGCTACTGTCATAATAGACCACACAAATCGATAATAGATTAAGGTATCGGTCTATAGCTGGTCGATCACTGGTATGAATACGTCCGTACAAAGACGTGAATCGACTGATTTTTGATATAATCGTTGCCCTCTTAGCTTTAGAGTGAAAAATGTATGTGTAGGATTTCTAAACTACTAAAATATATCCAATGGCGAGGTATTGAGCGGATTTGGAAAGCTTTTCGAGCTAGTAGAAATGGTGAAAAAAATTACATTTTTTTTTCAAAAAGGATGGAACAACAAATGGAGGCAATGATGAAGAATGGAGATTTTCAGTTGTGATGAACAATTTTTCGTCATAAAAGTGGCCGGAATCGAAAATTATTGGTGAAAAGGGGAGCTCCTATTGGTGGCTTCTTGGACAATTTTCTAAATTAAAATAAGAAATATGAAAAAATGGTGGAAATATAAAAAAAAAGGTGGGAAATATTAATTATTAAATGGATGAAGTAGGGGACTAAAGTGTAAAGTTTAAAACTTGTGTGGTAGGTTTATATGTAAGAAGTGATGATGTCATAATAGTGTCTAAACGCCTAATTTTTCAAGACTTGTGTCTAAATGTCAAAATAAATTTTGAAAGTGTCTAAATGTCAAACTATCCCGAGAAACCGCTGCCTAGAGAGAGAAAACACATTTTCCTTTGACAACAAGATTGAATTCTGATGGCCAATTTTGTTTTTCTAACCCGTATTTCATCTAGATATAAACTAAACTCTGTATATTCATTTAGGTTCAAGATCCTCGGGGACTTCGAACAACAACAAGCACAATATGGACAACTGCTTGGGTTGATCACATAATGTCAAAGATGCATAACATATGTTATAAATAACTTTTTATTATTTAATCATAGTTGAATAAATTTTTATTATTTGATTACAGTTAGTTAATTATAATCCCATTAAATTATTTAATGAAAATCAATTATTTTAATAGTCGTTGAATGCTAGTAAATATTGATTACAATCATAAAAAAGTATTTACCTTTTACAGTTATATATATGCGTGCGCGAGCGTATGTGCAGCCTATATAGTATAGTTAATACCTAAACATATTTTTAAACAATTTATATTTTGCAGATAACACTTAAATTATGGATTTTTGTTTTTATCCCCCTAATTATAAAATTTTCTATCTAAAATTTTCATATGATGTAGTCACATCGAGAGTTATTTTACTTTTTTTTTAAGCATGTGAGAGCTAGAAAATAAGTGAAAGGAAAACATTCTGTGTAGCATTTTATATTATTTTTTAAAATGAATTATTGTTGTTTCTTATTTTCTTTTTAAGATCTTTCATCGTCAAAGCTCTACATTTTTATTAAAAATAGTAATTAGTTGCTCATAACCTTAAAATGAACTAACATAAAGATAAAATTATTTTTTTAAAAAAAGTTAAAAATCATGAATTGTTATAAATGTATTTACATTATAGTGAATGTCTATCAAAATCTAATAAGATCTAGTTGATATCTATCAGGATTTGATGTATTTGTCTTTTAATGTAAAACTAGGGGAAAATTCCCCCTATAAATAGAAGGGCTTCCTTCATTGTAAATCATCCCTCAAGAGAAGAAATAAGAATCACTCTCTCTATTCTCTCTATTCTTCTTCTTTATTATTTCTTGTTTTATAACACGTTATCAGCATGAGACTCTAATCTCGAGGTCGTCCCAACTTTATCTATCTGCAAGGTCTAGTGTTGGTCACAATGAACTCATGGTTGTGGATAACTGATGGTTTGTTTACGGAAGTAAATTGGTAACCCGTTTAAATTAATTTTATTTTTAATGGTCTGCAAAACTTATCTTTATTATACATGATGTTACTGATTATCTAATCTATTACCGTTGTTTTTACTCAAATCAACCCCGGCCCGACTGATACATACACTTCATATGAGTTATTAAATCTTATCTCTTGGGCATGGTAAAATAGCATGCAACACTGTTAAAAATAAAAAGGATTTCTTCTAATAGTCTTTAGTAGTAGTGTTTATGATGAATATTCCTTTTAATAACCTGTATCATTTCATTTTGCTAGCATCTATACATGAAATTGCTACTAATATGATGATTAAGTTTCAGGAATGATGTTCGGCGAAAAAGTCTTTGTAACATCTTAAAATTACACTTATGTTGTTAAAACTGGTTCTACGAATAAGAACGAATTGAATTCCTCTATTTCACTAATGACTTGAACATGAGGTCTAGGGTATTTTGCCCTTCTATGTCATTGATCGTGGGAAAGACAATGGAATCAAATCTCCTCGCACCATAATATAAGACATCGAGTTGGAGTCCCGATGTACCATGATGATAAAATATTGGACTAAGTTCCATCGATTTATGAGCCTAAGACGTCTTTATATGGATAAGACATTGAATTTGAATCTCAATGCACCATATTGATGATATTATGATGGCTAAGGAAAAATAATGGGTATTTGGTGAAACATGTCCCATTAAATATGTTTCATTCCTTGAATTGATGTGGTTGCAATAAATCATATGTATGCCTCAATTTTCTTTTGTAGTAGCTATCATAATTTGATATGCTTAAGGCATGGTTATATTCCATTCCTGGGGAATGAGAAACTTATTAATGCAAACGTGTACTTGATTGTGATGGTATCACAACCCACCTCCGAATGAGGCAGAATAACCGAGAAGAGTTATTTCGAAATCTACTTCTAAAGTAGTAAATCTGAAATTTACTAAAGAAAAAAGAAAATGTCATGGTAAACTTGGATTTTACTAGTATAAAAGTTCATAAATTGTTATAAACGATTGCGATATCTTAAACATGTGCATATTAAGTATTAAACATATATTGAAGAATTCGAAAATTCTTCATTAACTTTAATGTTGCTTGTTCTTATGATATGTTGGTTTGACCAACTAATTTTGGGATTGGATCCCTTAAAATCTGAAAAGTATAAAAGGTGAATATGGGCTCGTTCACCTATCATGTGATATGTTGAAAAGATGCATCAATAAGATGATCACATGTACATTCATTGTCAACCTGCAGTTTGACATTCATAAAGTTACTTGCTCAATAAAATTGAGTTAAGAACATAATTTTTAGATTGTGCAATCAAGAAAGTTATCTTGATGATGATGGATTGGCATTGAATGCCTTCGATAAATAGCTAAATCATCGCTAATGAGAACAAATCTTCATGTGTTGGTCTGAAATATGATATGTTGCATACAATAACACTTGTATGCATTAGACCAATAAATTATGATTATTTCTTCCCCCTCAATTGGTTCAAGGTCATGAACCAACTATTCCATCTAATAGTTTTGATGTGCGGTATACGACTAATGAACATACCATGATACACAAATATGAATTCCTCAAAGAAGTAGAGGATGTATGTTAGTTTTTCTAACATAGTTTTTCTAACATAAGGAGGAGATTATAAGCGCTATGAAATATGCTAGGAATTATCACCAGATCCTCATTCAAAAGATAATTCAAGTTAAATGCCGAAACATCTCATATTAAGCGCAAGTACTCTTATTTTGTGTTCCTAAAGGACAAAGTCTATGCATGCGTGAAGCGTGGTAGACTAATCGGTTCCAAATGAAAGTCCATGAAAAATAAGGAGCAAATAATCATAATAAGAATACAATGATCTCTTGAAGAGCCTACGACATAACACTTCATGAAAAACCTTATGAGAGGTTCATGCACCTGAAAATAATAAAGTGATGAGATCTCAAAATATTATGTCACACTATGAACCGATACAAAATAATATATCATTAGTAATATCTTAGATACAATACTGATGCAATATTGCAAAAGATTATAAAGGTCTGAATTTTACGTTAATTTAAGCATGCTGACGTAGAAACATTTATCAAGTGACCTAAAAGGATGCATTTTGGTAAGCGTAAAATTTATTTGATTTGCAGTCCACACTCACACTTGACATATTTGATATTGTTACTTAACAAACATCCATATGAAAATCCCTAAAGGATTCAAAATGCCTGAAGCATATAAAGTTTCTGGGAAACATTTTATTATCCTCATAAGACTGGTGAATGGGCCCATATTCACCTTTTATACTTTTCAGATTTTAAGGAATCCAATCGCAATATTAGTTGGTCCAACCAACTTATTATGAGAACAAACAACATTAAAAGTAATGAAGAATTTTCTAATTCTTCAATATATATTATATACTCAGTATGCACATCTTTGGGATATCACAATCATTCATATCAATTTATGAACTCTTATACTAGTAAAATCTAAGTTTACCATGACATGTACCTTTTTTCTTTAGTAAATTTCAGATTTACTATTGCAAGAATAAATTTCAGATTTACTACTTCAAAAGTAGATTACAAAATAACTCTTTTCAATTATCCAGCCTCCTCAATTATTCAGCCTCTTTTAGAGGTGGGTTGTGATATCATCACAATCAAGTGAACGTTTGCATTAATAAGCTTCTCATTTCCCGGGCATAGAATATAATTGTGCCCTAAGTCAATCAAATTTTGATAGTTTATAACCTCTTTCATGATATTGCTACTTCAGGAGCAAATTGAGGCATAAATATGATATAGATTTTCTCTATATTGCTACCACATTCACTTCAAGAATGAAACAAATTGTCATCTTTCAAACTTATCATATATTGCTACCATATTTACTTTTTGGAATGGAGCATAATCAATGGATAAGTTTCATAACTTTTCATCAAAAACACATTATTTTGCCTTAGCCATCATAATATCATCAATATGGTGCATTGAAATTCAAACTCAACGTCTTACCTATATGAAGGCGTCTTAGGCATAAATCAATGGGACTTGAACCCCAACATATTATCATCCCTTTTGATAATATTGTTCTTGAGGAATAAATTTAAAACATAAATGATTCCAAATCAATTATTTTTCTTCAAATCCAACAATAATTATATTATTAGTTGCAAAAGATAGATAACATAAGAAATTACTAATCTTGAAATTACCTTTAGATTTATAATCTCACCCTATTTGGCAGAGTCTCGTGCTTGAAATTACTTTTAGATAAATTATCTTTAGATTAATTATCTCACCTTGTTTGGCAGAGTCTCGTGCTGATAACGTGTTATGAAATATAAAGCAAAGAAGAAGAAGAATAGAGAAAGAATAGAGAGTAATTCTTATTTCTCTTGAGGGATCATCAGATTGAGAATACAATGAACAAAACCCCTCTATTTATAGGGAAAAATACTCCTAGTTTCTGACTAAAAAACAAATACTTCAAATCCTGATAGATATCAACTAGATCTTGATAGATCTTATTAGATCTTGATAGATCTTATCTATATTTTTTATAGACATTCACTATAATGTAAATACATTCATAAAAAATCAGTGATGTGTATATATAATAAAAAATTTAACTTTTATATTATTTATATCAAAAGCGGAGCCAACATTTGAAACTTATCGGTATGAAATTTTAGTTCTTTTAAATTATTACTTTTTTAATTAATTATTTACACATATTAAGTAATTTTATTTTGTGATATAATACAAACTTAAAAGAAATATTATAGGATTAACATATCTCTCGTGCAATGTTTTAGCTACACCTCTAACTAAAATATGTCTCAAATTACTTAAAAGATAATTATGTATAAAATTCAATAATAAAAATGAGATTCTTAACATGAACAAATAAGACAAATTATTGTTACCCATTTTATTCTAATTTATTGGACTTTTTTTTTTTACTTTTTGAGATTTAAATTATATGTATTTCAATTAATATTTTAAAATTTATGTTTTTATCATACATGAGAATAATGACAAAAAAGAGTTGATTGAATGGTAAACATCTTCATTTTTAATTCAAAGATTAGGGATTCCAATTATCACGAGAGCAAAAAAGTGGGAACCGTTAGGAAGGACTAAAATAAAATAAAATAATTACATCTTATAGTATTTCACAATACCAAAAAAGTTTTTTAGCTATAATTAATTAACAATAATAACTTAAACATTGAATTTAATATCAATTAACTAATATTGATAAAAGCTTTAACACTCTTTGTTAAATGTACATATTAATTGTCATTAAAAGCTTTTTTTTATCAGTGCTTTGTATACTTTTAAATTTTTTTTACTCAGTGTTCATTTTCTACTTTAAAATGACCATTAATACTTGTCCAATTTATAAAATTAATCGATGATTTATCTGTTTTTATTCATTTTAGTTTTATTATTAAATATGATTTATTATCTAACGTATTTTTTAAAACATTAAATTCATTATATTTAAATAATAATATGATAAAATTGTTTTTATTATTTAGATCTTTTAATAAAAGAGTGGACAAGTAAAGATAAATGGAGGAAGTAATTTTAAAATAACATCCAATCTCGCTCCCAAATTTAGTTAAATTTACTCCGAGAAATATCAGACAGTTGAGAGATAACATAATAAAACATACCAGTAAAGGAAACAATCCTTTTTTCTTTTCTTAAAAAAAATTGACAGTGCACGAGTTGTATGTGTTCTGAAACGAAAAACTAATTAGCAAATCAGAGAAAACTAGAAGCTCCATTTTTAATCGAAATTTAAGTTGAACCACAAAGGAGTAGTGTAGTATTGGAGATAGCATGCGTGAAATTAACACAGAACATCAGCAATTCGACATCATGCATTACCATCAAATGTTATGGTGGGCTGGTAACTTGTAACCCCTTCATAACTAGAGATTTCAAGCTTGAATTTAAAAAATGAAAGTATCTTTGATAAATAATGTGTTTTACCTTCAAAATGGGATATTCCTCGTGCAAATCCTGCTTCATCGTACCCTAAATTTGGATACCAAAGAAAATGCAATGCATAAAAAGAGAGCATGAAAAAGCTGTAAAACTCAAGATGGATAGCGCTAGAGATGTGCAAAGAGATCAAAGACAGCCTAAAACAATAGTGTAACTAAGCTTATTCATCCATGGCGCTATCCCTCCTGAGCTTTACAGATTATCTAATGCATTTCCACCTGAAATTTATAAAAATCTTCACTATACCTTATGAAACGAAAAAAACAGATACATAGGACAGCAGAAAAATGATAATGAATGGTTGGGGGAAATTTGAAGAAAAGGAGAAGCCTATTTATAGTAGCAAACTAACGTGAGGGATATACATTGATCAAGTTTGTTAATTCTTCAACTTGTGTTGTATTTGTCACTATTATTGGTCAAGACTATTCATTGATTTTTTTCTTTTGATTATTATTATAATATATATATTATGTCTTCACTAGTTCACTAACTCCTTTAAATGTTTCTGCCGACTACGTTACATCACCTCACCAATCTTGAAATTAGCTACAAAGGTACGGCTACGTAGATGCATCGTTTGGTGGTGTGTATACAAATTGTACGATATATATATTGATATTAATTATAGGAAAAAAAAATTCAATTGAGTGTATTAGAATAAGAAGGATATTAATATTATTACATGCGTTACTACATAAAACGTACTACAGATATCATGCATAACTAACATATATAATTTCTCCGTTTCAAATTGATTGATCTATTTTAATTTTGATGGAGTTTAAAAAACGATAAAAAAAACTTTAAATTTTGTGATTTTAAATTATAGATATATCAAATGTATCAAAATGTGCTTTAATCTTTTGGTATTAAACATGTCATAGAAAAATTTGAAACTAAATAATTGCTAAAAGGAAATACATCATTTTTTTAAAAAAGGACCGAAAAAGAAAATAGGCCAAATAGATTGAAATGAATAAAGTATTAATTATAAATAAGTTCAAATATGATCAAATAATAAGAAATTAAATAGTACTCCCGATGTCGCAATTTATATGACACTTTTTTTTAGTTAGTCTCAAAAAGAATGACACGTTTTTAGTAAAAATTAATTTTAAAATATCAATTTTCCTTAATAAAATCATTTATATCCACACAAACATAATTATTATGACTTATTTTAAACTACATATTTTATAAATCATTCCATATTATTTAAATCTTATTTTCAGTCAAAGTAAATAATATAAATTGAAACAGGAAACGTACCAAAGTTAATATCAACATTATTATCTCTAATACCTCAAGTCAAAGTCAAACTACGTCTTTAATTAAGAAAACATATTTCGCTCTACAAATGGGTGTAGTATTGTTCATTATTACAACTGTCCCTGTAGGCACAATTTTTTCTCCTAGATCTTTTTTTCCTAATTTCTACGTCTGTATCATCATTGCCTGTGAATTCTTCCACACATTTTTCAGCTTAATGATGACCAGTTTGATCTTTTCTGCGCACCAATTGCAAAGAAAAAAAAAAGAGACTGAACCTTTACAGTCAAATCTTTTAATGTATTAATAGTCGCAACGTTCAATCACATGGGACTGTCACGGAGACACGAAATCCTTCATTTGACATACATTTCTGGCAGACCTTACCCTGTACATATTGTGGGTGTAAATGAAGCGTTGAAGAGAGAGCATATTTAACATGGCCCACATATTAACAAAGTAGTTAATTGCATGATCTTCCATTTGAATATTAGTAAGATAATTTTAGGTCATTATGCAAAGCATCACTAGTTTTTTCATTTTATTAGTTGTCCATACAGTTCAGAGTAGGAAGACTAGTTGGTTTCTCTTGTTCGTTTGGCAATTGTTAAAGACCACTTATTAGTAATACATTCACTTGTATTATGAATATACACCTAATTATGGATATTCACATATTATATTCTCACGTCTTCTTGAAGAAGATTAGGGCGGTTTGATTGGAAAACAAGTTATAGCGAGATTAGTTATATTGGGATGAAATATACTGAGATTAATTGTTATGGAATTAGTTATCCTGGTATCATTTTTTAGTGATTGTTTGATTTGTGGTACTAAAAATAATATGCATTGCATCCTTTCTAAGAATAAATAGTTTGATTATAAAAATACCTTTCACCTTATTTTGTTAAAATTTCATGTTAAATTACTTATTTTGTCCTAAATTCTATAAAATGTTGATAATCCCATTTTTTTTCTTTTAAATCCATCATCAAAAAATGTGAAAAGAATTACTCTCACTTTACATTATTTTGTATCATTAATATTTGGAAAGTTGAATTATATTTTCTTAAAAAAATTAAAATTTTCAAACATATTTAAATATATATAAAAAATAATATTTTATTTAATAATTAAACATGTACTATACCCTTCTACTACTATCTTCATTAATACATATATTTTCATATCATGTTAAAGTTCTTCTTAAGAATAATTTCTCTCTGTTATATGTTATAGATAATTGTGTATACTCTATATTATATGATTTAAAATAGATCTTATTGTAGCATAGAATGGATCTATTTTTATTTGTGCGTGAATACTTCTTAACTTCTCTAAATATTTTTATTTTTAATTTTATTTTGAGTTTATTTATGTTAGTTTTATCGATATTCATATCTTGGGGGGTGATTATATGTTAATTGGTTAAATGCTTTACTATAGTATTCTTTATTTTTTTTCTCTTAGTTTTTGTAATTCTTCTATATTATTTTGAAGGTATTCTAAATATTCTATATTTTTTTGCTTCAAAATATCCAATTAGATTGTCTTTCATAAGTTTTTCTAATAATATTATTTCTTCCATATTTTCTCTCCAATATTTTAAATATTCACAATCTATCATTTTATCTTGTAGTAATTGTAGATTTACAAATTTTTGTATAATAATTTATCCTAATTGCACTGTAATGTATATCTAATTCTAGATTTTCAATGCTATTTATTATCTTATGTTGTTCTTCTCGTAGCGAGTTTTTTAAATTATATAAACTATCACATGTACTTTTTTTTAAACTTTCTAGAGTTTCTTCTATCCATATTAATTTTTCTTTTAGATTCTCCATTATTTTTCTAATTCGGTTTCTATATTTAATTTCTTCATTTAGATTATCTTGATTTTCTCTAGTTTTTCTAATATATTCTAACATTTCTTAATCTGAATAATATCAACTTAAACAAATGTATGAGGGTATCTTATACATCTCAAAATTAAAATCGGACCCTAATTAAACAACAGTTAGACATGTATGAGGGTAACTTATACATTTAAGAAATAAATTGCAATAATGTATAATGTCATAATACATATTTTCACCTTAAAATATGTATGACCTATAATCTTGTCTGAATGTATAATGTCACCTTATACAATATTAATATTTTATAACTGTTTGGATTTTCAGAACTGCCAATGTATAACATATTGAAATATATTTCAGAATACCTATATTATACATTAGTGGGACAAAATAACTAATGTATAATATCTTATATATTATAGCTTATACTTTACAATATAAACTTTCAGAATGTATAATGTCATATCATACAAATGTCAGCTTATATATTAACTTATAATCAATACCTTCGGAAGACGTGGACGACCGGAATCATCAAACTTCTTTTTACTTGCCGCTATTGAACCTGATCACTTCTTCGATCTAAAAGTGGCAACTTCCTTCAATTTCTTCATTGTAACAGGATCGTTTTGGTACTTTGAATGATTCTCTGTGAAATTCAGATCCTCGTAATCAAATGTACCAGGAACAAATCCAACGGGAATATCTTTATCTTTTACATCTAACTTAGTAATTTCTAAACTAAAGCTAGGAGGATAATCTATTATCAATTTTACCCTATATTAACTTAACAGTAGTGTTAAATCGAAGCACAAAATAAGAAAATCAAAGATCTAACTTGTAGTATATGAGAAAAAAATAAAAAAATCAAACTACTGAACTTGACTATTATTGCACAATACGGTAATTTCGTACAAAATCAACATCCAACCAAACAAAAAAGGAAAAACTTCAGAATCGGTAAAGTTGAAAAAAAATTCAAAAAATTAATGAAGTAAATCAGAAACATCAATTAAAGCTTAAACACTTACAAATTGGTAACCTCTAATTAGACGTTACTTGTATTTTGCCGTGATTTATGGGATTCAAAAATGGAGGAAAGTACGGGTGGGTAATGGGAGCACTTGAGAGCAAATATCGGAAGAAAATAACATGATTTTAGATGTATAATATTTAAGAGAGAGAAAATACAAAAAAGGGAGATTTTTGTAATTAGTTTGGGATTTGTGTAAATACTTTACCAAATTGGAATTTAATGTAATAAGGTAACTTTACCTTGTGTATATATGTAAATTTTAGTAATAAAAATATAAGATCAAATAGCAACTAAGGATTTTGAACCCACAACTCTGAGGTCAATAAAACTCACAAGTCTTTCTACTTTACTAGACCAACAATACAATTTGTTTATGGATTCTCAACTTATAATTATTATATATTTACTAGATTTCTCTATATAAATACTAGATGGACATGAAAATTATTCGATTCCCCGGAACTCCCACCCGGGCCCCTAGATCCTCCCTTGCTGATTGTTGTAAGGGGTCGTTTGGTGTAAGGTACTAAATCAAATAGTTCTGGGATAAAATTTTGGGTGTTATGTTTGGTTGTCAAATTCGAGATAACTTATTCCAGGATTAACAAATAGTACCGGGATAAGTTATCCCACCCAAGGAGTGTTTAAATATGCCCACCATAATTTACCTTGGAATAAAGTCATAAAATGATAAAATTATCCTCCAAATTCTTTAATTATCACTTTTCATATATATATATATATATATATATATATATTATTTTATTACTATATATAAGAGAGAACGTAAAATTTTGATAGTAGTATATATTGGTATCCACACCCCCCTACAATTGGTATCAGAGCCTATGCTGTTTAAAGTTATGGAGTATATATTTGGATTTATTTGATTAATTTATTAATTATGACTTATTTGATAAAACTAAATTTAGATATTCCCCAAAATATTATTTAGATGAATAAAGTACAAAAATTACCAAAATATAAAGAATTAAAGCAAATAATATCTAAAAAACGTAAAGAATTAAAAATAAGGATAGAAAGACTACAATATAACATAATTGCCGGAGTTAGTAAAAACTCAATAAATGCACAAAAAGAAGAAATATCAAATTTAGAATCAACAATAGATAGTCTAGAATATACATACCAACATGATCTATTAACAATTAAATAAAAATGAACAAAGAAGAATTTATAATAGATGAAAAAATATATGAAAACCATGAAGAATTAAAAATAAAAATAGTATTTTCTAATCTAGGAAGAAGGTATAAGAAAATAGCTGAATATTTATATTTAATTTTAGAAAAAAAAGAATTAAAATTAGAAGATAAATTGACAGCTATGGTAAGAATAGAAAAAGAAAATGAAGAAATAGATAAAAAAAAGGAAATAGAAAAAATAAAACAACAAACTACAGAAGAAATACAAAAAATAGAAGAAACTAAAAATAGTAGGATTGCTGAATTAGAAAAAGAACTACAGATGCTAAAAGATTTGTATGAAAAAAGATAGAAAGAAAAAAAAGAAAAAGAAATAGAACAAAAGTTATTAAACGAAATAAATCAATTTAAAGAAAAATTAGAAATAAATATAATAGATATTGAAGAAACAAATAATTATGATTCAGAAGATAGTGAAACATATACAGAAATCTTAACAAATACAAAAAATTTAGAAATCAATGAAAAACAAGAAGTAATTAATGAAGAAAACTTAGGAAATAGAAACACAGAAATAAATACTCTTGATAAAAAAGAAGATGAAAATATAATACCTAGAACATCAGAAATAAGAAAACCTACATATTATAAGAATAAGTTTAAAAGATATAATCTAAAGGATGAATATGACAAATAGACACCAAACCAAATAGTTAATAAAAATTATAACTTTTTAGACTTAGATTGCGTAATAGATACAGAAAAAACAATACAATTATGGATATGATATATGACAAAACAATTATTAGGTAATAATATAAATGTAACAGATGCACCAGAATATATAGAAAGAACACTAATAGGAACAGTGAAATTATGGTTTTCAAATCTAGCTGAAAATAGTAAAAGAGTATTAAGAACTGACAAACCTACAGAAGAAACATCATCAACAACTACAACTAAATTAACACCTATAGAATTATTAAAAAAATATAAAATAGCTATAAAAGACGAATTTAGCAGCATGACAACAACAGAAGAAGAACAAAATGAAGAGAAAGATACAAATAGGAATTTAATGTTAAAATTAGCAATATGTAATATGTGTTACATAGATGAATATACTTGCGCATTTAAAGAATATTATTATAAAGGAACATATAATACAGAAGAAAGTAAAGAAATAAGAAAATTATATTTTAGTAAATTACCTGAACCATTTAGTTCAAAAATAATAAAAAGTTGGGATGAAGCAAAAATAGTAGATACTCTAGGAGCAAGAATAAAATTTTTACAACAATGGTATAGAAACCTATGTGAAAAATATAGAGAAGAAATAAAAATAAAAAAAACATTAATAAGAAATTTAGCATGTTGCAAAGATAAAATAACTCCTCAATTTGGATGCGAAGAAAGATATTATAAGAAAAGAAAAAGACATAAGAAATATAAGAAATACAAAAAATCAAAATATAAATATAAGAAACCAAGAAAAAGATATTATGTAAAAAATTATAAACATAAAAGACCATATAGGAAAAAGAAATCTAAAAAAGAATGTATTTGTTATAATTGAGGAAAATTAGGACATTTAGCTAGAGATTGTAAATTACCTAAAAACCCAAAAAATAAATAAATATCAGAAATAAAAATAGAAAATATAGAATATATGCAAATAGATTATATAGATTACGAATTAGAAAGTGAAGATAGTATATATGAAATTTCAGAGAATGAAACAGATAATGAAATAGATAGTGAATTAGATGAATTAAATGACTGAAGAAGATATAAGAGTAAACCAAATAACTGAAGAAGATATAAAAATAATAACAAAGGAAGAATATTTAAATAAAGAAGGAATAGATCAAAAAATAATATTTGATAGTCATATATTTGATGAAATAAAAGGAAAAGAATTAGATTTAAGTGTAGAAAAAATATTTAAAATACTAACAATAAAAAACATATTTAGTATAAGTAAAGAAGAATACTACGTAGTAAGCCAAAAAGAACATGTAATAGACTGTAGATATGCAAAAGGTAAAGCTAGTATACCCACTAGTAACAAAAAGGATAATTAATAAAGAAATAAACGAGATAAAAAGTAGAGACCCAATAAAATATGTACACCTTGGAGGTACAGAGATATTAATAAAAGCGTGTTTTAGAGAAGGAATAGATACACCAATAGAATTATACCTAGCAGATGATAGAATTATAAAACCTATAGAAAAAAGTATAATAACTGCCATAAAAAGAAATTTAATATACCAAAAATTTAAATTTATAATAAGTGCGAATTATTCAGTAGCAATAATAGATAAAAATATAGATAAATCATTAGTATTATATTGGAAAATATCAGGAATAAAACTAACCCCAGGAAGTAAAATATTTACAGCAAGATGTAAAAATCTATATGTATTAACAACAAAACATAAAATAACGGAAAAAAATAAAATTAACAAAATACAAATAGAAAGTCCTTTCGAACAATTTGTAAAAACAATTGATAATAATGATTATAGTTATAGAGACATAGATATAGAAGAAAATTTAGAAATAATAAATGATAGAATAAGCACAACAAAAAGAATAGCTTATGAAAAGCTAGAATCATATAAAATAATATAAAAAAAAAAGAAAAAAAGTATTGCTTTTGTTACTTACTTTTCGTTTTTCATTTTTTTTGGACTTTTCAATAATTTTTTTTTAAAGAAAAGTAAATGAAAAAATACTTGATGCCTTATGATAAGGGGAAAAGGTTTCTTCCCAAAACTTGTGAACATTTACTTGATGCCTTCCATCAGCTTTGTGAAGGAAATGGTGATAATCCGAGCGTTTCTATGAGCAAATGGATACAATTTTGATGTAAGAAACCTTTTAAATACGGGCCACCTCTGCCAAGAAGAGAAAAGTAATCCATTCGTCTGAAATTATCTCATAATCTGTCTGGAAAGCTCGATAAGACAGTTAATTGGTCATCTGAAGAAAATGATTATTTCATAGGCTAGGAGTTAAGAGTCACAAGAAGGACGATACATACTTAGCTGACTTTTTATCCTTCTGGTTGTGTGCATTTGTGTTTCCTACGATGGAAGGAGATGTTATCCGTCCAGGAGTTTTTAGAGTTGCTTGTCACTTAGCAAGTGGGCGAAGAGTTAGACTTATGGTTCCGGTCTTAGATAGCATTTATAGGGGACTAAATGTAATTTCAGAATGTCCGTGGCTTGATCTTGTTCGGGTGTGCTTCCCAGTTCATGACGTATACGGTTTGTTGGCCCGCCACTTTAATACTCATTTTCCTTTGAAAGATAGACCAAGCGATCCCCTCATGACCGGATATTCTGGCGAAGGTGCTTCTAGGTACTACGGTAATTAAGAAGCAAGAAAACATATACATTAAGGAGGACCATTAATTGGGATGGAACATTGCTCAAGAGGCCTCAAGCCTATCACTACCGCGATGCTAGAAATGACAAGAAATTTTAGTCAAATTTTTTCATGAGCCTTCGCTCAAACTATCTTGCTTTAAGGGATGGGAATGCCTTTATTATTGGTCCTTATAGTCTCCACAGATTTAGCCACCAATTTTTTCTTTTCCAACATTCCCTTGGCTTACTAGACCAAGATTTTCAAGAGGCTTCGTTAGAAGATGGACTGAGACTTGCACGCATTTGTGTGTTGGATAAATCCATAGGAAAGGCGACATTTCCCTCAAATAATACTAACTTGAAGACATTCTCATTGTCCAATTATAAAGTTTGGTGGGAAAAGGTGTGTGGGAGTGTTCTAGAAGATCACCTACGATTTTTAGTGAGTGTCGTAGGGCTTAACATTGATGCCTTTCAAGAATGTGAGAAAAAAGCATTAGTTGTGCACAACCTCTTATTTTGCAGTCCAAGAAAGTCATAGAAGAGATTAAGGAACCTTTGCATAAAGAAAATCAAGAATAACAAATGGCAATCCCACCTCATCAAGTTCCCAACAAGTGGCTATCTAAAGATAAGAGTGCTAGAAGCCATGAAGACCGTTGTTGGAAAAAAATGAGACCATCCTTAGAAGAACCATCAAATGCTAATTTTGACATAATAGAGATTTCTGGTGATAGTATTAGTTCTTCAAGGACACCGACAGCTATCAAAGAGGTAATGGTTCAAGCTTTCTCCTCTATTCTATGGTTTATCCAATTATTTCACTAATTGGTTTTTTTCTTTTTTCCTTTTACAGCCGAAAAATGTCAACATACTGGATACTCCTCATTGCGGTTGACCACAAGCCAGTGGCAAATATGTTGCCGAACCAGACTCTATAAAAGCACGTTCTGCCTCAAAATTTGAGGTAGAGGTTACTTCTACCCCCATTGTGAAAGCTAAAGCAAGTGCAGACTCAGATTTCCACAAACAACCAGCAATATCCATGTCTGTTTTTTATGGAAGAAAGGTTATCTCGAATCTGAAAAGGGAATTTTGTATGAAAGCTTGGGCTAGCATTCGCACAAAGTTAGAAAGTCTTACTGCAGATCGTGCTTCTTCTCTTGCAGATGAGGTCCAAGTAATACTTAAGGACATGAGCGGAATGAGTGTAGATATTTCTTTTTTGCAGAATTTATTGGAGTCTTTCTTTGAGATTGCCACTTTCTATGATCAAGCACGGTCGACCCTTATTGATAAGGCCGAAGAAATCGAAAAGTCAAAGTTATATATAAAGGCCAAGGAGCATCTTGAAATTGTGATGAAGGAAAAATATGAGAAATCTAAAGAACTGTCTGTTGCTTGCCAATCTCTTTAGAAGGTAAGAAAGAAGGTAAAGAAGTTGAAGGCTCTTTGAGAGGCCGCCAAAGAAGAAGCTAAGGAAATTAAATCCAAAGTCTCCGCTGCCGAAGAAGAGTTCACCAAGTGTGCTGAAATTTCCTTGGCAGCTCAAAATGCCTCAAATGATGTTGAACAGAAGAAGCAATTTTTAGAGGATTATCTCCGGGATTTAGTTAATTATAAGTTGTGTTTAGACTAGCTTTAGGAGGTGTCATTCATTATTTTCAACCCTTTTTGATTTCTTTCCTTTTGTTTTGTCTGATTAGTTGAATTCAGTAACATTAATAAACTCCTTCCACTTGGATTTATATTGAGTAATCTTTTCAATAATTTTTTTAATCTTTAGCTCCCAAAATCGTTTACTTATAATGCATCGATGATATTGTACTAAGCCTCAACTTGAGCCAAGTTTCGTTGTTCAACATCTTGTGTTTTCAAGGTAGAAAATTCGTATTTGGAGACGGGAATACCAAAATTATGAGCTACTTGATTTTTTTTCAAAAATCAGACTTCTTGATTAAAAACATACCCAAAATTCAGAATTTTAGAGTGTTTGGGTCGTTCCAAATAATATTTTTTTTAAGTCAAGTTTAAATGCAGTTGGACAGACATTTTCAGATTTACATGACTACACCAAAAATATTATATCTTGATGTAGAAGTACTGAAACCAAAATCCACTTTATCTCCCATAAAATAGACTTCTAAATCTAAAACATATCCAAAATTCAAGATTTTATAGCATTTGGATCGTTCTAAAAAGTATTTTGAAGTCAAGTTTACATGCTGCTAGGAAGACATTTTCAGATTTGCGTGACTACAACAAAAATATTACGTCTTGATGTAGGAGTACCTAAATCAAAATTCTCTTAATACCACATAAACTAGACTTCAAAATCTAAAACATATCCAAAATTCAAATTTTTAGAGCTTTTGAATCGTTCTAGATAATATTTTGAAGTCAGCCCAGGTTCTGTTTTTCTCGATTTTTCAGCTTTGCGCGTTTTGTGATAGAAAACTCATAGCTCGAAATGTGAATGCTCGAACTATGTTTTTTTTTTGAGACTAAACTTAGAATAAAACTCTAAGAGCCTACGTACCTCAGTGAAGAGGATCAAGTCATAACGTAGTTCTGAAGGAGCAATAAATTTGCTTATTTATTATTTTTTTTTTGATTTTTTTTTGTGTCCTAACTTTTGCCTAGGCCGCCTCTTTCGAGATTTTTAACCTAGCAAACTTTTTTTTCTTTTGTGGGCCACACACAGTTTATACTCCTGTGGGTCAAGAGTAATATGCAATTTATGCTCGTGCCTTAAGGAGCATTCTTGTTTTCTTCAAGGATAGTATCTTTTTATGAACTTTCCATTGATGGGGCCAATATGCAAACCTTCAGAGTTAACAAGTTTGTAAGAACCACTTGAGTATACTTTTTGTACGACATATGGACCATCCCACTTAGCTGAGAACTTGCTTCCAGATCGATGAGAGGTGATAATGGGTCTTCTTACAATGAGAAATTGGTCACCTACTTGAAAGTATCCAAGGCGGACCTTCTTATTAAAAGATCGTGAGAGGCGAAATTGATAACACGCCAGGTTTTGTTGAGTATCTAGCCTCTTTTCATTCAAAGCCTCCAATTCTTCAAGGTGTAATTGAGCGTTTTCTTCATTAGTAAGTCCTTCTTGAATAGCAAGCCGTAATGATGGGATTTAACACTCAAGTGGAAAAACTGCTCCAACTCCATAAACAAGTGAATAAAGAGTTACTTGTGTCGGAGTGCGATACATTTTTCTATATGCCCAAAGAGATTCTTCCATCCTATCATGCCAATATCTTTTAGATTTTGAAATGACCTTCTTCACCAAGTTACAGAGTGTCTTTTTGAATGCTTCAGCAAGGCTATTGGCAGCAGCATAATACATAAAGGAATTGCGTTGCTTGAAGACAAAAAGATCACATATCTTGGTCATTAACTTATTATCAAATGGATTACCATTATCCGTCAGTATATATCTAAGAATTCCAAAGCGATAGATAATATTGACTCGAATGAAGTTTGCCACATTTTCTATCTTTACTTCTTTTAGAGAAACGACTTCAGCCCATTTTGAAAAATAATCAGCTACAGTTAGGATGTACAAATATCCACTAAAAAACTTTGATAATGGTCCAACAACATCCAATACTCATGCCTTAAAAGGCCATGAAGCAATAGTCGGGTGTAATACATCTGCGGGTTGATGTATGAAATTTGCATGAAATTGACAAGCTTTACACCTTCAAGCGTAATCTAAGAAATCTTTGACCATAGTCTTCCAATAGTAACCCATCTTTTTTATATGAAAATGAAGCTTAGGAACAGACTGATGCGCCCCACACACTCCAGAATGAGCTTCTTGCATAACTTGAACAAACTCATCTGTGCCCAAACAAGGTAAGAGTACTCCATCAAATGATCGCCTATAGAGTGTATCCTTATAGTAAAGAAAACGAGGGTCTCATCTTTGGATTTGTGTTCTGTTTCAAGGGATTTCTGGTAAAATTTCATAACATAAGTAATCAATTATTGGTTGCCGCCAGTCTTTAATATCGGCCTCAGAAGCAGTGATAACTTGTTCAACTTTCTCTATATTTTCATGTGGTGGTACTACCCATCTTTGGCAAATGATGACTTGCATTTGATCAGGAGTTACCAATGTAGAAGCTAAAGTTTCCAATGCATCAACCCTTTTGTTTTTCGTCCTAGGGACATGATGAATGGTAACTTCTCCAAGCCAACTTATCAACTTGTGAGCGTAATCACAATAAGGAAGCAACTCAGGCTTCTTGACCTCATAACTACCCAAAACTTGATTGATCATTAACTTGGAATCTCCAAAGACTTACAATTGTAATTGTTTTATAGCGACAACCATTTTGAGTCCAAGTATGAGCGCATGATATTCAACAACATTATTAGAGCAACATTGTGTTAAAGTAAAGGAATATGGAAAAACTTTCTCATTTGGAGTGATAAACACTACTCTAGCACCATCTCCCTCATGATGTACAACCCCATCAAAGTACATCTTCCAAGAAGATTGGATTTCTACAAACATAACAACTTCATTAGGTAGTTTGTCAGATAAATTCCAATCATGTGGAATCGGATGGTCGGCCAAGAAATCTGCCAACACTTGTCCTTTCACTAGCTTTTGAGAGATATATACAATTTCAAATATTTGTAATTGTAAGTACCACCTTGCTAGTCTATCACTTAAGACAGGCTTGGACATGACAAACTTGGTAGGATTCGCTTTTAAGACTAGTCGTACAACATGAGCTTGAAAGTAATACTTCATTTTCTAAATTGAGAATACAAGTGCCAAACACAACTTCTCTATGGGCGAATAATTTATCTCATTTGGTGTCATCATCCTACTTAAGTAATAAAGGGAATTTTATTTCCCTTCATGGTTTTCTTGTTCTAGAAGTGCCCCTACTTATCTTTCTTATGACGCAATATATAATATCAATGCCTTTCCAGTTATGGGAGCTACGAGCGCAGGATGCTTCATTAGATAAGACTTTATACTCTTAAAAGAATTGGTGTAGGCCTGGTCCTATTCAAAGGGGACATCTTTCTTCATAAGACGACTGAATGGTTGACCCTCCTACCTAGGTTTGAAGTGAACCTTCTGATACATCAACTTCCCTTGCAAAATTTTCAGCTCGTGAATATCTTTAGGCTCAGGCATCTTCAAAATAGCATCTACCTTATCTTGATCAATTTCAATCCCTTGATGTCGAATAATAAAGCCAAAGAACTTTCCAGAATCAACTCCAAAAGCACACTTCAGAGGGTTTATTTTGAGTTGGTATCTTCAAAGTCATTTGAATACCATTCTCAGATCGTGTAAGTGGTCTTCTCTTTTTCTTGATTTCACCGCTAAGTCATCAACATAGCACTCAACATTCTTATGAAGCATATCATCAAAAATATTCTGCATATCTCGTTGGTAAGTATCACCAACATTCTTTATACCAAAAGGCATCACCTTGTAGCAATATATTTCTCTAGGAGTGTGGAAGGCCATGAGTTCTTTATCTCTTAGTGTTGTACGAATCTGATTATACCTAGATGAACCATCCATGAAAGGCATTGCCTTATATGTAGTTGTGGCATCAATCATAATCTCGGGTATTGGAAAAGGAAATTCATCTTTAGGACATGCATTATTAAGATCCCTAAAGTCAACACAAACTAGAATTTGACCATTCTTTTTTCTTACAGGTAATATGCTTGAAATCTACGTGGGATACTTGACTTATCGGACAAAACCTGCTTCGATGAGCTTGTTAACTTTAGTTTCAATCAAAGGGACTAATTCAGGTCTAAACTGACGTTGAGCCTACTTAATAGGGGAGCACCTTTTTTCACAGCAAGATAATGAACTACAATTTTAGGATCTAATCCTTGAATTTCTTTGTAGCTCCAAGAAAATACATCTTTGTACTCCATAAGCAACTCAACATACTTGTTTTCTTCATCTTCATCTAGTAAGGTTCTTATATACGTAGGCCTTTGATATTCATGAGTCCCAAGATTGACTTCCTTCAATACATCGACAGTATTCTTTACCCCTTCCTCAAGTTCAGGTGGTGCATCTTTAGCGTGTTCAACTTCTTGAGGATCACCATCATTGAAAGATATGTAATGACATATGTTAATATTAATGAACTCATCTTCGATCTTCACATGTGGGAGAGTACCATTCTTTTCGAACATTGTGATGTGATATGATGATCCTACACTTTCTACATCTTCTTCATGTTCCTTAGTATGAACTATAGTATGAGCGCTTACTTTGAGGACATCTCTATATGAAACTAAGACTTTCATTTCTCACCTCATTCTAGAAGGAATCAAACTGGAGGAACTTTTGTGAAAATCAGGCTCTTTAGCATAAATATTTCTTCTATCCTTCTATCATTTCCTTGGCGTTTGTATTTCTTCTTCATTGGACCCAACCTATCAAACACCGAAGTTCTTGTACTTAGGTCAGTGAGCCAATCAAACACAGAAACCCTTTTTTTAGATACTATAAAATCATCCTTAGGGGTAATGTAGTTGATACACACCCTATTTATAGATATACAGATCGGTGATAGTTGTTTGTAACCCAAACCTTCACGCAATTGTTTAAGAGCATACCCTTTTTCTATCATCATTCTCTGAGTAGGATTTAGACCATGGTTTGTCCCTCCTTGTGCTTCAGGTAGGAGCTTTCCTAGCTTAGAGGATTTATCAGGATTATTTCCAGCATTTGCCAATAACTTATAGGTGTTTGTCTCAAAACCCTCATTCGTATGTTTTTTAGAAAATACTTTATGCTGATCAAGATTAGATGACTTGACAAAACCTTCCACCGATCTTGAAGGTGACTTGATTACATCAAGTTTCTTAATAGGAAAGGTCAATCCTCCTAATGTATTTTGGTGTAATTCAAAGGATTGTACTTCAACCTTCTTTTCCTTTGGGACATAACGGATAATTGGAGTCACCTTCTTACTTGACAATGCTGCATTGATCTCGGGTACCTTATTCACATAAAATTTTTTTAGACTCTTTTCAACCACCAATTTTTCTTTTCCGTTGCCTCATCATTCTTCTTTGAAATGTCAACCTTCCTTATAGGAACCATATCACCAACATTTACCTTCTTTTGGATGTGTTTCTTCAAGTAAAATTTTGCATCTACAAAATGGGCTTCTACTCCAGTAAAAAGCTCATTGTCAGCAACTACTTTCTTTTGTACTCCATTTTTAAAGTACTTAAAGCATTATTGGTAGGTGGACATGATCACTTTGTTATCATGTATCCATGGCCTTCCCAATAAGATCTTATATGAGGTCTTTGCGTCAATCACATACATCAATATACTTGAACATATTTCTCCCATGTTGACTTTCAGTTTGATAGAACCTATGGATTTTTGCCCCTCTTGATTGAATCCCTGAATCATAAGATGACATTCAGATAATTCATCCATCAAGATTCCAAGCTTCTTTACAGTGTGAATTGGGAGAATATTTACTCTAAAATCATCATCAATCATAATTTTTTTCACATTGTGCTCACGCACGTAGCTAGCCATATAGAAAGGATGATTATGTGATATCTCACCCAACAAGAGGTCATCATCAATGAATGTGATCTTTGCATCACAAGTGTTCACTTCTTCAAAAAGAGGCTTAACAGGTTCTTTATCTGAAAGAATTAGAGGAAATGACGAGTCTCCCATTGTTGTCTCTTCTTTATCAATATTGCAATATTAGGCCTTGATGACAATATAAGATATTTCTTTACGAAACCAATTCGGCAAGAATTCCTCCAATGTGACTGGGTAACGGGGCTTTGAACGATAATTTTTCACAATTTTCATCTTTCTCACTTTCTTCTCCGCCATTTTCCTTTGGGGTATTTTGACCATCTTTCCTCTTGTTACTTATTTGCTCGGCTTCATTCATGAGCTCATCTTACAACGTCTCAGTCGAGTCACCTGGATCCATTTTTTATCATCAATATGCTCAATAAGGGGTTTACTTTCTTCTAATGATTCCTCCTTCACTATTACTCCATTTATCATAAGAAGAGGCAATGGCCTACTTACATCGATGGGTTTAAAGTCACCAAATTTAATCATCTTTTGTGGGTTAGGATATCATCACTTTCATGCACTTTAACTAAGTTTCAAATAAATATGGGATCAAGTGAACCAAAAGTGACTGATACTTGATTTGAACTTTCCTTCTCATCTTCGAGCAGTATCTTTCCTTCGTGGGCCAAGTCCATGACTTTTTCCTTGAAGATAAAACACTTTTCTATGGGATGACCTAACAATCGATGATATTTATAGTAGTTTTTATCCCTAGTCCTTCCATCTTTATCTAGACACTTCATTTAAGGTAAATCAAAGAGTTTATATGAAAGGAGTTCTTCAAATATTGCTGGGACATCTGAGTCCAACAACGGATATTCTTTTTTTTGCATCTTTTTTAAGGTCAAATTTTTGCTGGCAATATTCTGGAAAGATATGGTTTTCACACTTTGTTTTTACTTAGCTTTGTGGTGACCCTCAATGGTGTGTCATTAACATTCATCGCCTTTTTACTTTTAGATTTTGGCACAAAATTTCCCCCTTTCTTCGCTTTTAATTTGTCTTTTCCTTTGTGGGGCTCGTAAACATGTGGTCCTTGATTTCCACTTGAGGACATGCTTAACTCTATATCATGAGCGCGTGTAACAAGTTATTTAAATGACTTGGGTTTGATGCCTTGCAGAATGTAACGAAGTCCCCAATGCATTCCTTGAATTCATATTTCTATCCCAGAAGCCTCACTAAGTCTGTTTTTATAATTAAGACTCGCGTTCCTCCATCGATTGATGAACTCAATGATGTATTCATCTTCTCATTGGTACATATTAGTAAGTTCAACCATACTTACAATACATCTCGTGCAATAGAAATAATTGAGAAATTCATGTTCGAGTTGTTCCCAACTATCAATAGAACCAAACTCGAGGTCAGTAAACCAATCAAATACATTTCCTTGTAAAGAGTGCACGAACTGTTTAACAAGATAATCTCCATAAGTTCCAGCACTGTTGCATATTTCAACAAAGTATGCAACATATTGCTTTGGGTTTCCCTTACCATCAAACTGTTGAAATTTTGAAGGTTGATAACCTGCAGACATCTTCAATCCATCAATTCTTGAAGTATATGTCTTAGCATATGTGAGAGATGATTTGGAAGCAATATCGTACTTTTCTTTAATGATTCCAACAATCAAGTCCTTTAGTTGGTGAATTGGGATAACCCCCCAGTAGATACTTGTAGTTCATCAACAACATGCCTTTGCTTCGCAGATGAGTCTTCTTTGTCTTGTTCTATCGGGCGCTTCTCAGATGCTTGGCTTGAGCCTCCCTCCATAACACTTTCAACTCTGTCTGTCAACTTGACAATTCGATTATCCTAATCTTGCACATATTTTGTTAGGCCTTTAATTACCTTAGTCAAACTTGCAAGATGTTCTTCCATAGTTAAGGTGTTAGTCACCATTGTTTGTATAGCCACCGAAGCTAAAAAATTAAAGCATGGATTTTCCCTCAAACTAAAATCTGAGCAAAATAGTTCATGCGGAGTAATTGGAACAGACATAGTGATCAAAGCATAATCATCTTCATGCATGGTGTGGTCTTTAGTCTTAAATGGGATGAGTCGAGCTAAAGTCTTCTCAACGATCTCAGCAATATTTTCCCCTTCTTCCAACTCATTGGGAAAAAATCTCATCTTCTTTAAAGACTGAAGATCAAATGCAGGAGCTCATACAGACAACACTTCAAGCGTTTGTTGTCCTAGTAAGTTTGCTTTGTTCCTAGTAATGGTCCCCACATTTTCCATGGTAGCATCAAGTATGTTATCCACTTCCACGGAAAACTTGGAGTCGGTTAGCAACAACAGATTTAGAGTAAAACTTCTTGGATGCCATTCTAGTATTCTTAAATAGGATGATTAATGTGAAGAGATGAGAGGTAGAGAAGGTCCCACTGGGCGCGCAAAAATTTATAGACGACAAACTTTTCTAGGTCAAGAAAATAATAATTGAGACAGAAAAATTGCAGCAACAAAATGTAATATTTTATTTCAAATGTAGTAAGTGTTATAATCTCTATGATAATCCTATGATTCTTTAAAGTAATATGAACTTGGATTTGAACTTGATTTGAATTCAAGGGCTTGAGTAGCTTGATCTTGAATCTTTGTCTTCAAACTTAAATTTGGATGTTAATTCGCCACAAACACTTGGATGATTTTCACGAATGATGAATATGAACAAGTAACTTGATCTTTAACAAAATTTCCTTTGTTCTTGATCTTGAACTTAATCTTGAGCTTGATTGTTTAAAACTTATAACTTGAAGAGAAATGATGGATTTTGATCCACGAGCTCTCTTCTTGCTTTTTGTTTCTCCCAAAATCCTCCTTTGTGAGTTATTAGGACCCCTATTTATAGTTGGAGGGGTAAGACAATTGTGTGATTTGATTGGTTGGTTTGAAATTGACCAATCACATTCTTTTGGTAAAAAGCTCTAATTTGATTGTCTAGAACATGTCACCTGCACACGTGGCATGATTTTAGTGGCTCATTTAATTTAACTTGGATTGCCACATAATATTAACACATGTTATGCTTTTAGTGGCTTATTTCATTTAACTTGGATTGCCACATAATATTGACACATGTCATGTTTTTAGTGGATCATTTCATTTAACTTGGATTGCAACATAATATTGACACATGTGATGCTTTTAGTGGCTCATTTCATTTAACTTGGATTGCCACATAATATTGACACATGCCATGTTTTTAGTGGCTCATTTCATTTAACATGGATTGCCACCTCATATTAAATTAACCTCATGTATTTGAGATTAGATGATTAACCCAATTATATTAATCATATTATTTGGATCATTTTCTTGAATTTAATATAGTCCAAATAAATAGTGTATGAATTTAAATTTAATAAAATTTCAATACCCACAGGTGTCTCTATTGATAAGGATGAGTCTAGGTCCTTCTTGGAAGACAAGTTCACCACATTTATGTATTTAATAATCCTTGTCTGTGAGGTGTATATAATCTGCTAGTGCTCTCTTATCTGCAGGTTATATGATGATGCTCCCAAAACAAGGTCTCTGGCAGAGGGTGAGCATGAGTGTTTGATAAAATTAAGTTAGAAGGTATCATTCATAAGATGGTGAATAAATTTTTTCTTCAAGTATTTTCAATCATTCTATTCTATGCTAATGATCACCAATATTAGTTTTATTTAATGTCTAGTTAGGACTAAATTCAATTATGCTTAAAACCACAAAAAGTGGTTGTATTTTCATAGGTTTATTGAGATTACAACTGAAGATATGTTAGAGAAAAGAATTAGGAATAAAATTTCAATTATCCATAACATGTCACGTGTATTCGCATAAATGTTCATTATCTCAGTTATATGGGATCCCATTGCCCATTTACATAGTTAATTAATACACTAACTCTTCCAAAGGAGTTGAAAAAAGTCTTAACTTGACTTAAAAGAAGCCTAGCAAGTTACATTATGTATTTACTCTTCCCAAAGCCTCCAAACGAGTCAAATCTTGTCAAATTGTAATCTACATATGAAAACAAATTCATAGATACCTGTATTGCTATAGTTTTATTTCGAATCCAAGAAGTCAACCCCGGATCCCCAAGGACAAAATTTAAATTTTAGTTGAAAAACACTCACCTATAATGTAAGAAACTCAAATCTAAAATTTATTTAAAAAAATGGGATCTCAAATCGACCTTCAAATCATCGAAATCCGGTCTCATAACTATAACTCAAAAATCACCATTTTCCCCAATTTAAACATTTATGTAAAAGTTGAATAATCAATAAAGTATCAAAAATACATAAATAAAGGTTTAACTACATACATAATGAAGAAATCATGAAAATATACTTTTGAATCCCTAAAATGTGAATCCAAGCTCTCCCAATTGAGTTATATAGCTTACGTTTGAAAATTAAAATTTTAAAAAAATTTCAGGAATCTATTCTTCGGGAACTCAATTGATCCCTATCCGAGTTTATCTGGAATGCAACCCAAGTCTCGCATTGGTGAAGACCACCGACCCGACACAAAACCTAATGCCCTTCACGAATGCAAGGGTCTATATTTTCCTTCTTCATGAATGTAACCAAAGCCTCGAGAATGCGAGGAAGGAATTTGTTGTACTAGATAGAAGTTGAACCAGTAGTAACCAAAGTCTCAAAATTATAATGAATCCTCAAAATTTATTGGAATCTCTATAAAAATAAATCAGATATATTACTGGATCCAAAAGACTTCTTGGATTTGTTGGACCATCAAAATACCAATCTAGGATCGTCTTTACCAAATGTTGATCGAGTCAACCCTTAACTCCTAAATATTTTAAATTTTCAACCAATGACATGAATCTTATCTGAATGTCTTGAGACCCAAACCAATTGTCAACCAACTAAAAAATCACCTTTAAAACCTAGTGCAACTGTCAGAATTTTACTCAAACATCATCTACATCAAATGTTGACTTTGGCCAAAATTTTTAGCCTTCCATTCTTTCAAAAATAAAAGCTTATCTAAAACCCACCCAACTACCTCAAATCTATGCCACTCATCTTCGCAGATACAAATATCTTATAAAATCTACATAAAGGGGTAAAACAAGAAAAATATATAGAAAACAAAAATGATCATGAGGGTCATTACATCATCCACTACTAAAAACACGTTCTCCTCAAATATAAGAAGAAAAAAGATGCATAAACTATTAAAATGTTGGGGATACCTGCTACGATAGTCCAACTTGATCTTTGAAGTAGCCTCCTCTATCAATCAATATCACCATTGAATTTTCACTAAAGCTATCTCTTTTTAACTTCCAAATATGCCTATCTAAATATCATAGGCTCCCCCTCAAAAGTTAAATTTTGATCTAGATCCATCGAGTCTCATCAAATCACATGAGAACCATTAGAATGATACTTCTTCAACATAGAAACAAGAAATGTAGGATTTAAAGCAGAAAGACAGAGGTAAGCCAACTCATAAGCCACCTACCCAATATGCAGAAAAACCTCAAATGGATCAATAAACCCCCGAACTAAGATTGTACTTCTTCCCAACATTGTGAGACATTTCATAAGTGATACTTTTAACAATACCTTCTCCACAAAGAGTGAACTAAGAAACTCATTTCGATCCACATAGCTCTTTGTCATACTTCATACTTTAAGAAGACTACACCGAATCACTTTCACCTTATTAGAAAAATCTCTTAATAAGTTTGTCCATACGGCCTAACCTCAAAAGGATCGAGCCAACTAATAAAAGACCTACACTTTTTACCATACAAAGTCTCAAACATAACTATCTGAATAATGGATTGGAAACTATTGTTAAAGTCTGTCAAAGTCAAGAACTGGACCGACGAACATCCACAATTAATAATACATTCCCGAAACATATCTTATAACACATGAATATCCCACTCAAACTGATCATTTGTCTGAGGATGATAGGCTGTACTAAGCTCCACCTGAGTGCCCAACTCTTATCGTAAAGACTCTTATAAATGCATTGTTAACTGAATATCTTGATCTCAAATGATGAAAATAAGTACACTATGTAAATCAATAATCTTATGGATATAAATCTTAGCTAGTCACTCAGACTTGTAAGTTGTTCAAACCGACATAAAGTGTGTTGATTTTGTCAACCTATCCATAATGATAAATATAGAATCGAACTTCCCCAAATTTTGAGTCAACCAAACTATGAAATCCATAGAATTATGCTCCCACATTCCACTCAAGTATAGGCATACTCTAAGTCATACCACTTGGTCTCTAGTTCTCATTCTTTAAGATATCCATTTTCATATTTCACCACCAGTAATACTGCTTCAAATAATGATGCATCTTTGTTGCTCCCAGATCTATAAAGTATCTTGAATTATGATCTTCTTCCGTGATCACTCAAATTAAATCCTCAACTCTAGGGATACAAATACGACCTGTAATCCTCAAAATACCCTTTTGATATAGAATGACTTTAACTTCACCTTTCTGCACCTTGTCCTGAATCAACCATAATTTTTCGTCCTCAAACTATTTGGCTTTAATTTACTCTATAAAAAGGATAGATCTCAACACATGCAAGAACTATAGCAAGTTTAGAAATATCAAATCACACAAAGCTATTTTCAAGAATTTGAACATATTTTGTCAAAGGTTGCTCTCTACTAGTAGTATGGAAAGGCTACCCATACTCACTGCCTTTATTCTCAAGGCATCTGTCACCATATTTAGAAACTCCAACCACCTTCATTGTCCTAAATTTACATCCTTTAGGTTGTATATGTGTTGTTATGTTTTGATGATCAATGTAAACCCATAATTGACTCCACACAAGTAATGTCTCCAAATATTTAAAATACTATTGATTTCAACTCTAAATTATGCATGGTGTATTTAATCCTATAAACAATCGCTTGCCTTAAATCATAAGTTATTAAAAAACCTGTATGCATCAAAAAACACCCAAGATCAATCTATGAAGCATCACAATACACAATTAAGCCTTCACCTTCCAAATGAAAAGTCCAAATAGGAATTAAAGTTCACATAATTTTTAAAGATTTGAAGCTTGCCTCACACTCAGCGGACCACTGAAAAATGACATTTTTCAGGATCAATTTGATCAACGGGAGTGCATATAAAAAATCTCTCAGTGAATCATCTATAGTAGTCTAACAATCCTATCAAACTTTGAATCTCTATAAATAATATAGGCCTAACACAATCCTCAACTGCCTCAATCTTTATTGAATATACCATAATAATCTCATTAGACACCACGTGTCCCAAGAATTCCATGCAATTGAGTTAAAAACCAAAACTTTAAAGTCTAGCTTACAATTGCTTACCCTTCAATTTATAGAGCACAATCCTCAAACATTACCCATGCTCCTTCTCACTATGCGAGTAGACCAAGATAACACTGATGAACTCATTGATAAAGGAATCTAAGTAAGGAAAAAACACCCCATTCATCAAATCCATAAATATCACTGAGGCGTTAGTTAACCCAAAGGACATAACAAGAAACTCAAAATGCTTATATCGAGTCCTAAATCTATTGTAGGGATGTATAAAGTGTTAATCCTCTATTGGTGATGGCCTAACATCAAATGAAAATTAAAACACCTGAGCACCATGAAACTAATCAAATAACTCATCAATGCATGGAATAGAATGGTTGTTCTTTATGATACTATCAATAATAAATGCACATCCACATAGACCCTTTATTTTTCTTCACAAACAACACATGAGTACTCCAAGGAGAAACACTAGGCTTAATAAACCCCTTACACATCATATCCTATAACTGATTTGTCAATTTGTTTAAATTTAATGGAGCCATCCTATATGGATAAATAGAAACAGACTAAGTATGTGAATCAAAATCAAGGTCCTGATTTGTCAAAACACCTAGAAGGCTTATTGGAAACACATTTAGAAAATCTCTAACCACCGATACTGACTCCAAAAGAGGTATACCAACACAATTTTCATGAACAAACCAAATAAGAAAGCAACCCTTATTAATTAACAACTGAGTCTTTAAGATGAAATCACCTTCTTTTGGTACATACCCCAGGTACCTTTCTACTCTATCCTCAAGACACCTAGCATGAGTAAGGTAGTTATCTTAGAATTATAGTCCAGAATTACATAATACAAATAAAGACAATCCATGCAGAAAATAACATTAAAATCTACCATATCAAAAGAATAATCTAGTCGACCTATGTATCATAACTCATCAAGGTCACAACATAAGATCGACACACCTGATATACCACTATGGAATTACTTACCTGGGTAAAAATAAATACTAAAAAAATGGAAAAACACATTATATCAATACTCCATGCAAAATATGCAGACACATAGGTGAAAGTAAAACCATGATCAATAAAAAATTGAGTAGGTTAATGATATACTCTAATAATACATGGGATTACTATATTTGAGATATCTACCTCTAGGCTTCTAAGAAATACATAGAAATAAGAATGATCACCATCTACTTGAGTAACTCTTCTACCATAATCTTTCCCTATCTGTGGTGCACTTCTACCTGCTTGACAACCACCATGATCCTTAGATAGTGGTTCCATTACTCTAACTAAAGCTTGAGAACTCTATTGTGAACCTCTTTGTCTGTTATGTGGGTAATTCATCTTGAGATAATCGAGATCACCACAAATAAAGAAAAATCTAGGAACTCATAATTATTGTAAAGGACTTGAATACCCTAAATGGATACCGTAGTCCAAAGGCCTCTAAGAATAACCTTAGGAACTTTGACCCAGACTATAAGAGTCTCATAAAAAATAACCTCCCTTAGATGCCTGACTAGCAGCATAAACTAATCTATTAATATAGAAATATAAACCCCTTCTAAATTATAACCTACCTCTTGATAACGTACCATCAAAAGAATCAGAAGTATAGGACCTTTTATCCTTCAGATCCCCAAACTACTCATAATGCATATCTTAAGCTCATTAGTAAACTCTCTCTAAAAGAAGCCCAATATAGATAAGCTTCTACATAGTTAAGATACATCAAACCTCTCTCAAATTACAAATACTTTCAATATCATTTGGGAAGATCACCGAAGCATGACAAGACAAGGTATATAATCTTTGTCATACTCAATCACCAAAATATCATCCTGAGTCAAATGCTCAAATCAGTTCCTTATTTCATCTGTCCTAAAATCTACGAGGAATGAACCTCAATAAGAAAACATTATAAAACTTCTTCTAAGTCATAAGAGGAGACCCTATTGATATATTATAAATAATAAGACTACCACCACTATTTGGTTACACCATGCATCTGGAAAGTAGTGTAATCTACCCTGTGGACTCTACCAACTCCATTATCTCTGACTTCTCATCGAATCTGATAAAAAAATCATAAGATTTATCTTTTCTCCACTATGAATCTAAGGTGGAATAACCTTTCTAAAACGCTCAACCTTTTTCTGCTTATCATAAGACATAATTAGTTTATACTTAATTGGCATACCAATACCTAAATTTGACATATTAACAACTATAGAAGCCTATGTTGCTGCTAGATGTCCACTGAATAGGAGTTTAGCTCTCTGTACTAGTCTGAGAACCACCCAAAGTAATTGGTAAGACATTAGTCTGAGTTATACCTTCATGTAAGCCATATATACATACCAGAATGTCTCGAAACATTATAATGATAAAAAATCTAACTGGTTCCTAAGATGAGCACACATTTTCCATTGGGACCTAATTTCCCTATATGTCATACTCAACCATAGAGGACTATAATTCAACTAGGACATGAGTAGCTTCTCATGATGTTTCCATAGCTAACATAGTATAGGTAGTAGGTGTGGGTTCTAGAATAAGATCTTAATCTATAACAATAATAACATGTATCCTTACCATCCACGAGAGAGTGAAACAAAGAACCTTAGTAACCCGATTGAAGAAATTACACACTATATGAAAGAAAAAATAAGATTTTCCTAAAATACTATAGCCTATGGAAAATAGAGAACACATGTCTCTACACTAATCTGTAAGACTCTACTATACATGGCTTGTAAGTTAGATACCAATGAACCTAGTGCTTTGATTCCAAGTTATCATGATTCAAAAATTAGTAAAATGATAGATCCTATATAACTCATCGATAGGTAAGCCAACACAAATATATAAATGCATAACCCATTGGAAAATGCAAAAAATAGAACTAAAACTCCTCAAATTCTTATGTCAGTAGTACAAGCCTCTTTGAGTCTACATATAAGTTTAAGACTCTATAAAATCCAAAAGGGAAGCAATAAGGAAAATAAGTATAGAGAAAACTAAGAGACTGCAAATTAGCCAAGCAGTTAACTCAAGATTTCAATGTAATTCTCAATTAATAGATTATAGGTGATCGTAATCCGTTCAGAACCTACATAATAATCGTGCAAAATAAAGTAGGAGTGAGTACAATATCCTCATGTACTTTACAGAATTGTCGACTGATCTAAATCTGAAGCGATAGTAAGGATTAGTCCTATTTTGATAATGATCATAGGTACACCTCATTTCTTATAAAGGTAGACTTGACTAGCTTGAATCTCAGTAATAAAATATATAAATTAAGTTTAGATTATTATAAATCATTGTCAAATAAGAGTAATAAGGTCACCTTTATAAGCATCAAATTAATGTTTACACCATGATAAAATCAAATAAAGAGAATGCATTGATAGATCCATATGCCCCCTATATTGCCATAAACTTATATATACTCGATTCTATAGTGTAGATGGAGGGGACCTATGAGAAACTTTCACGTTCTATATAACCATTATCAAACAAACAACCCTATGTCAAGAAATGTCCTGGATGATCAACATCATTGTAATGCCTCGAGAGTACCCCCAGGACATCACATTGTGTTTAAGACTATAAATAGTCCCAAGCTAACCCATGATATCTACTCAACATTGAACTCTCATAAATGTACACTCAAAATATAAACAAAACTTTACGCGGAAACCCAAAAAAATGTATAATCTCTACAAAAACTTTGTAGCATAGAAATCTTCAAATCTTTGGAGAACTGAAAGAAACACCACTTAACTAGTCTTGACAAGCCTCTATTCTGATGATTGAAGAGTCAGTGGGATAGACCCCAACTGACTCAGACTAAAAACTAATTAACTAGCATAACGGTACTGAACATATAAAAACATCATAAACTTGGCCCTCAAACTATGAGGACTCACCAACTGTCGGGATGTAAGAAATAGTGATCGAAGTCAATCTTGCTACTAAGGATGAACACCAAACCCTACATTATGAAACAATGTAGCACATCAACATATATTTGGGTCAGTACTTCTGTTATGCACTAAGTATATGAGGGTGAATGCATAGTTTTAAAGATTAATGTGAAATAAAAAAACATGCATGCTAAGTGTAGATAGACTCACATTTGTTATGATTAAAACTGGAAGCTGAAATACCATAAAACATGAATAATAAAACATGATATAGTAAGCTTAGTGAGCCATTACACTTAGTTTCTAAAATCTTTACTCTGATCTTTCTTTGTAGGAGATTCTTCTAACTAACATAAACCATGTGAGCTATCATGGAGTCCAATGTATTACCCATATTGGGGAGAGTTGTTTTACCCTTGCCATCGGAATAGAAACTTAACTTAAAGTATCACTATACTTAGCCGAAGTGGGGTGAGGCGACACTCTTTAGCAAGGTCCCTTAAACCTAGCGAGGAACATAGTTTCTAGAAAATAGGATGAACTAAACCCATATTCCTTTCTCGGTGATAAATACTACCCCCAAAACATACACTTATATGCTCATACTTATGAAATCTACCTTAAAATAGCATATGGGTTAGTAAATTGAAAAACAAATATGTTTCTCTAACTTAAACCATATACATGAGGAAAGATTATAGATTTCGTGTCTTATATAAGATCACAAGATCAAAACTAAACTTTAATCATGTCGCAATACTCATAATCTGAACTTATAAGCTTAAACTTTTTGTAACTCAATAACTTATGCTTAATCTTGAAATTATTCATTATCTCATGGTAAATATCAAACTCCATACTCAAGATCATTTTCATGTATTCAAAACATAAGTAAACATGAAATCATATGCAAAATAATATTCTATTCATGAGTAAGCATCAATATCTCAAAGCATAGGAAAATGGATATCAACCCTAGTAAATCACTTTCTTCAAAATCTGATAAAAACCAATCTTTTGGGCACAAGGATAAAAGAGTATCCTTTCTCAAACCCCACATACCTAAATTTCTTAACTTCTTGGAGAAAGCTTGAATTTGGAGCCTTGGGAGGTTAATTCTTAGAAGAAACCTTACCTCCTTATCTGTTGGAAGCAAAGAGGAATAGTTTGATAACTGACTAAAAAAGGGGCAAATAATGCCTATTTGATGATTGGAGTCATGATAGGGAGTTTAAAGAGAAGAAAAGACCAAAAATACCTTAATTAAAACACGCAGGAATTTTCTAGTATCAGTCATAACAACTCAGGCTATAACTCATTACGTTAGACCACAAGTCATGACCTAAATTCGTGACCTGAGGGTCCATGACCGGCTCCTTACCTGTTACGACAAAGGGTCTTCATAATGACTCGTTGGCAACGAGTCATGATAAAGTGTCGTGGTCAGGGATTGAAATCTTGGGCAACCTTTTGTTGTCACAATGAGTCCCTCATATCGGCTCGTTATGTCACACAATGAGTCATACCTTGGAATTGCTATCAATGGACCAAATTTGGTTTCTTTAGTACCGTGATAACAAGTTCCTCTAATGACTCATTATGTCTGATAAAAAATCGTTATCAGAAGTCATTCTCAGTGGGTAGCTTTGACAATACTTTACTAATTTTCCCATAACATTTTACCCCGACCTCGGATGAGTCCAAGACTAGTGGCGTTGTAAAGCTAACTCAATTATCTATCTTTTGGAGGGTATAGATCTAAAAAAATGGGATGTTACGATCAAGTACAAACATTGCTAAACTAGGAAGTACTCTGCATGATCCTACATTAGAATTTATCCTTCCACGTTCTAATATCCATGTCCATGTGCATGAGATGTGCTAAAAATATAAATAGATCCTTTATCACATCCCATTCTCAACATAAATAATAAATAACAGCTTAGAATAATCAATGGCATAGTGAAATCACTTTGGTACATATCAGTGAACAATATAGGCTTTTTACCGATGCTACTACTTGAAATCATGCTCACATACTCAGATAATTAACCAAATCATGAATAAAATTACAATTACCCATAATATGTTACTGGTACCCGCATAAACAATTGTCATTATACAGTACCTTTATTAGACAACCCAAATTGATATAGTCAAACAACATACTAACACTTCAAAAAGAGTCAATGGAAGTCTAAACTTAAGTTAATAGATGCTCACAAATAAAATTATTGATTTCCCTTCCTCAAAGCCTCAAAATAAGCAAAATATAGTCAAATATACAATTTTTTTTAGAAAACAAATTTGTAGAAACTCATATTGTTACACTTCTATTCTAGGTCCAAAAGTTAGTTTCAATAGTTTACTAGGATCACAAGGAGAAAACTAAATATTTATCTGAAATTGGGTTACCCATAATGTAAGATACTCAAATATACAATTTCATCATAAATGAAGCTCAAATTGACATCATCGAAATTTGGTTTCACAACTTTATCATCAAAAACACCATTTTCCCCAAATTTGAAACATTGATTGAAAGGTAAATCATCAATAAAGTATCAGAGAATGTGTAAATAATGGTTTAGAATTATAACCAACAAAGAAATCATGAAAATTCCCTTTTGAATCACCCCAAAATATGATTCCAAACTCCCAAAATTGAGTTATAAAATTTATGTTCAAAAATTGAGTTTCAAATTTGCCCAGATAAAATGCTCTTAATTGTAAGGGTTCATTCATAAATGTGAAGACTAATTTCAAACCCAAATTCGAACTTAAATCTAACCAAATTACCTTTGAAATCATAGGCCCTCTATCCAGTGATGACCAAACCGCCCCTTTATTGTTATCGCGATGAGGGCTCACGAATGCAAAGAACGAAATTCATATACCATTAGCTAAAGAGCTATAAAGTGAATCAACTCCCAAGTCCTTGAATAGGCCTTCATAATTTGTATAGAACCTCAACAAATTAAATATGCTACTAGACTAAAAATGACATAATAGACAAACTGGGATCATGAAAACATCAATACGAGGTTATCTAAACAAAGTATCCATCGAGGTTAACTCTTAATTTTTAAATTTATAGAAAAATAATCCAAATCAAATATGAATATCTTGGGACCCAAAGTAATTGTCGAGCTAACTCAAAAACTAACTTTCCAGACCTATGAAACTATCCGAATTTCATTCCAAGCTCATCTTCATCAAATGATGGATTTCGTCAAAATTTTCAACTACACCCTTTAAACACTCATCCATAACTCGTTCATCATATGGGGAGCCATTTCACCCACTCCCATAAACTATAAATGTCATACTAGAGCTATGAGAAGTGGTAAAATATGTAAAATTCACAAAACAATCATAAAGATTATTACATTTTTTGATAAATTAATAATATGTGAAGCATATAAAAATTCTTATAAGACTTGTTTATAATTTTTGTAAGGATTAAATTAACCTTGTTTGATATGTTATAATCTCTATACTGATATTTTATCATTACCCGAAAATTGAGGTGTTGATGGAACTATCACGACCCAACATTGATAGTAAGCCAAACACCCCAATAAAAAAAGTAAAATGAAATAATACACAAAGTAAGATAAATAAAACTTCTAGAATGAAGTCAAGTCAACACATGTACAAAATAACGGATGTTGAATAAAATACCATAAAACCCCAAAAATAATGTCACATATGTAAAAAAATCTAATACAACTCAGAATTCTAAAATAATACATAGTCTGTCTCCAAAATAGAAATAAAGACCACTAATAGATAGATGAGTCAGGACTCGACTTTGAAAAGCCTAGAGTAGGATAGTACCTCGAGAAATCACCAACTCAACCTTACAAATCAACCTCTATGAGTCATAATCATGCTAGAATCTTCACCAAAAGGGCACATTAGGAGTGAGTATGATCCGCTTGTACTCAGTAGATATCATAGGCAGATTGAGCAAAGTAGAAAATAAGATAAGTAAAGAAAATACTATGAGCATGTAACCCGCAAGCAGAAAAGTTTTCAAATGATAGATCACACTATCTCACTAGTATATCTAATATATATATATAAAAGCAAGAGGACAAACATATACACAAGCATATATAGAAGCTAAATACACAACAAATATAACATAAAAGCAACATATGATGTCAAAATGCAATGCATTGCAATGGATGATGAAGTGAATAATTGAAAGTCATTGCGTGATCTTTTATATACACCTATCGAGCCTCAATACTCTCAAAATAGGACCCATGAGGGGTTCGCATCTCGTATACTATCTTAAATTTTTACTAATCTTAATCTCATGTATCAATCTACCAAATTGGAACATCCCTGGGTCTAGGCATTTTCAAAAGTATCCTATTTTCTTTCAAAAATCAATATTCCTTAATGGTAAAGATATCTCATGAATGTGGATGTATGCAGAGAGGATATAATGCCGACAATCAAATAATATAAAGATATCTAATCCATTCAATATGTGTACAGGTGAGCCCATAAATTAATTCAATAAGTCAATAATTCATGATATCAGTTCTAGTTGGGTACCATAGACATAAATATGTATGCAAGACATCATTAAAATCATATCAACCCATAACTAGGGCATTTCTATTATGCTAAAGGCAAACAGTATTCAATAAGACCTGTAATATCTATTCAAGCCCCTGCACAAGAATCACATCAAGAAATAAGGCAGTCAAATATACAAATAAAGATAATGATGTTAAATAAAGCCCTCGCATGGGCAACATGCAGTATATAATATTATAATCCAATAATAACAAAAACATAAGACACCATACAGGCATCATACAAACATAAGACCCCATTCAGTAGTTATTTTTCCCAATTCATAGCATGCTTTACGTATTCATTAACTACCCAACCCAATCTGAAGAAAATTAAAGTCATAACCTACCTCAAAATGATAAAATTCAAGCCTAAAGTCCTTAAACATGGAGCCTTCCTCTTTCGAATGGCCTCGGAATAAAATATAGCATTCAAATATAGCATCAACATTTTAAAAGAAAGCTAATGATACTCATATTGCTTATAATTAACCGGAATAAAAAATGAGTTCACAAAATGATTTCGAAAACGAAAGGGGCAAAGCTGAAATTTTATTTAAAGCTACATTCCTAAGTTTAAAGGAATCTACAGTTGAAACCCACATGAAAATAAGTTAAAAATAAGGTCTAATTTGAAGAAAACTATTTTTATGCTTTTCCAAAAAAAATCCTCAAAATCCCAAGTTGAAACCTAGATTAAAGAGTGTTTTGATGGATATAAATTAATGTAAAGTAATGAAATTAAGGTTTTGGAGCTTACCCAAGCTCAAATAGTGATGAAAACCCTAAAAATTACCCAAACTCGAAGCTCAAAGTCCAAAAATAATGAAAAAGGCAAAATAAGATTTTTATATTGTGGTTGCCTCTTAAGTGTCAACCAATTTAGCATCCTAGTACCGCTTAAAAGATTCCTGGTCGCTATAGCGGCTACCACTTAAACGGTCTTAGGATTCTGAAGAAGTCCTTGGCTGCTTAAATGGCTAGACTAGATATCAACAAGTGCAGATTTTGGTGTAAGCCAACAATGCTCCCAATGGACCCTCGAGATTTAAATAGGACCCTATAGAATCAAATCATATATGCTATCAGGCTAATTTCAATTTTTCAAACTCAATGTCGATGTCAAAGTTTTGATAAAGGATCATTTTCAACAAATTAACCCCCGGGACCACTTTATGGCAAATTTCACTAGTTTTTCAGACAAAACTCAAAATGCAAACTGAAGGCTTCAATGCTGAACCAACCCCGCTACTAACCTAAATTAGACATTTTGAATCTAATAAAACTATAGAAATCCCCATCCAATACTCAGAGCAACAAATATTGAATGAAGTCAACGATATAGCTTTTAAAGCCTCTAAAAACACTCTTCCAAATCATTTTCGATTGCATTGGGAACCATGCTAACTATACTCTATCATGAATCAATTTATTAGTCATGATGATACCTACTAAATACCACTTGTAGGTAAGCCAAACCACAATCCAGAGCTAACTTAATAAGTTAATTTGGTAGAAAATGCTTAACATAGGCCAAATTTAAGAAACTCAAGTTAACGCACACCAAGTGTTATAAATATATAAAATAGACAATACAAGATACCAATTCTATGACCTAGTAGAGCCAGTACAAAAGCATCTAATTGTACCAATACAAGTTAAAAGTCCAGAAAGGTCAATATATCTATCTCAAAACAAAAGACTAAAAATAAAGATAGAGAGAAATGGTCCACTCGAACTCTAAATGCTTACCCTATCTTTGAAAATTAGTCACTACATGAACAATGATTAACGGTGATAGTTAATACTTAGATCTAAACCAAAAAGGTATAGAAGTGTAGTATGAGTACAAAAATAATGGGTACTGACAGCGGCCAAGCGTACACACAAGTATACGTGGTCTTATCAAGTAATATAGTGGCCTTCAAGAAGCCAAGTATCGATCCCACAAAGACTTGATTCAACAATGATTTGATTTGAGTTTACAGTTTAGATTAATTTAGTGCGAAAGTGACCAACAAAAGTTTGAAGTTTGTAATTGCAAGTAAAGTAAACAGTGCGGAAAATTAAAGGTGTTGAGACAATTAATAGGAGAAAAGCCCAGGGTTAAAGCACTCCGAAAAATCATACTATTTTATTGAATTTCATTCATTAATTTTCTTATCTTGGTTGTTGATTCGTAGGGTTAATTGCATGATCATGGTTTTCTAGCCTCTAATCTTTTACCTAATATGGACATTACAACTACATCGTTGAGCGTGGATATAATAATCCAATTAAATGAATTAAAGCTATCATCCTATATTTGAATCAAGTAAGACACCTAAGTACATCCCTGTCCTAGACGCTAAGTTCAATTCTTTATTTTATAAAAGAATAAAACCCAAAACTTTATTTATTCCCATATTCTATCTCCCTATTTCCTCTCCCGAGATCAAAAGGTCGATAATATATGTATTTTATAAGTTATCAATTCATAAAATAATTAAATCAAGAATAAACAAACAACCAAATATGATAAGCAAAAATTAATAGAAATTAATCCAAGCAATAATAATCATGTTCTTGGCTTTAACCCCAGAAAGAGGGGGTTTAGCCGATAATATTCATAATCATAATCCAAATAATTCAATGCATGATATAAAAAATTAAAGACTAAGTAAAAAATAATAAAACCTAATAAACTGTATAGCAGCCTCCGTCTTTCTTTTCCAAACCGTGTCCAGGTCATTCTATAAAGTGTGTAATGTATTATATAGTGCCTAATACCTAACTTATCCTAATCCTTCTAGTAGTTTATAATATCACATTCCATTGCTGTTCAACCAATCACATGCTGAGTAGGACAAGATTCTCGTGCAAGTTACCCATGAATTGAAGCATGCGACACATGGTGTGGAGCACTGAAATGGAGGGTGCGTCACACACATGGCTGCACCGAAATGAAGCATGTGTTGCATGCAAATCGCATGCATCAACTGAAATTTATCTTCTAAAATTTCTCTAAGGCACGGAAGTACAGAAATACAGCATGTGATGTACGCTCATCGTACGCATACACTGGATATTGCGTCCAAAATTTTTGTTAAGTCTTTATCGTTCCATCTTTCATTCCTTGTATCGTGGTGTATTTCCCATAGATTTTCAACCTTTATATCATCAATGTATCACCTATTCATCTCACAAAGCTTCCTACAACATCACACACCACTAATTAGAGATCATAACAACACAATATTCTCAACGACAAATCAAAATAAGAGCTAAGATAAGGCAAATTCTCAATGATATTCCACTTATTATTTCGACTCTTGACTTAATCAAATTAGGCTTTGGACTTTACAAACAAGTTATTCCACTCATAATTATACATTTAAACCATTTGAAACAAATTAAACATATTAGAATCCGACGAAGCCAACTAGATACAAACCTAGCTCAAGCTAGTAAAATTAGTTTTCCGGGTTGAACTATAAATGACTCAATTAAGCACAAACTTGTTTGAAAAATACTTTGGACATTGTAAATACACACTTGTACACTTAAATTCTTATTTATATCATATTAACACATAAAGAACACAAATTTCTTTCAAAAAAAGGTGAAATAAGATAGAATAATGATACCGAAGTGCATAAAATCACCTCAGATCATCACCCCACACTTTAACCCTTGTTCGTCCTTGAACAACTCTTTATTCTAAGCATAAAAAGCTGAGGTGACGCTGAAATTCTACTAAAATAAAGATACTCAAGCTACTACTACAATGACTACACGAAATGCAAGTTTCTACACTAAGCACGTTATACACAATTGAAAGCTCAAGAACACTACTCCAAAACATCCTATCCTCAAGAATTGACTCACCTAAGTGGCAAAATCATGCATATTTCTCAATCCAGGACATCATACAAATCACCCACATTTATCAAACATATGTCCCTCACAACAAGAGAGCTACCCATAATCACTCACAATTAAGTAATTTATAACATGATAGGTACAAGAATCAAATTACACTCACTCTCATAAAGAATTCACAAGTTACACATAATGAACCATAGGCTTTCCCTTAGTATAATGCTCCATTAATAGTCGAATGTAAAGTTTAGGATCAATTAGGTCTTTTTCGGGTTGTAATGTAAGCTAAGAGATGGGTAGGAACTATTTAGGAATAGTGACTAACCTTACTAAGTGCTTTAATACACTATATTAAACATTTAAAACCGATCTCCAACAACCAACTTACCCTTTTTCATTCACCCATATCTTTTATTTTTGCCCCATCTCTTTCAAGCATTTTCACAAACACATGGTGGGCATATTGTTTATTCCTTCAAGATTTAATTTTTCTTATTCTCTACACTCATGGTAATATTTCTAACATTATTTATATAACTCCTCACCACCACACATCAATTATACACCCCAATAACTCTTACCTTGGGTCATCAATTTTACCTTTTTCTTCTTTAATTTCTCAAACTCCTTTTTTCAATTATTTCATTTAAGTAAAGGCACTTAGGAGATTTTGGAATCAAATTAAGGTCTATCAAAGAAGGGGATTAGGCTACATATGAGGCTACCAAAGAAAAGGCTAAAGTATCAATGAGGGTTAACTAGGATAATGGACAATGGGTATGACAAATAGAAGGTAAAAAACAAGGCTATCAAAGAAATGCCTAAATCATCTCCTAAACCCACACTCTTTATTTTGCTTCACACACACACCGGGATAGTTCTAGATATCACATATAACAGGGAATATACAAAATTCTCACACACATATGGCACATGCTCAACTCAATAGGATCATCATAGACTCCTAACCAAATAATAGCATGAATTCAAATTTAAGCCAACAAATACTAGAGTAAAAAACTTGAGCCTAGGTGTCTCAACAGTAGTAATTCATCCAATCAACATGCTTTTACAAACAAACCCACTTGCACCATGTAATAAAAAATAGCACCAACAAGAATTTCTTACACAATTTTTTTTTTAGTTGAGATAAAAATTGGAAACTTCCCTCCCCCACACTTAAAAATCTACTTTGTCCCTAAAGTGAACTTAAAAGTAAGAGATAGAAATACTTCCTGAGGCCTCTAGGCCTAGATAGTATTATCTTTACACATAATTGAGATCCATGGGACCCCACACTCTATTTTTTCCATGCTCCTTAGGTCAAGTTCATGGTACTCAGACTTCCCATTATCCTGCAACTTAATAAAAAACAAAAACTACGTGAAATAGAAACTAAAAAAAACTCAAAAGAAAACATACCTAATTAACTTGAGTTGCCTCCCAAGCAGTGCCTGATTTAGTAACGTGGCACGACCCAGGTCAACTTAACCATATTCCTTCACCCTTTTACTCCCTTTTAGGGGCCATTTTTTCATTTCATTTTTGACCTCTTGAGTTTGCACTCTCAAGGTCAATATCTTTTTCAACTTTGACCTTTCTCATATTGGGAAATTGTAGTTTCATCTTAAGCTGCTCAATCATGTACTCTGAAGAGGTCTTTGGTGGATGAATCACCCCACATTTTTCCCATTCAATAACATTGATTACACATAAATCTTTATATTAGGAATTTATGATAGGTGTTTTGTAGACCTCAAATACCACCTCTTCATCATCTACCCTCATTTTAAACGTGCCTTCTCTAACATCAATCAAGGCCCCTCCAGTTGCTAAGAATGGACGCCCCAAGATGATTGTTACCTATTCATCTGGCTCAAAATCAAGAACAATAAAGTCAGCAGGAATAATGAATTTACTAACCTTTATGAGGACATCCTCAATTATTCTATCCGTATGTATAAATGACCCATCTGCTAGCTGTAACACCATATTGGCCAGTCTCGGATCTCCCAAGCCTAATATTTTAAACAGCGATAGGGGTATCAAATTTATGCTTGCCCCTAAGTCACTCAGTGCATGAACTGCTTGGTTCCTAATTTGAATAGGGATAGTAATTCTCCCCTGATCTCTCAATTTCTTGAGGATTTTCTATGTCATCACTGTGCTACACTCTTCGGTAAGTGTTATAGCTCCCATATCCTGCAATTTTACCTTTTTATCCACCACATCCCTTAAGTATTTTGTGTACTTGGGCATACTCTGCAAAATATCTAGCAAAGGTAAATTAATGTGAAGCCCTCTGAATGTATCACAAAACTTCTTGAACATTTCATCCTTCTTCGCTTTAATTTGCCTCTGAGGGAAGGGTAATGGCAGTGTCTTCTTCACTTCTGGTTCAACAACCTTATCTTTTGAGTACTCAGACTTCCTCAATTTTTCAGCAACTTCTTCATTTACCTGTTAGACCACCACATCGGCATGTGCCTCTTTTGTTGCCTCGAGAGTTTCCCCTTGTACCTTTTTATCACTCCTCAAGGTAATTTCCATGACTTGTTTTGGATTTTCTATGTCACTTGGAAGACCACTTTGAGGTTTGATATTTTATTCCTTTTGTAACTGCCCTAACTTTAGCTCCAAACTTCTCAATGATGTTTGCTGATTTTTTACATCTGCAGCTAGCTGTGTCTGATTACCTAGAACCTTCTTTATCATCTCTTCTAGGTTGCTAGTTGACTGGTTTAGTTGAGTTTGCGGTTGCTGAAATTATTGTTGTTGAGCGGCCCATGGATTATTTTGTGGCTGAGTTTGCCACTTCATGTTGTAGACATTGCCATAATTTGGTCTTTGACCATTGCCAACATACATCACTGATTCTGAATTAGAAGCACTCATGGCCACTAAATGGACATTAATTCCACATACTTCACACCAACCTTCAGCTTGTTGGATAGCATTAACTGTGGCTGCAAGTTGTGCTGCTTCTAATTTCATGCTGCTAAACTGAGTGTTGATCAAATTCTGTAAGGTAGAAACCTGTGCTGGTAAGGCTGAGAATTAGTCCACCTCCAATAGACCCATAATTTTTTTTGTGGGACTTCTAGAATCTGAATGCCACTCTAGATTTTCTTGTTCTATGCGGTTCAACATTGTGTACAGCTCATCATAAGTCAATTTCAGCGCTTGACCATCTGTGGCTGGATCTAGCAAAATCTTTGTATTGTGATCAAGAGCTTCTCCAAAAGTATGAGCAAGTACCTAATTGGATTGTTAGTGATGTGGAAAATCCCGAAGAAGAGCCTTGAAGCATTTCCAAGCATGATAAAGATTTTTATCAGGCTTTTGTTTGAAGCTTACTATCTCACTGCAAAGTCTCACAGTCTTGCCTGATGGAAAGAACCTGATGAGGAGTTTTTAGGCTATGTCGTCCCATGTTGTGATTGAATTCACCGGCTCTGCATTCAACCACCTCTTTGCCTCCACCAATAATGAATGGGGAAATAGTGCCAGCCTTACATAATCTCTAGACACACCTGTCAGAATGAATGTGTCTATAAGATCAATGAAATTCTACAAGTGTACTTGTGGATCCTCATGCAAAAGACTTACAAATTGTCCATTGATGATTAGAAGCTGCACTATGTTGTGCTTTAACTCAAAATTTCCCCCAGCATCCGGTCTTTTAATTGGGGAAGTCAAGTTTATCGGAAGTGGGACTGCCACTTCCCTAACTGTCCTGTGTGCTTGTTGTTCTACATCCATTATCGCAGGATCTACTTGGTCTTCTTCTAACAGTGGAAATTGGAGGAGATGGATTCCATCTCTCCTTCATTGATGGAAGTGTTGTTCAGGTTCGGGGCTTGGTTAAACCAAATCCCTATCCCTTGCCAGCTTCCTAACCTTAAAACTTGTTTCCTGCTATAACAAAACCAAGACCAAGCATAAAAAACACCAAATAAAACTAAAACTAAAACTAAAATAAATAGTTTCCAAATAACAAGTCCTCGACAACGACACAAAAAATTTGACAGCTCTCAAGTGCAAACGCAAATGTACATGGTCTTATCAAGTAATATAGTGGCCTTCAAAAAGCCAAGTATCGATCCCACAGAGACTTGATTAAATAAAGATTTGATTTTAGTTTATAGTTTAGATTAATTTAGTGTGAAAGTAACCAACAAAAGTTTGAAGTTTGTAATTGCAAGTAAGGTAAACGTGCGAAAATTAAAGGTCTTGAGACAATCAATGGAAGAAAATCCCAGGTTTAAAAGCACTCCTAACAATCATACTATGTTATTGAATTTCATTCATTAATTTGCTTATCTTGGTTGTTGATTCATAGGGTTAATTGCATGATCATGGTTTCCCAACATGTAATCTTTTTACCTAATATGGACATTACAACCACATCGTTGAGCGAGGATGTAATAATCTAATTAAGTGAATTAAAGCTATCATCCTACATTTGAATCAAGTAAGGAATCTAAGTACATCCCCGTCCTAGATGCTAAGTTCAATTCTTTATTTTATAAAATAATAAAAATCCAAACTTAGTTTATTCCCATGTTATATCTCCCTATTTCCTCTTTCGAGATCAAAAGGCCGACAATATATATATTTTACGGGTGATCAATCCATAAAATAATTAAATCAAGAATAAACAAACAACCAAATATGATAAGCAAAAAATAATCGAAATTAATCCAAATAATAATAATCATGTTCTTGGCTTTAACCCCGGTAATAGAGGGTTTAGCTGATAATATTCATAATCACGATCCAAATAATTGAATACATGATATAAAAAATTAATGACTAATTAAAAAATAATAATCCGAATAAATCGTATAGCAGCCTCCGTCTTTTTTCTCCAAACCGTGTCCAGGTCATTCTCTAAAGTGTGTAATGTATTATGTAGTCCCTAATACCTAACTTATACTAATTCTTCTAGGAGTGTATAATATCACATTCCATTTCTGGTCAACCAATCACATGTTGAGTAGGACAAGATTCTCATGCAAGTTACCCGTGAATTGAAGCATGTGACGCATGGTGTGGAGCAATGAAATGGAGGGTGCGTCGCATGCATGGCTGCACCGAAATGAAGCGTGCGTCGCATTCAAATCACATTCAGCTACTGGAATTTATCTTCTAAAATTTATCTAAGGTACGGAAGCACTGAAATACAGCATACGACGAACGCTTATCGCGCACACACACTGGATATTGAGTCCAAAATTTTGGTTAAGTCTTTATCATCCCATCTTTCATTCCTTGTATCATGGTATATTTTTCATGGATTTTCAGCCCTTATATCATCAATATATCATTGTATTCATCTCACAAAGCTTCCTATAACACGACACACCATGAATTAGAGATCATAACAACACAATATTCTCAACGACAAATCAAAACAAGAGCTAAGATAAGGCAAATTCGCATGATCATAATCATAAGTAATATCATGGACACTGATTTATTAATAGCCTATGCAATGGAATATCATTAGCATAAATTTATCTTATCAATAACTAATCCATGACATAATCTATAGCTTATTCATAGCATGTTCCATAACCTAATTCATGGATTCGACAATATAATAATCAAGGGTCATTCAATATTATATTCGGTAGCCCAATAAATAACCATAACAATAGCATATCAATAACTCACCATAAGATTTACCAATAATCATACATATGGGATAATCATCAGGCATTATAACCAACAAGTACCAAGGCCCCTTAATATTGCCTCACAGGGGCATTTTCTAAGCATATAATAAGCATACAAAGGTATCAAGATAACTAACATCAATCTTGGCTTAAGGTGGGTTAAAGAGACAACTTTTAAATCCCCGAACTTCATTCTAGGTCATATTCAACCCCGGACTAGGCTAGGTATCTAAATCCACTCTTAGATGTATATCAAGCCACTATTAGTCCTAAGGTTATGGTCTTTATCAAACACAACAGCTAAGCCAATATAGAAACAAAGGTAACTTTTCTTTGGTGTAAGCAACTAAGGCCAATTCACCTTAATCATGAGTTACTAGAGTATTTTACTTAATTTAGAGCATTCTAAGGTATTCTTATGCTAACATGAGTAATGAAGCCTAATTCACTAAGGTTCAAGGTAGCAAAATAAACTTTTCAACTCTACGATTTTAATTTAGACTAAACAATCTAACTAAACCCAAGTCTTGTATTTCATCAATCCAACACCTAAAAACCATCTCAAATCCAATACTATATTATAAAATACTACGATATTGGTCAATCTAATAAAGGATAAACCTAGCCTACCTCGACGCTGAAGAAAGCTCAATGAACAACTAGACTTTTGCTTTTTTCTTTCCGAGAAGCCTCCTCAATAGGCCAAGCTATCAAAATCACATTCTACACATCAATGCAAGAATAACGATACCCATGTTACACCATTGTGCTTTGGGTCCAAAAATGACATCAAAAACTTAAGTGGGTCTCACTTATGGAAATCATGTTTTCGAGGCCAACCCAATGTTCATACATGGCCAACGAATCATAACCCTTAACAATGGGTGAAAACAAAGATAGATTGGGGCTAAAATGAAGCCCTCAAGCTATTGGGGTTTTCATCAAGAAATCATTAAAATTCACCAAAAAAGGATGGAATCCTACATTAATTTGGATGGTATTCACAAAAATTGATGTTAATCATGCTCTAAAGTCACCCATAATTCTCATTTTTAGATATCACACTCTTTAGGGTTTTTTTCTCAAGATATGGGTGAGAAATGAGCTAATTCACGACCTAAAGGTTCTATTTATTCACTTTTTAGGTATCGAGTGTTGCAATCGCAACATGCCGGTGTGCAATCACACAACTTGGCATCAAAAACATGTTTTGTGATCATCAACCTTAGTGCAATTTCACTACCTCATCTACACACTAAGGTGCGAGCACCATTCGAGAGGTGTGATCGCAAAAGCCCTACGTATTAGATAAAACTTAGAAATTTTCCAAGTTTTCACAAAGACCTCACGATTAATTCAGAATCAGATATTATGCAAATAACTATGTAACCGCACTAAATTAGAAGTTTTATATGTGATGGCAAAGTTGAATTTTCCATTTGAGATCGTTTAGACCAAAAAAGGGTCCCGCACCCATATTTCTAAATTTTCAACTTACCGACCAATAGGTCAAAATAAACTTGGGTTCCTCAAGACCCAAACCAAGGTCTACCTAGCCTAAAATTGATATTTCTAAGTTGCTGGTACAGTCAGAATTTGCATCCAAGATTGTTTTGCTAAACTTTTCACCCAGCGACCATTTGGAACCACCAATGAAACACCTACGCTTGGACTCTTAGAAAATATCTCCTCAATTGGGCATTCTAACCATGGTATGATTTAGGCATGTCACTTGTACACTAGTCTATGAGTCGTACCCAGTTTTCCCTCCCCTTCCATACTTTAAGCAGCCTATGAGGGTAGCATACTGTCCATTATAAGATTTGGCCTCCCTTAGTCGTTCACTAAGGTATGATACGTACCTAGGTAAGTCGTTTGGTGTTTGGGACATGAGCAAGAGTGGACTATTTTTGGTACGAGATAGGGGTATGGTTAAGGGTGCCAGTCATCCTTTTTGGATACGAGTGTTTGAGTCCTACGTGAGGCCTAGGGTATGGGTTAGGGCACCACTCGTACCCTAGGGTACGATTGACTTAAGTGAGTCGTACCCTCTTGGAAGGCCACTTTACAGATTTTAACTCAAGGGATCTTTAGTTATTTCCCACTCCAAAACCCTAAGTCCACTAACTATATAAGTGTTTGTAGCCTTCAAAAAATCTATTTTTGATGGATGAAACACCCTAAATACTCTCTCAAACTCATTTGTAGATAATTAAAGGCTAGGGTTTCAAGGGTGATCTTCAAGTGGCAAAGTAAATTCAAGACTCTTAGTGAATCAAGTTTTCTACGACATGTAACTCTTCTCCTTGATAAATAACTCTAAACCCATGTATTTTACACTTGGATTAGTAAGTGTACATGGTGATTTTAAAATTCAATGAAAGGGGTTTTATTGCCTAATGATGAATAATATTGACTTTTCCTTAGATTTATGTTTATATATGATATTGATGATTATTTGCACATGCGGGTGCTTTTTGTATGTGGTAAACATGTGGGTCCTGAGTAACAATAATCTTGATTATTTCTACCTTGAATTTGGTCTTGATGAAGGTATTCACATAAGGTATTTGTGAAAAGGTCTAAATGAAATATCTAGTCATATATAGATGATGTTCTGAACTAGCGCAATGGCCCAATGAGTATGAATGGTTTATAAATGCTAAGTTAAAGATAGTGTTAGCTATGTAATGTGTTAAATTCTAACCATGTTGGGTTGATGGCTAAGAAAAGAGTCCAAGTCCCTAAGCATGAACTTGAATTATGTGTGGAACTAAAGTGTGGTATGGAAAGGCTAATAAATCTTGAATGGCTTGTAAGGGTCTTGGTGTCAATAATTTGAATTAAATGATGATTTGAATTAAGGCATTTGTCTAATAAAGTGGTTAATCGATGAATACTCCCATGATGACCGTATGGCCCCATATAGTATTGATATGGGTTAATGGTTCAAGTCCTTATATGTGAAATAAATTTAATAGATGTTAATGCATGATCTAAAAGGGGTTAAGAGTTCAAATGTCGTCTAATAATGGCAATGAAATTATTTGTGGTCCGAGTCCTAAGTTTGATGAATGATTTATGGTTTGAGTCCCTCGCCCAAGAAAATCAGTTATGGTTTGAGACCCTAGTCCAATGAATGGCTTGTGGTTCGAGTCCCTTGAATAATGGTATGGCTTATGGTTTAAGTCCCTCACCCATGAAATTACTAGTGGTTTGAGTCCCTAGTCCAAAGAAGGGTTTGTGGTTCGAGTCCCTTTCCTAATGAATTTGCTTGTGGTTCAAGTCCATTGCCTAATGAATTTACTTGTGGTTTGAGTCCTTTTCTTAATGAGAAATGTTGAGTCTATAAATATGGAAGGTCGGAGATAGGAATTAGTGAAATGAGAATTCTTGTTAAATCTTGTTTCCTTGTGGAATAATACGAACATATTGTGTATGTCTATATGTATGAATATGTACTTAATAATATGATTGAAAATTATATAATGGCTTGGATTTAAATTAAAATGTTATTGTATCATTATGCTTGAGTTATATGTTAGCGCTCCAACCACTAACCGTCTCTAGACGCTATGTCCCATATGACATAGGGGTCGGAGGCTCATCTTCTCTTCCTTCGTAGTGATTAGGTGATCAAAGAAGTTTGTGCATTGAATTTAGAGTGGTGAGCTTCCTTACTTAGGAAAACATTCATTCATGGTCTCCTATCTTTAGACTTAGTCTTATTTTGTCTTGGTTTTGCTATTATAGGGGGCTTATCCCAAAATATACATTTCTAAACATCAGTTTGTATAGAGGTATTATGGATGACTGTGGAATTGGGTGTAATGGCTAGTTTGATGAATCTAATGAAGTGTTAGACATGTCTAAGTTATGACATAGTATGTTTCTGCTATCTTATCTTATGGGCGGGATTCATCCGACCCTTATGATTTATATTGATGATTAGGTTAGGTTATCCAGGCGATCTTCAATTCAAGTGGGCTGGAGGTTCCTACACGACATGGCCTAGTTTAAGGTCGTATTAAGTTGGTATCAGAGCCTAGGTTAATGTCCAGTTGGGTGTCCAAAATACCGTGTCAAGTAGAGTTTCTTTTATGGGTGTGAAGTGCACCACACTTATAAAAGAGGGGATAAGAGACATCTTAGGAAATGTTTCCCTTTCTTGTGTTTCAATATCAAGATATAGGGTTTAAGTTTTGGATTCCTCTGATTTTTTTTTGCTATTTCCGATCATGCCTCAAAGGAGATCTAAATTTCAGGGAAACACTTCTGCCCTAATTAAGGGACCTAGGCTAGGACTGCAATATCTGACCATCTTTGTGGGGTTCCACCTGTCCCCATAAACCTCAACTATGAGAATGACCCTTCTATTCTGTCACCTCAAGAGGATGCTGCTAATTCCAAGTTTCGTTACTCTATCAAGATCTTGACTCTATTGGTAGCTTCTCAATCAAAGTGTGGTGCTCTAACTACCATTTTTTAGGCCACAAGGATTGACTAATTCATGAGGTTGAGCCCTCCCATGTTTACGGGTATGAGGGTTAAAGAAGATCCTCAAGGTTTCATTGATGAAATGGAGAAGATCTTCTGAATCATGCATGCTCTGAAGGTTGAAGCCGTTAAGTTTGCTTCCTACTAATTGAAAGATGTAACGTACTAATGGTACAAAGGGTGGTAGTTGTCTAGAGGTGTTGATGCTAGTTCTGTCATATCAGAGGATTTCTTTGAGGCTTTTTTAGAATGCTTCTTTCCTTAAGAGTTGAGGAAACAAAAAGTGGAAGAGTTTGTGAACTTGAAGCAAGAGAGGATTTCTGTTCAAGAGTATGCCTTGAAATTCCATCAACTGTCAAGTTATGCTCCCGGGGTGGTCTCTAGCAAGAGGGATATGATGCATAAGTTTGTCTTGGGATTATCCCATGAGTTAGTCCTTGAGAGAAAGGTGGCCTTGTTTATTGAAAACATGGATATCTCTAGGTTGATTGTGTATGAGCAAGAAGTGGACGAAGAGAAAAAGAAGCAAGTTGAGTTGGTTGAACGATAAGGGAAGAAGTTTAAACCTTCTGAGTTTAGTGGTGGAAGTAGTGGTAAGTGGTCTAGAAGGAAGTGGGAGAGTTCAAGTTCTTTTTTCTTGGTTAGTGCTCCTTATCTGAGGTCATCGGGTGATCGTCGGTCTCAGTTTAGTAGTGAGATCCGAGCACAGGGATCTCAATTCTAGGCTAGTGGTGCTTAGTCGGCTCCACCCTACCCTCCTTGCAGATTCTGTGGTTAGAGTCATCGTGGTCAGTGTGAGAAGGGGTAGAATAGATGTTTTAGTTGTGGTTAGATTAGGCACATGCAGCGTGATTGCCCCTCTCGGGCGACTCCTTGGGCCAACAAGTCCCTTATTACTACTCTATATACTCCCGAACGAAAGGGTGCTATGTCTGCTTTGCTTCTATTTCTTCCACCGACGTTGGCCAAAACCGCTTGTATGCTATGCTACTCGCTAGGATTCTGAGGCATCTCTCGATGTTGTCATGGGTATGTTGAGACTTTTCTCCTATGATGTATATTGTTTGCTTGATCCAGGGTCTACATATTCTTATTTGACCTCATATGTGGTTATGCATCTTAATTGTGGTCCCGAGAGTCTATCGGTTCCTTTTTTTATTTCCACCCCGATAGGAGACTATGATTGTTAGAAGGGTTTATAGGGGGTCCGTAATATCTGTTAGATATAGAGATACTTTTATAGACTTGATAGAGTTGGACATGATCGATTTTGATATCATTCTGGGGATGGATTGGATGCACTCATATTATGCTTTCTTAGATTGTCAGATCGGTAGAGACATGTTCAAATTCCCTAATAAACCGGTCATTGTATGGGAAGGTGGTTCTTTAGTGCCTAAGGGAAGATTGATTTCTTATCTTAAAGTCCAAAATTTGATTTCAAAGGGTTGTTTGTATCATTTGGTCCGAGTTAAAGATTCTAACTCAGAAGAGCCTTCTCTAGAATCTATTCTCGTGGTTAATGAGTTTCCCGAGGTATTTCCTGATGATCTTCCCGGTGTTTCTCCCAATAGGGAAATTGATTTTGGGATTGATCTTGTTCTGGACACTAATCCGATTTCCATCCCTCATTATCAAATGGCTCTGGCGGAGCTAAAAGAGCTTAAGGAGCAATTGAAGGATCTCCTAGATAAAGGTTTCATCCGTCCTAGTGTGTCTCCTTGGGGAGATCCCATGTTGTTTGTACGCAAAAGAATGGTTTCCTTCGTATGTACATTGATTATCGTTAGTTGAGCAAAGTGACCATAAAGAATAAGTATCCTCTTCCTAGGAGAGATATTTTTTTGATAAACTGCAGGGCGTGAAGTATTTCTCTAAAATTGATCTTAGATCGGGTTATCATCAGCTTAAGATTAGAGAAGCGAATATCCCTAAGATTGCCTTTAGAACCCGGTATGGTCACTATGAGTTTTTTGTCATGTCTTTTGGTTTGACCAATTCCCCAATGGGATTCATTGACTTGATAAATAGGGTCTTCCATCCATTCTTAGATATATTTGTCATTTTCTTGATTGATGACATCTTATTCTATTCTAAGAGTGTGGTGGATCATGTCGATCATCTCCATATTGTGTTGCAAACTTTGAAGGATCATCGTTTGTATGCCAAGTTCTCCAAGTGTAAGTTTTGGTTAAAAGCCGTAGCTTTTCTTGGTCATGTTATCTCTAGTGAAGGGATCATGGTAGATCCCCAAAAAGTTACAGCGATTAAAAAGTGGCCTAGACCTACGACTCTAATCGATATTTGGTGCTTCTTGGGTCTAGCTGGTTACTATAGAGGATTTGGAGAGAGTTTCTCGACTATAGATGCCCCATTGACCAAGTTGACCCAAAAGAAGGTCAAGTGCTTATGGTCGGATCCATGTGAGGGTAGTTTTGAGAATTTGAAAGAAAAATTGACTTTGGCTCTGATTTTGACCTTTCCCGAAGGTAATGATGGATTTGTGGTGTATTATGAGTCTTTTCGTATTGGTCTCGATTGAGTTTTGATGCAACATGATAGGGTGATGGCCTATACTTCTAGGCAATTGAAAGTTCACAAAAATAACTACCCTACTCATGACTTATAGTTATTTGCCGTGGTTATTACGTTAAATATTTGGCGGCATTATCTCTATGGTGTTCATGTAGACATCTTTTCCGATCATAAGAGTCTTCAGTATGTGTTTACTCAAAAATAGTTGAACCTCAGGGAAAGGAGGTGGCTTGAGTTGTTGAAAGACTATGATATGAGTCTTCATTACCATCCCGGAAAAGCTAATTTAGTCGCTGATGCTTTCACTAGATTGTCCATGGAAAGTTTGGCCCATGTAGATGAGGACAAACGGGAATTGGTGAAGGACATTCACCATATGGCTAGTCTTGGAGTTTGTTTCTCAGACTCGGAGGATGGTGGTGTATTCATGCATCCGGTATCTCAGTCGTCTCTTGTAGTTGAGATTAAGGAAAAGTAAATATTGGACCCCAACTTGATGAAGGTCAATAGTAAGGTAGTTCAACACAAAGTTGTGGTCTTTGTGATTGGTGGTGATGGTATATTGAGATACCAAGGTAGACTACGTGATCCCGACGTTGATGGGATAAGATAAAGGGTCATAACTGAGGCTCATGGATCTCGTTATGCTATTGACCCCGGTTTTACCAAGATGTATCATGATCTTAGAGAGTTATATTGGTGGGGAAATACGAAATGTGATGTGGCTAGTTATGTGGCCAAGTGTATGGTGTGCCAACAAGTGAAAGTTTAGCATATGAGGCCCTAGGGCTTGTATCTAGAAATTCCATTACCCAAATTGAAGTGGGAGGAAATTAATATGGATTTTATTTCCGGTCTTCCTCGATATCAGAGTCATTGTGATTCTGTTTGAGTCATTTTTGATAGAATGACCAAGTCCACTCACTTTTTGCCCATGAGGACTAATTACTCGACGAAAGATTATGCTATTTTTTATCATGTGGAGATCATGAAGTTTCACGGTGCTCTGGTTTCAATCATCTCAGATCATGGTCCTCCATTTTCATCCTACTTTTGGAAGTCATTCCAAAAATGTTTGGGTACTAGAGTATGCCTTAGTACCGCTTTTCACCCTTAAACCAGATGGGAAAGCAGAGAGGACCATCTAAACATTATAGGATATGTTGCGGGCTTGGGTGATTAATTATGGTGGTAGGTGGTATGACCACTTACCTTTGATTGCATTTGCTATAGCATTAGCAAGGCCTCTTTTTAGGCATTATGTTGTAGGAGATGTCAATTTCCTATTGGGTAGTATGAGGTTAGTGAGGGTAAGTTACTTGGCCCCCATTCAGTTCACCAAGCCTTAGAGAAGGTGAAGGTAATTTGTGATAGATTGAAAATCGCTAAAAGCCACCAAAAATCCAATACGGATGTGAGGCGTAGGGACTTAGAGTTTAGTATTGGCGATTGGGTATTCTTGAAAGTGTCTCCCATGAAGGGAGGGATGCAGTTTGGTAAAAAGGGGAAGCTTAGTCCCTGGTATGTTGGTCCCTACTTGATTGTAAGGAGGGTTGGCAATGTTACCTATAAGTTGTAGTTGCCTTCTAGCATGAACTCCATTCACTCGATTTTCCACTTCTCTATGTTGTGGAAATATGTGGGTGATCCTTCGTTGATTGTTTCCTTGAGGGATATTGATATCTTGAACACTTTGTCCTATGAGGAAATCACAGTGAGGATCTTGGATCGACAAGTTCACTGGTTGCAAACGAATGAAGTGTCTTCGGTGAAGGTCCTATGGAGGAACCAAAAGTTCGAGGAAGCTACTTGGGAGGTAAAGGAGGACATGAAGTCGAAGTATCTGTATTTGTTTTCCATTTAAAAATCTCATGATGAGGTATGTGTTAATATTTTTTATTTGATTATGTCTATGGTAGATAATGGGTTCGAATCCCTAAGTTTTGAAGAAGCCAAGTGGCTTTGGTAAATGATGGGTTTGAACCCCTTGGTGAATTAAATGAATGGTCTACTAATAACGATTGTGATGTGTGTCGTATCCTTGTTGTATGCTTTGTTCTAACTTGTTTAAAGGTTGGTTTGATGTATGATAACATGTTAACTTGTGTTTTTGCTTTCTTTACCCGTCATTTGAGGACCAATGTTCCTAGTGGGGGATAATTGAAACACCTAGGCATGGACCCTTAGAAAAGATCTCTTAAATTGGGCATTCTGACCATGGTACGATTTAGGCAAGTCACTCATACACTAGTGTACGAGTCGTACCCAATATTTTCTCCCCTCTCATACCTTAAGAAGCCTAGGGTGGTAGCATACTGTCCACTATATGATTTTTCCTTCCCTTAGTCGTACACTAAGGTACGAGTTTTCCTAGGTAAGTCGTATAGTGGTTGGCACTTGAACAAGAGTGGACTATTTTTGGTATGAGATAGGGGTACGATTAAAGTTGCAAGTTGTACCCTTTGGATGCGAGTCTAGGTGGTATAATTATCCCTTAGCTAGTGTATGAGTCCTAGGTGAGTCCTAGGGTATGAGTTAGGGTACCACTCATACCCTAGGGTACAATTGACTCAAGTGAGTCGTACCCACCTAGAAGGCCACTTTGCGCTCTTTAAGTCAAGGGCTCTATAGTCATTTCCCACCCCAAAACCCTAATTCCCCTCACTATATAAGTGTTTGTAGCCTCCTAAACATTCCTTTTTGATGGATCAAACACCTTAAATACTCTCTCAAACTCATTTGTGAAGAATTGGAGGCTAAGGTTTTAAGGGTGATCTTTAAGAGGCAAAGTGAAGTGAAGACTCTTGGTGAATCAAGTTTTCTAAGGCATGTAACTCTTACCCTTTATAAATAACTCTAAATCCATGGATTTTACACTTGGATTAGTAAGTGTAAATGGTGATTTTGAAATCAAATGAAAAGAGTTTTGTTGCCTAATGATGAATAAAGTTGACTTTTACTTCGATTTGTGTTTATACATGTTATTGATGATGATTTGCACATGTGGGTGCTTGTTGTGTGTGGTATAACATGTGGGTCTTAAGTAACTCTAATCTTGATGATTTCTACCATGAATTTTGTCTTGATGATGGTATGCACATAAGTTGTTTGTGAAAATGTCTAAATAAAATTTCTAGTTACATGTTGATGATGTTGTGAACTAGGGCAATGGACCAATGAGTATGAATGGTTGATAAATTCTATGTTAAATATATTGTTAGCCATATAATGTGTTAAATTATAACCATGTTGGGTTGATGGCTAAGAAAGGGGTCTAAGTCCTTAAGCATGAACTTGAATTGTGTGTGGTACTAAAGTGTGGTATAGAAAGGCTAATGATGGATTGTAAGGGTATTAATGACTATAATTTGAATTGAATAATGATTTGAATGAATCCATTGGTCTAATAAAGTGGTTAATCGATGAATACTCCCATGAAGACCTTATGGCCCCATATGGTGTTGATGTGGGTAAATGGTTCAAGTCCTTAAATGTGAAATGGATTGAATAGATGTTATGCATGAAATAAAAAGGGTTAAGAGTTCAAATGTCGTCTAATAATGGCAATGAAATGACTAGTGGTTCGAGTCCCTAGTCTGATGAATGGTTTGTGGTTTGAGTCCCTCGCCCAAAGAAATGACTAGTGGTTCGAGTCCCTAGTCAAATGAATAGCTTGTGATTTGAGTCCCTTGTCTAATGATATGGCTTGTGGTTTGAGTCCCTCACCCAATGAAATAACTAGTGGTTCGATTCATTAGTCCAATGAAGGGTTTGTGGTTCGAGTCCCTTGCCTAATGAATTTACTTGTGGTTCGAGTCCCTTGCCTAATGAACTTACTTATGGGTCGAGTCCTTTGTTTAATGAGAAATATTGAGTCTATAAATGTGGACGGTCAGAGTCATTGACCTCGTGACATGGGAATGAGTGAAATGAGAATGCTTGTTAAGTCTTGTTTCCTTGTGGCATAATATGAACATGTTGTGTATGTCTACATATATGATTATGTACTTAAGAATGTGATTGAAAATGATTTAATGGATTGGATTTAAATGATAATGTTATTGTCTACTTATCCTTTAGTTACATGATAGCGCTCCAACTGCTAACCATCTTCGGACGCTATATCCCCATGTGACATAGGGGCCGGAGCATCATCTTCTCTTCCTGCGCAATGATTAGGTGACCGAAGTGGTTCGTGCATTGACTTTGGAATAGTGAGATTCCTTACTTTGAAAGATATTTATTCTTGGTCTCCTATCTTTAGAATTTGTCTTATTTTGTCTTGGTTTGGCTATTTTCGGGGGCTTGTCCCAACATATACATTTCTAAACATCGGCTTTTATAGAGGTATTGTGGATGACTGTGAACTTGGGTGTAATGGCTAGTTTGATGAATCTAATGAAGTGTTAAACATTTTTAAGTTATGACTTATAGTATGTTTTTGCTATCTTATCTTATGGTCGGGATTCATCCGATCCTTGTGATTTATATTGATGATTAGGTTAGGTTATCGGGGCGACCTCCGATTCATATGGTCTTGAGTTGCCCATATGACATGGACTGGTTTCAGGTCATGTCAATCAAAGACTTTAAAATAGGGAATTGACTCTAAAAACCAACCGAACTGTCCAGTAACTGAACTATCAGTCCGAGAAAGTCATAAATGACTTGGGGCAGCTATGAAAAAGCTCTACCGAAAAAAATAAGCAAAAACATAGAAAATAACCTGAAGGGCCATTACAATATCCACTACTAAAGGAAATTTCACCCCCTAACATTGAAGATTAGGATGTACTTGAAGTCTCGAACAGGTAAGGATACTGGGCTCGCATCTTGCTCTCGATCTCCCAAGTGGCCTCCTCTACTTGGCGGTTCCTCCACTGAACCTTTACTACATGAATATCTCTAGAGCGCACTCGCCTTACATCACTAGAAAATATATGGATAGGCTCCACTATAAAGGTCAAATGCTCATTCAACTCGACTAAGTCCCATCTTAGCACATAAGACAGATCAGGAATGTATGGCCGAAACATAGAGACATAGAAAATTGGATGAACAAAGGAAAAATATGGAGGTAAAGATAACTCATAAGCTACCTCACCAATTGTGTGAAAAATTTCAAAAGGTCCAAAATATCTTGGACTAAGCTTTCCCTTCCTCCAAAACCTCATTACAAACTTTATGGGCGATACATAGAGGAATACCTGGTCACCAACTTCAAACCTCAAGGCATGAAACCTACGGCCTGCATAGGCCTTCTTCCTACTCTGAGACACTCTCAATCTATCATGAATAACCCTGACTCTATTCGACGACTCCAGAAGCAAATCAGTACCATGGGGCCTTATCTCAAAAGTCTCAAACTATCTAACCGGAGAACAACAACTCCTACCATACAAAGCCTCAAAAGGTGCCATCTTATACTCAAATGATAGTTTTTATTATATGCAAACTCTGCTAAGGACAAATGCTTTTCCCACTGGCCTCCAAAATCCATAACACACGCTCAGAGCATCTCCTCAAGAACTTGAATAGTCTGCTCGGATTGGCCATCGGTCTGTGGATGAAAGGTTGTACTCAAATTCACCTAACTTCCCAACTCCTCCTGAAATGCTCTCTAAAATCTCAAAGTGAACACTGAACTATATTATGAAATGATAGAAATGGGCACACTATGCAAATAAACTATATCCCAAACATAAATATGAGCTAATCTCTCAGAACTGAAGGATATCTAAATAGGAATGAAATGCACTGACTTGATCAAATGATCCACAATGACCCAAATACCATCGGAACCACGAGAAGTGCGAGGAAAGCTACTAACAAAATCCAGTGTAATCTATTCCTATTTCTACTTGGGAATGGGAAGCCTCCAAGCCAATCCATTAGGACGCTGATGGTCGGCCTTTACGTGCTGACAACATAGGCAATAAGCTACAAAGTTTGCCACATCTATCTTCATACCATTCTACCAATAATGTTGTCTCAAATCTCTATATATCTTGGCTGTACCGGGGTGAATAAAATATCTAGAGTTGTGAGCCTCCTACAAAATGAACTAAATTAAGTCATCAATTAATGAAATACAAATACGGCTATCAAATATCAAAATACCCTCAGAATTAATGGTGCGCCTCTTGACTTACCACTTGACACCTGATCACGAAGGAAATAAAGCTTTCTATCCTCAAATTGAGGATCCCAAATCTGCTCAAATAATGAGGACCTCACCTTCATACTAGAAAACATCCTTCTAAGATCTGAAATATCAAGGAGAACAATCCAATTAAATAAGTACTGAATGTCCCGTGCTAATAGTCTTTGAGAAATTGAAATACAAGCCAAACTACCTATACACACTGCTTTCCGACTCAAGGCATCTACTAATATATTTGCCTTGCCTGGATGATACAAAATGGAAATATCATAGTCCTTTAGCAACTCTATCCATCTACTTTATCAAGCATTTATCTCCCACCGAGTCATATGATGTTGAAGGTGAAATACACTAGGTTTCTGGCCCTTACTAAATTTCCTAGATTTTTGGTCTTTAGATAGGAAATGTCTAGGGGAAAAGACCAACACACTAGGATACAAGTGGTATGGGTTATTCATATGCTGACCAGTGCTGGTTGATGGGTTGGATTTAGTTTTTGGAATAGGTATGATTTGGGTGGTACGAGTCGTATTAGTGGACACGAATCATTTGGTTTGGGTATTTCCTTTATTTAATCATAGACTTGGTAGACTAAGTTGGATATGAGTACGGGTGGCTCATCATGAGCCATAAGCCAGGGTATGAGTCGTACCATGGACTTGTATGGCGGGCAGTGTTCAATCCTCTCTAGATTCTATTTTTCCAAGGGTACGAATCATGGGTACAAGTCGTATACAAGGATACAACATGGTTTAAGGTGATTCGTACCTTGGATAGTGTTGGGTCAAAGGGAGTTGGCCTTGGGTACGAGTGGTGAGTACCACTCATATTGGAGGGTACGATTGGTATAGATAGTCGTATCCCTCTGACAGGATTTTGGTGCAATATAAGTGAGGTCAATAAAGACATTTCACAACTTAACCTAATAAGGCCCCACAACTTTTAACTCACTTGGGAGGTTATTTTTCCTATTATTCTATTCTTTAAAACTTAGAAAAACACTCTCTAATCCTCTCCAAAGTTCTTTGGAAAGGAAAGCTAGGGTTCCATATTATGGATTAATTAGGGGCTTGTGTTGGTGATTTCTCTCCATAATCTTGTTGGTTTAAGGTTTGTTCTCTTCCCTCATTGTTAGTTCTAACTAAAGGTATGGTTTTATACAATATTTTCATGGCTTGATTATTGTATGGCTTTGTGTTTTCAAATATAATTTGGGGATTTTGGTTATAAATGCTTGGTTATGGTTTTACCTTGTTTTAATTATCCTTTTATTTGCTTTAATGGTGGTTTGGATAATTAGTTTCATGGGAATGGGTATTTGGTAATTGGCTTTGGTTTTTGAAATACTATGCCCCCAATGTGTTTGATAAAATGCCCATGGGAATGTTTTCACTGCATTGTTGGATTTTTAATGGTACTTATGCATCGTTTAACCTTTGTAATGAAACCCTAAATGGATAAGTGGTTTGGAATGGTCCAAATGGAATGGTTTTGGGTTTATCAAACATTCTTGTGGGGTACAATATAATCCCCCAAGTAATCATAATAATGTAACATTTGTGGGGTACATGGGATTCCCCCAAGTTAATTGGACAATGTGATCTATGGGTACATGGAAATCCCTTGATCTCTAAAAGGTTTGTCTAAGGACAATACTTGCAAGTTATAGTAGGTATGACAATACTACTATGTATTGCATTGATTAATAACAATGGTTTGGTTGGTTGGAAATGATTTAATTGTGCAATAAAGGTGGGGTGTGATAGCTAACCGTAAAGGTGAGAGTCCAACAGATGAACACTGTGAACTCATGTTTCCCGACATAAGGTATAGGTCATGGTGACCTTATATGATATTATGATGTACATGAGAATCCTCTAAGTACACTATACATATGTATCATGGAGGGTGAAGGGTACTTGGAAATCCCTTACTCTTATGGTATCTTCGGTTCGTTCAGCAACATGCATCGGAGACCATTTAGGGGGTTACACTAGACCCATATAGCTGTGGGTGGTTAAGGACGGTTAAACTACACATACCCAGGTTAATGGTTCTAAATGCATATGCTAAACTCAGTTCCCTTTCCTGGCATGAATATATATATATATATATATATATATATATATATGGTTTGTGGTTGGTTTACTTGGTTTTATTAAATGACATTATTTTATCCTTATAGGGGTATAAAGCTGGTGAATCATACTATGAAGATTTGGGAGAGGGTGGTTGAGCGGAGATTGAGAAGGGTCGTGTCCATTTTAGAGAATCAGTTTGATTTTATGCCTGGTCGCTCGACGACATAAGCAATGCACCTAGTAAGAAGATTGGTGTAGAAGTATAGGGAAAGGAAGAGGGATTTGCACTTGGTGTTCATGGACCTGGAGAAGGCGTATGACAAAGTCCCTAGGGAGGTTCTTTGGAGATGCTTGGAGGTGAGTAGAGTTCCAATGGTGTACATCAGAGCTACTAAGGATATGTACGATGGAGGGAAGACTCGAGTGAGGACGGCGGGAGGAGACTCAGGGCATTTTTTTGGTCGAGACAGGATTGCATAAGGGATCGACTCTTAGCCTATTCCTTTTGTGTTGGTGATGGATGTGTTGACGCAGAACATTCAAGGAGAGATGCCTTGGTGTATGTTATTTGCGGATGATATAGTGTTGATTGATGACATGCGGGGAGGTGTGAAGAAAAAATTGGAGGTTTGGAGACAAACCCTTGAATCTAAGGGGTTCAGGTTGAGTAGGTCTAAGACAGAGTATTTGGAGTGCAAGTTTAGTGACTCGAGTCAGGAGGACGAAGTGGTGGTGAGGTTGGATTCCCAGGATATTTGTAAGAGGGATAGTTTTAAGTATCTTGGGTCTATGATTTAGAGGAATGACAAGATTGACGAGGATATCTCTAAATGTATTGGAGCAGGTTGGATAAAGTGGACGCTCGCCTCGGGAGTGTTGTGTGATAAGAAGGTGCCCCTTAAGCTTAAAGGAAAATTCTACAGAGTGGCAGTCCGTCTGGCTATGCTGTATGGAGTAGAGTGTTGGCCAGTCAAGAACTCCCACATTCAAAGATTGAAGGTGGCAGAAATGAGAATGTTGCGTTGGATGTGTGTACTTACTAGAGGGGATAGAGTTAGGAATGAGACTATCCAGGAGAAGGTAAGAGTGTCTTCGGTGGAGCACAAGATACTAGAAGGAAGGTTGAGATAGTTCGGGCAAGTGATGAAGAGGGGCATGGATGCCCCAATTCGGAGGTGTGAGAGGCTAGCTTTGGATGGCTTTAGTAGGAGTAGAGGTCAGCCAAAGAAATACTGGAGGGAGGTGATTAGACATGACATGGAGCAACTACAACTTACTGAGGACATGAACCTAGACAGGAAGGTGTGGAGGTCGCAGATTAGGGTAGAAAGCTAGTGTGAGTATGTGGGTTATGGAAAGGTGGTAGGAGAGCACTTGTGTAGCTGTGTCTCCTCTTTCTTATCTCTTATTTCGATTTGCTAGTGTTTTCTCATATTTTGTTTTTCTCTGATATTTATTTTTATTTTTATTTTATTATTTCTTATTTCGTATTTCGTTTATGTCATCCCTCCCGTTTCATGTTTCATTATGACCTTGGTGTACTATTTTCTATCTTGAGCCGGGGGTCTACCGATAATAGCCTCTCTACTTCTTTGGAGGTAGCTGTATGGACTGCGTACATTTTACCCTCCCCAGACCTCACTTTGTGGGAATACACTGGGACAGTTGTTGTTGTTGTTGTTGCATTATTTTATCCTTATCCTGAGTTCATGCTAGCATTCACCCGCTAACCTATCTTTGGGCGTCTATATCCCCAAGTGAGATAAGAAACGACCATTATACTCCTCTTGCTTAGCGATCAGACTTTGGGATCAACTATTGGATTGAAGTGGTGATCTTCCATCTTTCCGGAAGGCTCCATTTCATGTATGTTATTTCATACTTTGGTTTATTTATGGATATTGATTTTGGATATGGTTGGGAGAATGTCCCGACTGAATTTCGGTATTCTTTTTGTTAGAGGCTATTGTGGAATTACTATTGGAATGGGCGGGATCGGTAGGGGTGTCAGCCTTAGTATTGGTATTAGGGATGATGCCGGTTGACTGTATTGTTGGTTGTTCCATCTTCTATTATTTTGCGTTTATATAATTATTATGGAACTCATATGGTTATGGTTCGGATTATGGTTTGGTTGGTATTGGTTATCGGTTGAGTTTCAGACGGTTGGACTCATTCGGGTAGTCATAAATATAGACCTATCCCTTAGTCTTGGATCATAATATCATGTTATCTTGTTATATGTTAAGAATTCATCCGACTCAGGATACACGTAGGTCGGTTAGGTTGGGTAACAGTGGTGGTCTCCAGTCCTAGTTGGACATGGGATGCCTATTACAACAAGGCCCTAGTTCGGGTCGTGTCAGAAGGCTGCGATGACTGGTGAAAAACTCAAAATGCATACCATAAAGAAAATGTCTCTAAATATCAAGCATGAAAAGTACCGTTGCCAACTCCAAATCATGAGTGGGGTAGTTACGCTCATGTACCTTAAGCTGTCTAGAAACATAAGTAATAACATGACCCTATTGCATCATTACACAATCTAAACCAACACCAGAAGCATTATAAAACACGATGAATTCCTCATCCTCCACAGGAAGAGCTAAAATAGGAGCCGAAGTGAGAAAATCGTTGAGCTTTCCATAGCTCAACTAACACTTCCTGTTCCATAAAAAATGTATCTCCTTCTGAGTCAATCTGGTCATAGGGGATGAAATAGTAGTAAAACCCTCAGCGAAGCTTCCATAATAACTAGCCAAACCAATGAAACTACGAACCTCAGTCGAAGATGTAGGTCTAGACCAATCATGACTTGCCTCTATCTTGGATAGGTCTACCATAATATCATTCTTAAACCCCACATATCCGATAAATGTCACTAACTCAAGCCAAAACTCACACTTAGAGAACTTCGCAAAAATCATGTGATCTCTCATAGTCTGGAGAACGATCCTCAAATGTTTTAGATTACCCTCACAACTCCTTGAATACATATAGATTTCTTTAATGAACACAATCACAAAAGAGTCCAAATAAGGCCTGAATTCTCAGTTCATCAAATTCATGAATGCGGCTGGGGCATTATTCAACCCAAATGCCATCACTAAGAACTCATAATGGCCATAATGGGTCCTAAAAGTTGTCTTCATGATATCCTCAGTCCGAATCTTAAACTGATGGTAACGAGTTCTCTAATCAATCTTAGATAACACTACCATACCCTAAAACTAGTCAAACAAGTCATCAATGTGAGGCATAGGATAATGGTTCCTCACCGTTACCTTATTAACCTGCCTATAGTCAATACACATAGAACCATTTTTCTTCTTTATAAACAAAATAGGAGCACCCCAAGGAGACACACTCGGTCTAATAAAACCCTTACCTAGAAAATCCTGAAGTTGAGAATTTAGCTCCTTAAGCTCGACATCAGCCATATGGTATGGTGCCATAGAAATAGGTTGGGTGCCAGGATCAAGATCAATAGCAAACTCAATCTTACGGATAGTGGGAATACCAGGAAGGTGGGTAGGGAACACATTAGTAAATTGACAAACAAAAGGAACAAAGTAAAGTGACAGACTCTCCACACTAGTATCATAGATATAAGCAAGATAAGCCTCGCAAAACCTCGAAATAAGTCTACTAGTACACATATAAGAGATAATATCTGTCGGCTCATGGCTAACAGCTCTCTGCTATGTGATCGAGGGTATGCCAGGCATGGCTAAGGTAACTTTTATGGCAAAATAATCCATGACCACAAGATAGTGGAATATCTAGTTCATTCCCATAATCACATCAAAAGCCACCAGATCCCGAATAATAAGATTAGCATAAGTATCAACATCACTAATTGTAACAATACATGATATGAAAACTCGATCCACTACTAAAGAATCACCCACGGGAGTAGATACACGCAATGACACAGATAGAAAATCAGTAGTCAACTCAAACCATGGTGCATAATAATAATAAATATAAGAATAAATGGATCCTAGATCAAATAAAGCAAGGGTTGGCTAGCGGAACACCTAAATCATACCTGTAACAACAACATCCGTAGTCTCAGCCACAAGTCTAGCTGGTATTGCATACAGTAGACCACGCCCTCTAATAATTCTCAACTTACACGCTAATTTAAGTGCAAGGTGATCGTAGTTAATATATTTACCCAACTTTGGAGTCAGGATTGAATCCACTAAGAACAATGTGAGTGGCAATCAAGTTAATTTGAAATAATGGATTCTTGTTAAATACAAACCGATATTATAAAAAAATAAAAATGAGGGGAAAGAGAGGTATCAACACTAATGATTCTTTTTGGGTTTTTCTAGTATAAACTCAGGGCTACAAATAATTAAAGTATAATCAATTAGGCACGGGTCGTAGGATTATGCCTTACTAAGGAAAGATAATATATGGATGCTAATAGTCCACTTCATTTTATTAGATCAAGTATGGGTAGGTTCGTTTATAGATCTTGATGCTATCCTTTTAACAAAACACCAAACTATCACCCATTGATTCTTTCGAATACCAAATAGGTGTGTTCAACAATTAGTAACCAAACCGCAATTTAGGCATCCCTATTTCTAGGATGAAGCCTATGGTATAGTCAACTTCACAATCACTCTTATGTCAAAGATAGTGAGAATTTAGCAAACTATAATAATAATTGTCTACCATTTCTTTGTTCTCCGCATCCCTCTTTCAAGGATGATGTAGATTCCTAGAATTCATCCAAACCCTTCTTTCGAAGATGGTTTGAGCTTTCAAGAGTTTAGGATTTTCACCCTTAAACATATATGGGTATTTGGAGTTTTCACCCACAAATCCCAACCAATTTGGTCAAGCAATGATAAAAACCATTAACACGAACTACTAATAAAAGCTAACTATAACAATCCATACACACTTTAATCCCTATTCAAACATAACCCCAAGAGGGAGATCTAGCTACACATAAGATAAATAAGTAAAGACATACTCATAATCTTCATTGAAATGATTTATTGAAAACTTAGTAAATGTTACTCCAAACTTAGGACTCAAACAAATCTTCAATGAGAATTGGCTAATCCTCTACTTGGAAGCTGCTCCAATGTATTCTTCACCCAAAATGTATACAATATTATCATCACCAAGAATAAAGTCTATGAACTCAAGAACAAATCCTAAAAATTTAGGAAGGTGGAATATGATAGATTATTAGGGTTTGAGCCTTCTTTTTGTCAAATTTGGGATCAGCCACGTGCATTTACATTTCTGCCATTGGGCTGCATTGTTCTGCTATTCCGCAATCACACAGACTTAGCCGCTACCATGATTACCTCATGCGACCGCGGTAGGTTGACCTTATTGATTGACTGTGATCACGGTCAATCGCAGTAAATAAGGACATGTCTACTCTAGGTCTTCAGTTGCACTTTTTTTAACTGAGGCCATGTCTGCTCCAGGTCTTAAGTTTCCCTTTCTTGATTTCTTTGATCATTTTTTGCTCCAACCCATATATTTCTATCTCATCAACTATGTACCTGTAAAATGTGGATATTAGTGCATTCAGTCACAATTATGTCTCATTTATTCATTTAAAACATGGTAATGTGCATGAATGTTGAGTGCAAATGAGTGGTAAAATCACCACTCATCAACACCCCTTACTTAAAGGTTTGCTTGTCCTCAAGCAACACTGCACCTTATCATGAGACATTATATTTTTATGCCTAATTTTCATGCCTCAAAGATCACAATTTTCAAGCTTAGTCACTACCACAAGTAGCTCATTGCACATTGGCTAAGCTATTCTTACTACACCTCTCATCATAAAATGCAATATCTAAGGATGAAAAAGACTCTAAAGAGCAACTAAGTAACAACAACCAATACTCTAAAAGTGACTTACTTTTGATCAAAATTAAACTATACTCCATTTGCCTTATTTCTCGAAAGGTGACAAAATCACCTATCTCAACTCATTCACATGCCTTCTGACAAGAAAGAAAATTCCACACACTAAGCTACCAAGTATAAAATAAGGAATTTAAGAGAAAAAACTCTCCCTCACAAAAGAACTCTCTATGTCAACAAATGTCAAACCATAGGCTTGCCCTATTTTCAATCGCCACTACAAAGAAAGTAAATGGTTGGAAATCTCAATGGAGTTTTTGAGCTTGTAACATAGGTTAGAGTTAGGCTTAGATATAATTTTGGAGCAATATGACTACACCCTTCCTTGAAAATCTACATGACTCTGTTTAATCTGCCTTTTTGACTATGGGCCACTCCTTTTTTGTTTTTTGATTTTCCTATGCCTACATTTTGCTTCCTTTGTTCACCCATTTTCTTCTATTTTTTTTTCTTGCAATTTTCATGCAATTCTTTCCTTTGTTTGACCCTTTTATTTTCTATTCATTTGTTTTCAATGCTTGGGCACTTAGGAATTTCATAGAAAACTTTATGGCCCCATACTTACTTCCATCAATCTTTACCACCCAACACTTAGGGTTTTAGCCTCAAGTTATATTTTCAAGTTCAACGAGGATATGGTTCAAAAGAAGGATAAAAAGAATGGTTCACGGCTTGTAATGTATTTTCCAAAGAAAGGTTTAAAGGCTCAAAGTGGGTAACTAGGGATTACATTTATGCATAGGTAGGCTTTTTAGGCTAAAGTGGTTTTCCAATGTCATAATGCTGGCATTACATCATTTCTCCAACCAAGTACAATAAAAATTAGATTTGAAAAACTAATTGGGAAAGTTCTAGATCACATAAGTATACAATAAATGAATACAAAAAGCTCCCCACATATGGCATGCAAAATTTGCTAAGGAGCCTTAATTGCCCCTCCCGTTAGATACAAAATTGGAGTATCTATCACTATTAATAAGCCAAACCTTTGTGGATTCACAAAAAGAGAAAGATTTTTTTGTTACAAAGTTGTTCACGTCCATGCCCTTGATTTTTAAATTTTTTTAGGACGGAGGGGGTTGTTAGTTTTTCATTTGCACTACGCTCAATTTGTTAAATTACGGCAACAACCAAAGCTTTAGCCTTAAATTTCATCTAAATATGGAAAAACCAACCATATGGCTACTTAGACTTCGCCAATAGTGCACAATGGGACCCCAAATTTACAATGCCACAGGTACTCAAACTTTCCTTGCATTAATGACTTAGATGCCATGGGTACTCAGAATTCTCCTGCATTTATGGCTTAAAACCCAAACATGGCGCTTTACCCATAAGAATCTCGTCACTCAATCTATCATAGGGCAAGGATCGTTATGCATCATCATAATAAAAATAAAACAAAAGTAAAAAGAAAAACTAAAGAAAAATCTACATAATAATCCATGAAAAATGTGGGCTCCATCAGATTGCCCAAATATAGCATCTGAAAACAAAATAAAGTAGTGATCCAGAATGTCATCAAAGCCATAACCAAATATCCAAACTTATATCAAAATATCACAACTCCAGGGTAGGCATCCCCAACTAAAAGGCTTGCAATGTCCCCACTACATAATCAACCAAAGCATAAACATAGGGATAAAAGTCCTCCCAGAAGATGCATCAAGGTCTACTATCTCCTGTTGACTCTTCACCATCACTACTAGCATCAAAATCTGACCACTCAGTAGGAGCCTCATCATCACTCTCGATCCTAGAAGAAGACAATTTTTCATGAGGCTTTACAACCTTTCTCAGGCTCTTGACGACCTTCCATATCTTACTAAAGAACTTGTCCCTCTTCTTCTCCCTTTTCTTCATGTTGTTGTGCGAGTCCACAAGGTCTCTGTGATACTCTGCCAGTGCTGAATATGCCCTCTTGAGATAGGCCACAGTGGCTCCTTGTGTCTCTTGCTCCTATTTGTACTTCTCATAATCTGCAAGAGACACATAAGAGTGATACCTAGTGGATAGCTCTCCCGAACCCTTAGTCAAACCTGGCACTAGTACTTTGATGGACATGATGTCAATACCAATGTCTTCCAGAGGCCCAACAATAGATGGTCTACAAGATTTAGGTTCCTTAGCTGTTGACTTGTCTACGTCAACTTTTCTCTTTCTGCTGTGCCCAGGTGTACCCTCATCCCTGATTTTGAGTAGATTGATGTAGGGGTTTGGTTTCACCTAGGTATCTATAGGATACTCTTCTACCACTTTTCTTTTGCAATGTTTAGTAATAAGAGAAGGAAAGGGAAGAAGTGTACCACCCTGAATCTTATAGTGTCTCAATTTTTCAAGCACAACCTGGACCACGTTTAGAGCAATACCAGACATAAGTCAGGTTACCATGAGTGTTATAAACTCTTTGACATAAGTCAAATGGGTACACGGTGAAACTCTGCTATAGATAATGTTTAACCATATTCTTGTCTCTATTGTGAAGTCGTGCATGGAGATCCATTTCTTATTGACAGACCAGGATACCTCTTTGTTAGGGCATAGTATGCTATCCATCAAGGTTCCTATCTCATAGCCCTTTGCCTGGAAGTCAGTCATGTCAACCTCCTAAAGCACATGCACATCATTCACCTGCTACACTCCAAAATGCACGTTTCTTTCCTAAATCTTGATCACTGGGTTTGAGAGAGAAACCTCGCTGAGATTTGCATAAAACTCATGCACCCAGTGCTCATTTTCCTCAGAGGGGCCTGGGACAAATCATATCTACCTGGAAGTAGCAAGCCTATCGAAGAATCCTTAGTACTACTCTGGTACCTTATCCAAGAAAATACCTCTCTCCAAAAGTAACTTGGAACTTGGAAGGTCACTGTAGTACTGGCTGTGACATTCCAGAGCAATGAACCGGACGTGGTCATAGACTCCTATGGTGAGTACTTCTAGGAAACATAATCTGGATCATTATTAGCAATATCACACTAAAAATATGCTAGATTAAACAGATCTACTCATATGGTAGTGTTTATAGAAGGTTTATGGGTGAGAAAAGTGTGTGCAAGAATTTGGGTTTCTGCAGACACTACCCTCAGGTATGGCGATTTCATAGCAATGACTAGGATCGAAATGCTTTGATTACAGTCATTGAGACCGCGATTGTGGTACCTGAGACCATAGTCGCCAGTTCTGCACATTATTCAATATGCAGGAACTTAACCCCGAATTTGTGTTCCACTAGGCACATAAGTAGTATGATTAATAGAAATTAAGCCTAGGTTGTATGATTATCCCCCAAACTCAAAGAAATTAACATTTGAAGTCAATGGGACATTGAATCAAAAACTTGGTGTACAAATTAATTTCAACCATTTAAGGCCTATATCCCAGTACTCAATACTTCCCCGTTAGTGTGTACACTAACTACAATAGAGAACCACAACAACAATCACAAACATGCATGGATTTAGTACTGAAACTACTATTTTACACACTACTCTTAAAAGCACGTTCCAAGCCTCAAGCACTCGCCAAAATGAGAGAGTTAGGATCACTTACCGAGTTGTAGGATGAAAATAAATTGGAAATGCTCAACTTGGACACCCACAAATGCTTAAAATAGAGAGAATATTGAGAGAATTTGAAAAAGGGTTGTGCATGGGAATAATGGCAGTCGGATGGTGTTTTAAACTAAAATGACCGCGATTGCTGTTCTAGTTTCGTGATTGTAGGAATGTGACCTCTGTGATTGTGGTGGCATAGGCCATGGTCGCGGTAACTAGGACAAAAAATTAGGTCTCCTGCACTTCTCTGTCCAAGTCCAACATGCTAATTTCACACCTTCCTTTTTTCAAGTTTAATCAACATTTTTAATAGCACCAACATTTCGTGGATTATGTATGAGCAAACACAAAATAAAATCAACTCCATCATTTTTAAATAAAATGATACGAGCCACTTTTTGTGGCTTGATAGGTTGCCTCCCATCGAGTGCTTAGTTTAACGTCTTAGCATGACGCCTCCTCAACTCCTATTTGTTCTTTCACTTAGAATATTTGAATCTCCATCCCAACTTTCGTTCATGATGCATTGAGCGACAGAGGGACAAAATATTCTGATCTTCCAGGATTAAACTTGTAATATGTGAGGAAATGACAAGGGAGTTCCTATCTCACCATATTTGATGACTTGAACCTTTTACCTAATTTCACATCGAATTTCCAGTTTGGCTCTTTGGGAAATAGTGAGGACATCAATAGGGCACTAGTTGTACATCGGAAGCTGAAGTCCATGGCCTTTGATGGAGGGGTTTCCATGTGCTCTTTTGGAAGTTCAAATCCCAGAATGTGGGAATCGTACTCCTTCTCCCCACAATTCATCATTCGTCTAGTTGGATGTATTCTCGTTAGATTCTCCAGGCACAATATTAAAAGTGGTTTGAATGAGGTCTATCCCTAAATCCTTGAATCATTTCCTCATTAGAACTTCCCCCCCAAAATGGTCTAGAGTCATTATAAGATATTCACTTGTCTTCTTTTGTAGACTCTAGCACCATTTCCTTTATTTGGAGATCTTCCACATCATTTGTTTCGGTTGATTGGGAAATCACCGAGGATTCTTTGCCACCAAGCTCATCATCATATCTTGGATTCTCTTCTTGATTAACCTCCTTTTGGAAAATAGGCAAAGTAGTGGTATTTGCAAGTTTTGATTCTCTGTCCATTTCCTCTATCTTATTCATTTCCCTTCAGAATGCCTCGTTGGATTGATGTATGTCTGAACATTATCTCCCGTTGTAGTTACCTGATCCAAAATAGTTTGAAGCATTGCCTTAAAACTATTAGATCAGGTATAGTTCTCTTTCTTTATCTCATCATAAGACCTATCAAACTCTTAAGAAGAACTAGCAACTCAGTTAGCATAATAAGGGGAGGGGGCATTTGGGTAATCACTCTAATGTCCATCTCAACCACCACACAAACAACAATCATACTCCTAATAGGATTGAGATGGTGTTTCCATATCTCTCTGCGGAGCATATGTGTAATCTCTTTCAAAGTAGGGTCCGTCATAATATGGACATGGATCGTCAAGATAGGACTTCCAACTACCAAAATATACCTAACGCAAGAAAAAAAAGAAATCACAAACAAATATTTATAAGTTTGAATTCAAGCAAGTAAGCTAGAATTTCAAACTAATTTAATACGCCAAATTGTTCCCCAGCAACAACGCCATTTTTGATATCTCTCAACTTACACATCAATTTAAGTGCAAGGCGGCTGTTGTCAATATATTTACCCAAATTTGGAGTTGGTGTCGAATCCACGAGGAACAATGTGAGTGGCAATCAAGTTAATTCAAAATAATGGATACTTGTTAAATTCAAACCGATATTACAAAAAGATAAAAATGGGGGGGGGGGTGAGAGAGGTATCAACACTTGTGATTTTTTTAGGGCTTTTCTAGTATCAACTCAGGGCTACGAATAATTAGAGAATAATTAATTAGGCAAATGTCTTAAGATTATTCCTTACTAAGGAAAGATAACATGTAAATGCTAATAGTCAACTTCATTTTAGTAGATCAAGTATGGGTAGGTTCGGTTATAGATTTTGATGCTAGCCTTTCAACAAAACACCAAACTATCACCCATTTATTATTTTGAAATACCAAATAGGTGTGTTGAATAATTGGTAACCAAACCTCAAATCAGGCATCCTTATTTCTAGGAGGAAGCCTATGGTATAGTCAACTTCACAATCACTCTTATGTCTAAGATAGTGAGAATTTAGCAAACTATACTAATAATTTTCTACCATTGCTTTGATCTCCATATCCCTCTTTCAAGGATGACGTAGATTCCTAAAATTCACCCAAACCCTTCTTTCGAAGATGGTTTGAGCTTTCAAGAGTTTTGAATTTTCACCCACAAACCCATATGGGTATTTGGAGATTTCACCCATAAATCCCAACAAATTTGGTCAATTAATGATATAAACCATTAACATGAAATACTAATAAAAGCTAACTATAACAACCCACACACACTTTAACCCCTATTCAAACATAACCCCAAGAGGGAGATCTTGCTACACATAAGATAAATAAGCAAAGATATACCCATAATCTCTATTGAAATGATTTATTGAAGACTTAGTGAATGTTACTTCAAACTTAGGACTCAAACAAATCTTTAATGAGAGTAAGCTAATCCTCCACTTGGAAGCTACTCCAATGTATTCTTCGCCAAAATTTATACAATATTCTCTTCTCTAAGAATGGAGGCTACGAACTCAAGAACAAGACCTAAAAATTGAGGAAGGTGGAATAAGATAGATGATTAGGGTTTGATACTTCTTTTTGTCAGATTTGAGTGCAGCCACGTGCATTTACATTTCTACCCTTGGGCTGCATTCTTTTGCTAGACCATGATTGTACAAAATTAGCCGTGACCGTGTCTCACGTGACTGCAATTAGATCACGCGACTGTGGTTGGTTGACCTTATTAACTGATCCCAGTCGCAGTCCTTAGACCGCGACTGTGGTAACTATGGCTATGTCTGCTCCATGTTTTCAGTTGCACTCTCTTTAACTAAGGCCATATCTGCTCAAGGTCTTCAATTACAGTTTCTTGATTCATTAGATCATTTTTAGATCCAACCCACATATTTCTATCTCATCAACTATGTACTTATAAAATATGGATATTAGTGCATTAAATCACAATTATGTCTCATTTATTCATTTAAAACATGGTAATGTGCATGAATGTTGAGTGCAAATATGTGGTAAAATTACCACTCATCACCCGCCACCTGGCTGAGCACCTGATCGACCTCCTATCCTACCTGTCTACGAACCTCCTTGAGTACCGTAGATACCACCTATGCAACCATGAAAACTACCTCTAGATAAGGGATGAACTGCTTTAATAGGGGAATACTTTGTGCTAAAGCAACGATCGCCCTACGATTAGGGAAATCTTGCGAATAGTGACCAGGAAGTCCACTAATAACACAGGAAACATGCGTTGAACTTGAACCAACAAATTCATTTGACCCAGAGTAACTACCATGACTTGAATAAACAAAAGATGAACCCTTCAAAGACTGACCACTGCTCGTACAAGGGCAATCACTAGCACTTGAAGGACCTCTGTAAATAATCTGAAGTGCTTTTTGAACCGGCCTACTATGCTAACTCTAAGTCTGATAGGATGGGTACAGAGGATACCTACTCTAAGAATTTCCATATTTGGGTCAAAAACTATGACAAATCCTAGTGAATCTACCCTGAAACCTAGGCCTCTTATCACAACCCTCACGACCTTCATGATATATCTCCTTCATCACCCTAGCATGATCTGAAATCTCAGCAAAAGACCTACCCGTAATAACTAAACTCTGAGTAGACATATGAATGGGAAGTATCAACCCTCTAATAAAGAAATGAACCCTCTTATACTTAATATCTAGGATAGTAGTTGCATGCCTAGCTAACTAATAAAACTGAGCCTCATACTCTGCAACTGTCATGGATCCCTGCTCCAATCTATAGAACTGATCTCTTAAAAGATCTAAAAGTCTGTGAGGCATATACTTGTCCAAAAATATCTTGCAAAACTAAGTCCATGATAAGGGATAAGATCTAGATGGATTAGGATCCATATAACCTCTCCTCCAATGACGAGTAAACAAGTCCAACTAAAATATAGTGTAGTCTATACCACGAGTCTCAATAATGTCCAAACTATGAAGCCTATCCTCGCAAGCAATCAGAAACTCAAATGCATCCTTTCTCGGTGCACCAAAAAACATATGTGGAGCCAATCTAAAGAATTTTCCCAGCATCTTATGCTCCTTAAAAGACATAGCAGGTAAAGCAACTATTGAAACCCTGAGGGTTGTACCATACACTGAGGGACCAGGTACCTTAAAGTCAATCACAGGCAAAATGCAGTAAATTAACTAGGAATTAAGAGACAATTAAGGAAGAGTAAAAACACAAGATACGTGGAAACCCCCCTTGCTCAAGGAAGGAAAAAACCATAGCTTGCCCTCACAAGATCTCCAGAATCTACTATAATTAAACTCTTAATTACAACCTTCAATGAACCTAACTCTAGGTTCCTTTCGCTTGTAATAACTCTACTACAAGCTCATCTTGGCAACTCTACCAAGGATCTTCTACATTGATTAACACTAATCAGTATCAAAACTTAGGCTACTATACCTAAGCACTCTCTACTCAAAGAGAAAAGATCATTACTCTTATTCACGAGTAATTCATTCATAAATTAGAACTCACATAAGAACAATTTCTACTTAAGCATACATAAACAATCAAGAACATAAGCAGTGTTGAAATGGGGTTTTTGCTGACTCTCTTCACTCTTTATGTTTTCCAAAACCCATTTGATGAAGAAGAATCTTTTTTCTTTTATAGAAGGGTGATGATTAGGGATGAGATATCATTTGACCAGGTTTCCTATTTAGTACAAAAAACACCTGCATGTTTGTTAAACAAGAGGACAAAATTGTCCAGACACGCATGCCAACTAAACTGTACCATGACCATCTAGGGACCTGGTCCCTTGTAGTTAGCTGCTCATCATCAAAGCTATATATAACAATTTCTCCCCTTTTTGATGATGACAAACCAACCATACAACTTTAAGCACATCCATCATATTTATCAGTGTGATTGCCACTTTTATGATGAATGTTCCCCCTATCATCATGCATCCACCATCATGCTGTTATCATTTGTAGAAAAAATTCTAAGCATATGTTTGCTTCCCCATTTCACTTTGCCTTACTATACTTCTGTCACTATGCCTACCATACTTCCCCCAATCAGCATCCACCATGAATTCAGTATTCCCTCTTTTGGGATCATTAAAAAGGATTAACAGTAAACCAGGAGTAAAGATAAGTACAAGCTTATTCACTCTTGGCCATTGGGGCAACATTAACAAGAAGAAAAACCTTAAATAAAGAAAACAAATAAGGCCCAAAAATAGAAATTCATTCCTGATTAATTAGTATAAGTACCATTAAAATGTACCAATAAAATTATAAAAGTACTATTTGCAAAGGCCACAATAGAAACTGACACAGGAAGTTGACATACTAGGACTCAGGTAGAAGAAAACTTAGGGGAGAGAGATTTTAGAAACATGTCCATTCTAGCAGCCTTAGCAACATGAGTTTCTAATACCTATTTGGTAAGTTTTTTTACTTCTGTGTTTAGGTCTTGCACCTCACTAGTAAGTTCTACAACCTTGACCTTGAGCTTGGGATTTTATGCTGCAAGTTCTTCAGAGGCACCTGGTCCTCTGAGGATAGCCTTTGATTATGAAGTTTCAGATGATTCTAAAGTTTCAAATGCATTATTTCAGTGTCCTTTTCTTCTAGCATAATCCTCAACTCCTCTATTTCTATGGTTAATTTTTCTTGAGCAACCAACCTTTTTGAAACTTGGGATATAGTTCCAACCTTCCCTTCTATATATTCATTCTGTACCAATGTTGTCAAACTATACCTTTGTTTGATAGTTCCTCAGGTCCCTTTATTTTCAACAAGACCAAAATGTTGAAATACTTTATTCAGGAAATATCCATAAGACATTCTATTTTTCCTTCCATCTCATGAGTCTCCTTGTGCATATGCTCTATCATTAGAGCAGGTAGGTTTATCAACTCAAACTTAATCAAACATTTAATTAGAAATAGATCAACTACAGAAGCTATAATTCTTTTTACTGACCTTGGCAAGATAACTTTGTTTATGAACTCAAACACCAATTGGAACTCACTTGTGAGAAACTTCATTCTCAAACCCGCTAGAGAAGTCCCTCCTACCTTGGAAGAATTAGCCATGAATTCAGTTGAGGGTTGTTGGTTCTCAATAGTTTTCACCCAAATACCATGCACATTTAAAATCTTTCCCAGTATTTCTTCATCCAGCTTAAGAAGCTTTCCTTGCACCTGTGCAGTCAAACATAATCCATAATTTGAGAATTCCACGGAGTAGTAGAATTCTTTCACTTCACTTTCAAAGAAAATGGGATTTGGTTCTTCTAATAGATGAGACCAACCCTGATGTCTCACATATTCAACCAGTTCTACCATTTCGGGTTCTCATAAATATTTGGATAAAAAACTCTTCCTAATAGCACCTTCTGTTTTTTTTAGATTCTCATTCCTTTGTTCCATAGACACAACCTTCTTTTCTTCTTCTTTCTTTTGGCCTTTTGTATCACTTCTAAGTTTTTGTTCAAAACCTTTTCTTTTCTTGGGACTAGGTCTTTTAGAAACTTTCTTTCTTTTGATAGAAATATGTTTCTTTCTTCTTACACCATGACTCCCAGACTTTGGATTAGAGGACCTGGTCCTTTAATTACCATGAACTCCTATTATTTTCTTCTTAGATGCAATGAGAATATTAGAATAATTTTCCTCACCTTGTCTCACCTCTATAACTTTAATATTTTTTTCTTCCTATACAATAAATTTTCTGAGTAATGGCAGAGGACTTACTCTTCTTTATTGCATCTACTAGCAATTTTATCTCAGGCCTTCTAGTGGAATAAGATCTTATATGATCTATACCAAAGCCAATCAATTTCTCCTTCCCTTTACAATCCTTCAATTTATTCACTTTCCAAATAAGAGATTATTCATCCTCATCCTTTTCATTTTCCTCATTTAGAGGTAATATGAATTCCCCATCCCTTTTCAAGTTATCCTCTTTCCTTGTTATTTGATCCTCTACACAAGAAAAACTTTCCATAGGATCATGAGGAAGTAAGGGTAAATTCTCATCTACCCAATTTATGTTGTTGAGAGAATCAGGCTTCTTTACTGGAATCTCTTTGTTAACTAGATTAACAAATATAGAGTCTGACTCAACAAGGGTAGGAGAACCAGGTTCTAGTAAATTATCTGAAGTTTCAATAACTTTCAAATCCTTAGAGGGAACCTAGATTTGAGGGGAATTCAATGATTTTAGTTTTTTTGAGGAAAGAGGTCCTTCAGTTTGAAGATCTCTTATTCAATTGGAGACCTAAAGTTTTTGTTTAGGTCATTTATTAGGACAGAACATTCACTGGGGCTTAGATTTTCAACTAGAGCAGTTTCACTTAGGGTCTAAGGAGTCTCATGGGAAGGACTAATGAGTAACACCCTTTGGGGCTCTTGAGAATAATTAGAAGATAAGTCTTTCTTGGGGTTTGAAGAAGAGGGAATTTTAGACATTTTGTATTTTTAAGAAAGGATGAAGAAGGACTAGTTTTGATTGAAATGGAAAATAATGTTCTGTGTTAATTGTGAAGAGAATGAAATTGGAGGGTTTGAATTTATAATTAAAGAAAAGAACGTTGACATTTAAGAGATACTTTTTGAATGGACACGTATGATGACAATGAGTGTGACTCTTCATATTTGAACTAAGTTGGCAGGTTTTGTTCATATAGTATTGTAAATATGGCCTTTTTAAAACAGAATGTTTATAATAATTTAAGGTATATGATTTTGGTACTCACCTGAGAGATGGGAGCAAGCCCCTATCTTTTTGAGTGAATTTTCAACTTATTTTTTCTTTAATTATTTCCTTCCAAAGTTATCCCCTTGGGTTTATACCTTCAAATGTATGATACTGAGTTAGATTAACATGCAACTAATTTATCATGGATACCTGTGTCCTTGAAATAGCCAAATTTTTGAAGAGACACCGATTCACATGTTATTCATTCTACTGAAGCTTCTTCTTTTGAGATGGATTTCCTAGGGACCAGGTCCCTTGAAATTAACTATTTCAAAATATGAAACCTCTACCTTGGAGTGACCTTGAGAGAGAGAGAGAGAACACAGTTAGATATACTAAAATTAAGCACCAAACACCCACTTTTAATGAATATTCTTGAATGCATTCTCCTTTCTCCAACCTGGAATCATGATCACTTGTTGGATTTAGGAATCCACTTGAGTTTTGAGTTACCAGTAAGAAGAGAATGGTGTGATCAAAACTTTATTGGTCCATCGAGGTAAAGTATTCTTTCTCACCTTTACAATTACTTGAACCCTTTATGCTATGTACTCTTCTGTTGATCATATATGAAATCATTCATTCTATATATTATCCAACCCTAGCAATTATCCTTAGAGAGACCATCTTTTCCATAATGAGTACACATAGGATTGAGAGCCTTGTTTATAGCACCATTGGTAGTCTTCCTTGCGACCCAGTAGGTTGGAATTCACCTTGATAGCACAGTCCTTTGACATCCTAATACCCTGACTAATTAGATTAGAGAGGATATTTGAAGAAGTATTCCATTAAAGAGATTTGTTCAACTCTTCTTTCAAGCAGACCAGGTCCCTCTCTAACTCTTCATTCCTGTGAAGTGCAGATATAAGGTGCTTTTGAGAATGCCACAACCTTTCTTTAAGATCAATTTGAAGCCTTGAACCTTCTTTCTTTCATTTTCATCTATCTCATTTTCCTTCTTCAGATTACACATCAAACTCAGATTTTGAAATTTTATTTTTTTAAATAACTCTTCAGTTTTAGAATTTTGTAAAGATAAAGAAATCATCTCATGCTCTTGATTCTCTACTTTTTCTTCAAAAGCATTCTTCTCAACAGTTAGTTCACATACTGAGGCTATCAATACACTTGCAAGCCTTTTAATCTTCCTAGCAGTGTAATTATTTAGATTCTCTTTAATATCAGAAAAAGTTACCTCTTTTTTTGATCTTCTGTGTTTTTCATGAATAAAAACAAGGAATCATAGATAATTGGACTATCTTCCACTGCTAGCATAGAAACATCTCTAGGATTCTCATCTTTACTTGAATCATTGAAGGAGTCTCCCCGTGCTGCCAGAGCTTGCTTTACAGCATACTCAGCTGTTACCTTAATTCTTGAATTTTTAGGGACCTGGTCCATATTCATCTCTTTGTCACCTCTATTATTGAGATACCCTTGGTAATCTAATTTGTGACATAAGAAGTCCTTAATGAAATGCTCAGGACTTCCACATTTATGACATACTTCAAGGTTTCTTCCTCCTTTGATGGTGTTTTTTATTCTTTGGAATTAACCACCCTTCCTCATTGCCTTGACAATTCTCTTTTCCAAATAGGCAACATTGGTGTCTGTAACACCCCGAGATCCCATCCCGATATGTCACAAGGTGCTTATAGACCCGAAGGACCATAAGCTAACCTTTTTCTAATATCTGTACCTGTACACTGCATAATATCTAAAATAAATGCGGAAACTTGCCATAAGGTTCAACACGTCTATACATACTCAAAACTAAAAATTGAATACTAATACATCTGTCTGAAAATCCTATAAACTGTCTGAACTGTGGAGTTGATGGGATAGGTTCCCAACTAACTCCGTCAACTAAAAATAAACAAAATCTAAAATAATAATAGTAAACTGAGATTCATCCTCGAAAGAAGATGACTCACTGCTACTGTTGCTGATGGGGCCTGAACTGCTGAGGATAATCTGGATCCTGTGCCTCTGAACCTATGGTGTTAAATAAAACACCATAGCGCAAATGCGTCAGTACAGGAATGTACCGAGTATGTAGACGAGGTAGGCTAATGCAAGGGCTCATGCATGCACAATATCTAAATTGAATAATCATGAAAGATGCCACATAGGAACACATACATGAATGCACAAAACATGAACAAAATCATCACAAATCTAGATACTAAAACTCGCATACCACTTTACTGCAGATTGAACTCACTACTGACACTGAGATACTGAATCACTGGCTCCTCTGTTACTGATAACTGAGAATTTGGATGTGCTTACATAAAGGACTGTACTCTGATCTTACTTTTTTTGACTGACAGAATTAGAGATCAACTTTGCTAACAGATTATTCTGGAAGCGATTACCAATGATAAGAAGTATGATTATATCTGAATCTGATGATAAGAATATTTAATAGAAATCTGATACTGTGATTAAGCCTGTCTGGCGGCATATCTTTGAATATGATATCAATTAACTGTACATGTGACCAGGCCTATATGTCGGGATGGTCCATGAATCAACGAAACTATCTGAGTTCCTCATAAAGATAGATGACTGTATCTGACAGTCTTAATTTCTGAAGATTGATTCTGAAACTGAGACTGAATCTGAAACTAAAATTGTGGGAAGTAGTCACTTAACCGACATGCCCCAACCTACCACAGGTGGGGTCCAACCTCTACCCCCGGTTGGGAGGGTTCCAATACCGTGGCACAGGTAAAGACATTATCTTTATGTGCATTATCTTTATGTGACCCTCATCTATCAGGTGCTCAAACGAGAACGGTGGAGCCTTCATCTAATGGGTTAAGCCACCTCATCTACCCTCATCTAACAGGTATGATGTCTCTCATCTACCCTCAACTAGTAGATATGATGTCTCAACCTACACTGGCTACATAGTTTTGGAGCATAAAGATTGCATCTAAGAATCACACCCTCTCCTAGTAGGGGAGTTCCCATGCTTGAGCTCGCTTGGTGCTAGTTTCTACTCCCAACTGGAAGAATCTGACTGAATTCTTAACCGAGCACAACTGAACTGAATCTGATACTGATCATGTTTCTCAAAAGATCTAACTGAGTTACACTGAGATTACTTAGTTCCGTATCTACAGGAAAAGACATAGAATCATAGTATCTGACTGATGATACAAAGCTTGAATAGATTACTCAAATCACTTTTGAGATTAGAATTGAATCACTTGAATACTATTTGATTTGAGCTGATTATAGGACTAAGGCTAGATTAATAGCGACACAGAGATTACAGATATTTCTGAGATTACTGAGCTTTCTTAAGTTCCACACTTGTCTGAGGATACAGAGTTTTATAGTACACTGAGTTCTGAGAATCATGGATCAACTGGAATTATCGAGAAACTGACATGGTCTCTAGACAACAACTCTATTTTTGGGTATAAATACCCCCAGAACTCGATAGCATAAAAGTAAGCATCATCATTCATTCATCATCACAAACATTCATGCATCATCACAATCATTCAAGTATCTTCACAAGTAATTCAGGAATCATGCCATATGTTCATTTCCACAGTCATTAAACATCACCTCAAGCATTTAAGGATCTCAAACGTCTATGCATCATCACAGTCACCAAGGAGTTACTTTAAGCATCTCGGCATCATAATAATATAATAACGTAGGGGAAACATGCTACTAGATTGTACTCCCTTCAACAAGGTTTTCCTCATCTATTTCATATCTATATCGATCTTGACATGTGTTTGGATATCCCATGGCTTGGGGAGACTTCATACTATCATGTCATAACTTACTTGCTAACCACTTGGCATGTATTAATAGCTTAACATATATCAAGAGCACATAATTGGGGAAATTTACAACCATCATATCTCGACTTGTTCACTAGGGTCTTTCAACAACCACTAGACATGATCGATTTTACACCTACTTGGGAATTTCATGCTATCTTGGCACATTTCACTCACTAAGGCATTTTATCAAACACTAGGCATGCATAGACTAGCTCACAATTTGGGGTTTCCGATTAAACATACTATAGTGGACCTTATGCTTCACCTAAGCTCTTTATCAAACCTATGGGGAACGTTCTTCACTTATTCAACCATTTCTACACCCAAAAGTCATGAACACATCACATGAAAAAACAACTTCAAGAGGGTCTATCACAGACATCACTTGAATTCCACATACTAGGGTCAAAGCTCATAAATTTTGTAGGCAAACATAAATCAAAACTCAACAATACATTAAACATCCATTTCAACTCATACAAATCATTAACAACTCATAAACATAAAAATCTTTTAGTTTTAAAAAGGGTTCTTGAGCTTCTTGGATGAAAGGGACCCAAGAATCAACATCTACATACCTTAACCTTTGAAATTGGATGAACTTTAGTGCTTGAAACTTTATCCACACTTGAAATAAATAAATTCTTGAAGCCCACACTATGAGGAACTTGATTCTTGAAGAAACCTTGAAGAATTTATGGATGAATTTTGGAAGATTAGGGTTCTTGAATGAAACCCTAGATATTCTTGAGAGAATTGGAAAAGAAAATGATTGAATTAGGGTTTGAATGAGGGTTCCTCATATTTATAGAGGCTCAAAAAACGTGGGAAATGACCAAAATACTCTTGCAAAAATGCCCTTGAATTGCTGGAAAAATATACTTGACGCTATCTATGACAGGCCGTCAGGTCCGTGATAGGCCGTTACGAATGGTCATCACAAAAGGGGTCCAAATTCTTGATTTTCTTCCCAGGGCTGATGACATCATCAGAATGTGACGACGCCGTCAAAAAGGTCGTCAGAAATGTGATAGCCCATCAGAAACGTCGTCACCGTTTTCCATCTTGACATGCTAGAATAAAATAGGGATAACTCTTTTCTCTGATATCGGATTTAGGAAAAATTGGTATCGTTGGAAAGATAATTCAAAGATATTTCATTTGATATATAGAAATTCACCCAGTTCTTCATATACAATAAGTTATGGTCAATTTAAGTTGACCCAAATTTTTATGGTCAGTAAAACTTGAACGATAGGAAATCTTTCAACTCGACCATGAGTTAGGGGACCTATATGATCTTAATTCATGCTCAAATAGATTCCCACACGATTCAAATTATTTCATACTTGGGAGGATATTTTTGAAACATTTTGACTTGGATTTTTGCTTTACCAAATACGCTCTAAGGCTCAGACTGGAAGAGGATTTTGTGGGGCATTACAGTGTCTTGTTCTGCTGAATTATGTTTGGAAGCTGTTAATGCTAGGGATTTTTCCTTTTTTTATTCATTCTTCTCCATCTCTTGCTTCTTTTTGAGCTCATGGGTTTTTAGATTTCCAATTAAGTTCATCCATGGTGACTGTATTCAGATTTTTTGCGTCAGTTATGGCATTTACTTTGCTTTCCCAAGACTTAGGAAGAACCCCAAGTATCTTCCTCATTTTCTTGTAAACGGGAATCACTTCTCCCAAGCAATGAAGCTCATTAGTGATAGAAGTGAATCTTGTATGCATTTCTTGGATGGTTTCTTCTTCTTTCATGGTGAAGGTTTCATACTGAGTAGGTAACATGTCTACCTTAGAATCCTTCACATAAGGAGTGCCTTCATGAGTAGTCCTCAAGCAATCCAAAATCACTTTGGCCTTTTCACAAGTTGAGATCCGGTTATATGCATTTGGCCCTATGATATAGACTAATAATTTCTTGGCCTTATAGTTTTTCTCAGTCTTCCTTCTATCTTTATCATTATATTCTCTCCTGCTTTTTACTACCATTCTTGTCATTTCTCCTTCTTTTACTTCATTAACAGGAACATGAGGACAATCAAGAATTAAATTCACTATCCTCAGCCATAATAAAATCAAACATCCTATTTTTCCACCATCCATAATACTGCATATTGAATCTTGGTTGTCTAGTGGTAGATTGCCTTTCTTCTAGGTGAAGCAGCCATGCTAATCAAGACACTCTAGGTGTGAACCTTTTATAGTGACCTCGCTCTGATACCAATTGTTGAAACCTTGAGGGTTGCACCACACAATGAGGGACCAGGTCGCTCAAAGTCAATCACAAGAAAAATGCAGTAAAGTAACCAAGAATCAAGAGACAGCGTAGGAAGAGTAAAAACACAAGATTTTAATATGGAGACCCCCCTTGCTCAAGCAAGGGAAAATCCACGGAAAGCCCTCACAAGCTCTCTAAAATTAGCTATAATCAAAATCTTGATATCAACATTCAATAAACCTAACTCTCGGTTCCTTTCGCTTGTAATAACTCTACTAGAAGCTCAACTTGACAACTCTGCAAAGTACATCTACATTGATTAACTCTAACCAGTATAAAAACTTAGGCAACTATACCTAAGAACTCTTTACTCAAAGAGAAAAGATCAACAACAACAATAACAACAAACCCTGTATATTCCTACATAGTGGGATCTAGGGAGGGTAGAGTGTACGCAGTCCATACCACTACCTCTAAAGAGGTCGAGAGGTTGTTTCCGATAGACCCCCGGCTAAAGACAAAAGACAGTATGAAAGAGCAACAAAAGCATAGAATAGGATAAAATAACATATGTACGACATCCACAAACATATTGTACATTGCCAAACACAGGACTCCAAGTTCAACATAAATACTGACTACGACTCATTCACACCCGTAACCCTCTATCCTAATGTTATTCCTCCATAACTTCCTATCCAGGGTCATGTCCTCAGTCAACTGTAATTTCTCCAAGTCATGCTTAATCACTTCTCTCCAGTATTTCTTCGATCTACCCTTACCCTGCTTGAAACCTTCTAAGGTCATCCTCTCATATCTACGAACTGGGGCATCCACGCCCCTCCTCATCACATGACAAAACGACCTCAACCTCACTTCTAGCATTTTATCTTCCACTGACACTACTCCCACCTTTTCCTAAATAATTTCATTCCTAACCCTGTCAGCCCTCGAGAATCCATACATCCAATGCAACATCCTCATTTCCGCCACCTTCAACTTTTAGATATGAGAATTCTTAACCGGACAACACTCCGCTCCATACAACATAGCAGGCCAGACTGCAATTCTATAGAATTTGCCTTTCAACTTTGGGGGATCCTTCTTATCGCATAAAATTCCCAAAGCGAGCCTCCATTTAATCTAACCTTCCCTAATATGGTGAGATATATCCTCATCTATCTCTCCATTCTCCTGAATCATAGACCCAAGATACTTAAGACTATCCCTCTTGCAAACCGCTTGGGAATCCAACTTCACTATCACCTCTTCTTGCCTCGATTCATTAAACTTGCACTCTAAGTACTCCGTCTTGGTCCTACTCAACTAAAAACCTTTAGACTCCAGGGTTTGTCTCCAAACCTCTAGCTTATCGTTAATCCCTTATCGCGCCTCCTCAATCAAAATAATATCATCCGCAAAAAGCATACACTAAGGCACCTCACCTTGAATATTGCACTTTAACACATCCATCACCAAAGCAAATAAAAAAGGACTTAGAGTTGATCCCTGGTGCAACCTTGTCAAGAGCGGAAAATGCTCAGAATCCTCTCACTGTCCTTACTCGAGTCTTCTACCCCTCATACATGACGTTAATCGCTCTGATGTACGTCACCAGGACCCCTTTCTCCTCCAAGCATCTCCAAAGAACCTCCCTAGGGACCTTGTCATACGCCCTTTTCAAGTCAATAAACACCATATGAAGATCCCTCTTCCTCTCTCTGTATTGCTCTACCAGTCTCCGCACTAGGTGAATTGCTTCAGTCATGGAGTGACCAGGCATAAAATCAAAGAGAAAATATCATTACTCTTATATCAGGAGTAATTTATTTACAAATCAAAACTCAATCAAGAATAATTTCTATTTAAGCACACATAAATAACTAATATCTTGAGCAGTGTTGAAATTGGGTTATTGCTGCCTCTGTTCACTCTTTGTGTTTTACAAAACCCCTTTGATGAATAAGCCTCTTTTTCCTTTTATAACTGGGTGATGATTATGGATGGAATATTATTAGATCAGGTGTCCTATTCAGTACAAGCAATATGGCAAGTTTGTTACACAAGAGGACAAAACTGTGCAGAGATGCGTGCTATCTATACTATACCATAAACATCCAGGGACCTGGTCCTTTGCAGTTAGCTGTTCATCATCAAAACTACATATAAAAGCAACCAATGGCTGAGCAACTACCAGCTGAGCAACTGTTGGTGTAGGAGGAACCTCAACTCTGTAAGACGCAGCTATAGATTGCGCCTCTCCTCAGTACCACTCTAATTGTAGACTGTGCACTATCATATGGTACACCACCAACTAAATCCAAAAGTTAAACCAGTGCATCTACGAGCAATGAAGAATAAATTAACCCGAGTGGAGCTTGGGCTGGTCTCTGGCCCACCGTGGGCTGGGGAAATTTTCCTCTATCTCAAGAGCGAGAATTGGACCTGGGGAAGATGACCTATGTTGTCCCTTAGATAGGAACACATCATGTAGTTGTTCATGACCTTTAGGTCATCCATGAATAGGAGAAACATCCCTAGGCTCGGTCTTGGGACCCTCATCTCGAGTAGCAGTAGCATGTGTCCTGACCATCTGCAAAAGGGTAAAGTAAAGGTAATACTTCTACAAACCAACTCAGACTTTCAGAAAAATATGAATGAAAGAAGTGATGAAATCCTAAGAATGTCCTATATCCTCTCAAAGATAGGAAACAAACGTCATTGTTTTGATTCGCATGACTCTAGTAGACACTTGCACTTATACCAACAGTATCGGTGAAACCTAAGGTCTGATACTAATTTGTCATAACCCAATTTACGAGTCATGATGACACCTACTAATCCCACCAATAGGTAAGCCAAACTATAACCCGAAGCAAACATAATAGGTTAATTTTGTAGGAAATGCCCAACATAAGCTAAATTTAAGAAACACAAGTTATATACAAACCAAGTATTCAAAATAGATAAAATAGAAAATACAACATACCAAATCCACAACCTGGTAGAGCCGGTACAAGAACATCTAATAGTATCGATACAACTCAAAAATTTAGAAAGGTCAATACATTTGTCTCAAAATAAAAGATTGAAAATAAAGATAAGGGGAAATGGGCGACTCAAACTCCAAAATCTCACCCTATCTTTGAAATGAGTCGCCGCAAGAACAACGATAATGATGAATGCTAGTACTTGAATCTACACCAAAAATGTACAGAAGTGTAGTTTGAGTTCAAAACTATGGGTTCATATTAGGTATCATAACCCAACTGAGATAAATCATGATATAAGTATGATAAATGCAATATAACATAAACTAAGTCAAGGTACAAAAATGAACCTAAATAATCTCAAACATCACTGTACACAATACGTAATTAAACCAGAAAAACAATATAACATTAGACATCAACATATGCCAATATCGTCGTGTAAACATACATAAGCAATTCCAAATAATAACGCATCATAAAGCATCATTACAATCAAACGTAACTACAAAATTGGCTCCCATATGCCAATTGGTGTAGAAAAGTAACTACTCATCACAGCCTCCCATATGACTGGAGAGTAAACCCAAGAGAAGAATAAAACAATCAACCAACTCAATAGTCAACTTTCACTGTTATTTGATCATTATTCCACAATTATCATCAATACATCATTTACCAAAATTATCGCAACCCCCTAACAAATCAAAGTACTCACATTCCATAATATTATCGCTATTTAAAAATCTTAGCATCAATATACAACAATAACCATTTACTAGTTAACCATATCTTATTATCTAATCCATTTAACTACTAGTCATCATATAACCTCTAATCATCATTCAACAACTACTTACCACACAACCACTAACCACTATTCATTAGGAAAAACATCATTACTGAGATAGTATCATTTATTATCTATCCCACATTTACCAATAAATCTCAATTTCCAACTAGTCATTATTAGACACTTAAACAATATCCAACTAATTATCAATTATCACTAAAACTTCATTATCATAAATAATTAATTATCACTAATCATAAATCATCACTAATCATCAATTATACCTCTTTATAAACATAAAAAACTTACGGGCTATAACCGACATCACTAATACCAATAACATACCCGAATTTCATATAAGTAGATATGAACATATAATTGCCCATACATAGGGCTAGCCGTACCCTAACCTGTAGATGTACACATAGGCACATCAACATAATAATCCTCTGGCCTTGTCGGGTATTAATATCTTCACAGTGTCCTCCGACATTACTGGGCATCATTATATCATCATAATATCCCCCGGTATACTGGGTATCAACATATCATCATAATCTCCTCCTTCCTTCCCGAGTATCAATAAATTATCATAATATCCTTCGACCTTGACATGTATCAACATATCATCATAATATTGTCCATAATTTTAGGTATTAATATATCATCATAATCATAATCGGTGGAAAAATCAATAGCATAAGAAATCATATATGAAGTATCCTAATTTTAGGTATAATGAATGGTATAACTTCCCATAATAACTACTAAGCATGACTTCTAACATAATTCATGGCAGAATTGGTAATATCATCATTTGGAATGTAATCTAGCATGATTTCAAGCATAATTTCTTAGCATGATCATAATCATAAACAATATCATTAACAATGACTAATTAATAGCCTATGCAATGGCCTATTAGCCTAAATTTAGCTTATCAATAGCTTGAGAAATAGCTAATCCATGATATAATCTATGGATTATACATTAGCATGGTCCATAACATAATTCATAGGTTCAACAATATCTTAATCAAGGGTTCTTTCAATAGTATATTAGGTAGCCCAATCGGTAGCCATAACAATAGAACAATAATTGCTCAGTATAAGTTTAACCAATAATCATACATATGGCATAATCGTTAGGCATTACTTCTAATGTCATTCATCATAACCAACAAGTACCAAGTTCCCTCAATATTGCCTCACAAGGGCATTCTTTAAGCATATAATAAGCGTACAATGGTTTGATGATAACTAACATCAATCTTGACTTAAGGTGCATCAAAGAGACCACTTATAAATCCCCAAACTTTATTCTAGGTCAAATACTATTTTGTACTAGGCTAAGGTATGTAAATCTACTCTTAGATATAGACAAATCCACGATTAGTCCTAAGGTAAAGGTTCTTCTTAAACACAACAACTAAGCCCATATAGCAACTAAAATAACCTTTCTTTGGTGTAAGCAACTAAGGCCAATTAACCCTTAGCTTGAGTAACTCGAGAATTTACTTAATTTAGAGCAAGCTAAGGTATTCTCATGCAAAACATGAGTAATGAAGTCTAATCCACTAAGATTCAAGGCAACAAGCTAAACATTTCAACTTTTTGATTTTAATTTAGCCATAACGGTCCAACTAAACCCAAGTCTTGTATATCATCAATCCAACACCTAAAACCCATCCCAAATCCAACATAATATCATAAAATTACTATGACATAGCTCAATCTAACAAGGGATAAACCTAGCCTACCTCGATACCGAAGTAATCTCAACAAACTGCTAGACTTTTGCTTTTTCCTTTCGAGAAGCTTCCTCAAGATACCAAGCTATCAAAATTATATTCTATACATCAATATGAGAATTATGATACCCATATTGCACCATTGTGCTTCGGGTCCAAAAATGACATCAAAAACCCTAAGTGGATCTCACTTACGAAAATCATATTTTCGAGGCCAACCCAAATGTTCATACATGGTCAAGGAATCATAACTCTCAAGAATAGGTTAAAACTAAGCTAAATTAGGGCTAAAATCATTCCCTCAAGATATTATGGTTTTGGTCAAGAAATCGTTAAAATTCACCAAGAAAATGGTGGAATCATACCTAATTCTGATGATAATCATGAAAATAGATGTTAATCAAGCTCCCAAGTCACGCACAAGATTCAATTAAGAGATATCACACTCATTAGGATTTTTTCTCTCAAGATATGGGTGAGAAATGAGCTACACAACCTAAGAGGTCTATTTATACCTCTTCCATGTAATCAGATGTTGCATTCGCAACATACAAGAGTAAAATCACTCAATCGGGCATTAGAAGTAGGCGCTGCGATTACAACAATATTAGTGAGATTCCACTACCTCCTCTTCATAATGAGGTGCAATCTCCATTCAATAGGTGCAATCGCAGAGGCACCAAATATCAACCAAAACTTAGAAATTTTCCAAGTTTCCACCAAAGCCTCTGGATTTATTCTAAATTCGATATACACAAATAAACTATGTACCCATACTAAATTCAACATTTTCAACACAATTGCAAAGTCAGATTTTCCATACGAGGTCTTTTCAATCAAATGTTAGTCCCACACCCAAATTTCCAAATTTCAACTTTTCAACCAATAGGTTGAAATGAGCTCAGGTTCCTTGGGACCCAAACCAAAGGTCTACCTAGCTTAGAATTGATATTCTGGAGCTATTGACATAGTCAAAATTTTTATTTGAGATCATTTTACTGAAGTTCTTGCTTGGTGGCTATTTGGAAATAGAAAAGACTTCAAAATAGAGAATTGTCTCTAAGAACTAAATGAACTACACGGTAATCGATCTGTCAGTCGCAAAAAGTCATAAATGACTTAGGAAAGCTAAGGAAAAACTCTAACAATGAAAATATGCTGAAATATGGAAAATAACCTGAAGGGTCATTACATCCTCCTTCCCTAAGATAAACATATATCAACTATAAGGAATAAAAGAAAATCAAATTACGTCAAAAGATTTTTTTTACAAATCAGGTCATTATAGCATCTTACCATAAAGACTCTAGTTTGTCCTCGAACTAAAAGGTAAAGAAATCCCTGAATTGTTAAAGAGCTAAGGGTAGCTACTACGCATGTTTGCCTCGACCTCCAAGTATTCTCTTCAATAGGTTGATGTCTCCACTGAACTTTAACTATAGGAATATCTCTAGAATGCAACCATCTAATATCTATGGATTAAATAGACACCAACTTCTATACAAAGGTCAATATCTCATACAACTAAACTGAGTGCTAGTGAAGTACACGAAGCTTATAAAAAATATTTAACCAAAGCATAGATACATAAAAAACTAGATGAATGATAGAAAATTCTAGAGGTAAGGATAACTCGTAAGAAATCTCCCCAACTATCTAAAGAATCTCAAATGGCTTGATGCACCTAGGGCTAAGGTTACCCCTCTTCCCTAACCTCATTACACTATTCATGGGTGAGACACAAAGGAGACTCAATCACCAATGTCAAATATCAAGGCACGAAGCCCACGGTTTGCATAACTCTTCATCCTACTGTAGGATGCCTGATTCTTATCCTGAATTACTTGAACCTTATCCAAAGACTCCCAAAGTATGTCAGTATTATTAGGTCTAAACTCTGAATTATTATGCCACCCAATAGGAGATTGACAATGCCTACCATACAATACCTCATAAGGTGTCATCCCAATACTCAAATAGTAGCTATTAATATAAGCAAACCCTGGTAGGGCTAAATGCTGCTCCTAATAACCTCCAGATTCTATAACACAAGTGGGATCATATCTTTAAAAAACTGAATAAGTTTCTCCAGCTGACCATCAGTCTGGGGGTAGAAGGCTGTGATAAGTTCAACCTGAGTACCCAACTCTGCTAGAATCTAGAAGTAACCACTCAGCCTTTGTCAGAAAGAATAGACTAAAGTACCCCATGAAGGTGAACTATCTCACAAACATAGATACAAGCCAACCTTTTGGATATGAAGGAAATTTAAATAGGAACAAAATAGGCCAATTTGGTTAAGACCTAAATATTATCAGAACCATGAGAAGTATGATGCAACCCACTAAAAAAGTTCATACACTCATGAATGGGTAATCTCTGAAGCAAATCGCTCGATTTCAAATGTTCAACCTTTACCTACTAGAAACATAAACAACGATCTTTAAAGTCTATTGCATCCTTTTTCATACCACTCAACCTGTAATTTTTTTCAAATCATGCCATACCTTGGTCACCCCTAGATGGATATAATATCTAGATTGATTCATCTCTTCCAAAATCAATCACATCCATCTACCAACTCTCAATACACAAACTCACCCTTTAATTCTCAAAACACTATTTAAATCCAAAGATGCTTACTTAGACTTGCCACTTAACTTTTTATCTTAAGTCACCCTTAAACTATTATTATTGAACTTATGATCTTGAATCTACTCCATAGAAAAAAATCTAGTTTCACAAAGGCCACAACATGCTTGGGTTTCAAAATATCAAGAATAACTATCTAGTTAGCTAAATACTTAACCTCTAAGGCTAAAGGTCACTCCTGGGTCAAGAGATCAGACAAACTACCCATACTAGTCAACTTCCATCTCAAGGCATCCATAACCATATTAGCCTTACCTGGATGATAAAGAATAGTGAGGTCATAATCCTTAGGGGTTCTATAGTGGTTATTTTAGGGGACAATGGTGGTGTCTAGTGTATGTTACTCTTACCCGAGGGTACGGTTAAGGGGTTGGGTCATACCCTCCTAGGACTTGGTTTTCAGCTTTTAAGATGAGGGTAGTCCGAATATTTCCCACATTAAACCCTTATATCCCAATGTTATATAACCCTTGGTGGCCTTTTATAACACACTTGGATGAATAAAAACACTTCAAAATACTCTCTCAAACTCACTCTTGAAGATTGGAGGCTAGGTTTCTACAAGTGTTCTTCAAAGGGCTCAAGAGTCAAGTTTCTCTATGGAATCTTCTAGTATAAGACACGTAATCCTTCCCTCATTGTTAGTTCAAAGTAAAGGCATGATTTAATGTGTTTTAAACATTGACTTATGAATAATAAATGGTGGTTTTGGAAATATATGTTGAGGATTTTGATACATATTTTTGAATATTGGTTTAAATTATGTTTTCACATATTTTTGGCGATGGTTTGCACATGTGGGTGCTTGTTAGTTATGGTTTAACAAATGGGTCATGGGTAACCCTTATTTTGATGGTTTATGCTTAGGTTTGGTCTTGGTAAATGTATGCCCTCAATATGTTTGATAAAATACCTAAGACAATATTTTTACTCTATTATTGAATTTTCATTAGAACTATTGCATGGTATGGTTTGGTAATGGAAACCTAAATGAAATTTGATGGTTTTGCATTGGTTTAAATATTTTGAATGGTACAGTTGGTTTGAAAGTTTGTAATGGTTTTAAATGGTATGAATAGTGTAAATGGTTTGGAATGGTTAAATGGTAAACCCTTGGTGGCTATGAAATTATTTTGAATGAAAACCTTATGGGGTAAATGGAAATCTCCCAAGAGAATGAAATTGATTTGAATATTAAATGCCTTGTGGGGTATAAGAGAATCCCCCAAGTAAGCCTAATAGTCATATATTTGTGGGGTTCATGGGAATCCCCCAAGTAAACTTAATAATATGACCTATGGGGTACATGGGAATCCCTTAAGGTTGGCTAAAGACATTGTTTGCAAGATATAGTTTGTATGATGATACCACTTATAGTAGCCTTGATTAATAATAATTAAAATTAGTGGTTTAGTGATGTGGTAATGGTTTATTTGGGCAATAATGGCGGGGTGTGATAGTTAACCGTGAAGGTGGGAATCCAAGAGACGAACACTGGAAACTCATGTTTATGGGCATGAGGATAGTTCATAGAGACCTTATGTATGATACTTCTAAGATAAATGAGAATTTTCTAAGTACACTTATACATATGTATCATAGAGAGAGAAGGGTACTCAGGAATCCCTTATTCTATGGTATCTCAGATTTGTGTGGCTAAATATATCGGAGCTCGTCTAGGGGTAATACTAGACCTATATACCCCGTGGGTGGATTATGAAGTTTAAGCTACACAGACCCAGGTTAATGGTTTTAAAGGCATGTTAAACTCGGTTCCCATTCCTGACATGATAATATATATATGTATGATTTGTATGCATATGGTTGGTTTACTTGGTTTTAAAGGTTGACATTATTTTATCCTTATCTTGAGTTTATGCTAGCATTTACTCGCTAACCCATCTTCGTACGACTATTTTCCCACGCGATACAGGAACCAACCATACTACTCCTCTTACTCATTGATCAGATTCAGGAATAGTTGGTGTTAGATTAAAGTAGTGAACTTCTATAGTTTGGCATCTATTTCATGTTATGGATTACTTTACGTATTTTTGTCTTTTTATAGACTTTGGGTTTTTTGTTGTGGTCGGAGGCATGTCCTGACTTAATACTCTTTGGTTTGGTTTAGGGGCTTTGTATGGACAACTGTGGACTAGGGTATGGATTGATTATGTTATATATATACACACATTGGATTATTGTCTTAGTTTTGGGTTGGTTATTGGTTGGATATTAAGTTTTTGGACTTTCTTGGGTTGTTCATGGTTATAGACCTATCCCAAGATCCTAGATTATTCATTATATATCACGTTATATGTTCGGGATTCATCTAACTCTGGGTATATATTAGTTATTTAGGTTGGGTATCAGGGGTGGTCTCCAATCTTGGTTGGACTTGGGATTTCTAATTACGATAAGGCCTCAATTCATGTTATGTCATGTTGGTATTAGAGCCTAGGTTTTTGGGTCATAGGGTGTCCATAAAGATGGGTCGATTAGAGTCTTGCTTATGGGTGTGTTGTGAACCACACTTATAATCAGGAGGCTACGAGGCATTTAGGAATGTTTCACTTTTCTTGTTGTTCTATGTTCGGTTTATGAAGTCTAAGGTCTTGAAATCTTTCCTAAATCTTCTTTGGGTTCATCTTTTAAATCATGTCCTCTCAATGGTCTAAAGTTCGTGGAAACTCACCTATCCCACTCAAGGACAACATGGGAGGATCTAGTCCAACTCATAGGGTACAAACCTGGTCAAGGGTCATAGTTTCTAATATTCCTAGTGGAGTCCCATAGATCTCTACCGAGCCTATTTTGGAAAGTGGCACTCATGCTCAGTTATCTCAAAGAGAGATTACTAATGCTAAGTTTTGACATTCTATTTATTTGTTGGGATAGATAGAGAAATCTCTGTCATGCCAATCCGGTCCTAGTGGTGTGAGAAAGAATAAGGCGAGGTTAGGATAGCGGCATAGAAAAAAGCCTTAATATTTAGACTAGGAGAGGGGTAATAAAATTTATGTTAGAGGTGTTGGATAGTAGTTTGAGCAAGGGAATCCAGGGAGTTCCCATGTGGTTATCAGTGTCCCTTATCCTCAGTCTTCTGGTGGGTATTATTTTGGGCTGATGGAGCTCTGCCAACCCCACCTTATCCTCCCTGTAGATTCTGTGGTTGGTTGCACCACAATTATTTCTATAAAGAGAGGAACCTGTGTTTTTATTTTGGTCTATCGGGTCATATACAGTAGGAGTGTCCCTTGAGGGTTTCTACTTTGGCAAATAGGATACCGTTTATCACTTCTCTATTTCTTGCACCAAGGGGTGCTACTTCTAGCTCTGGCACTGGTCGGGATCATCTCCATAACTTCACTATCCCTTAGGAGTCTGAGGCATCTCCTGACACTGACACTAGTATATTGAAAACTCTTTTTCCACTATGTGTATTGGATATTTAGTTTGGGGTCCACTTTTTATTGTGTGTCTCCATTTGTGGTTATGCATTTTGGTTTGGGTCCCAAGGTTGTTTCTGACACTTTCTCTATTTCAACCTGATAAGTGACTTTATGATTACCTAAAGAGTCTATGGGGGTGTGTGGTATCTGTTAGTAGTAAGAAGGGGGTTTTGGTAGATTTATTTGACTCGGATATGGTGGATTTTGATGTCATTTAGGGGATGGATTAGTTGCACTCATACCATGCATCCTTAGATTTTTGGACCCATAAGGTTATATTTAGGATGCATGGTGAGTCGGTTATGGATGAGAGGATTGTTTCGTTCCCTAGATATTAAAGGGAAAGGTTATATTATATCTACGAACTTGGAGATTGTTCTCCAAGAGGTTTCTCTATCATTTGGTTCGGGTTAAAGGTTTTAACTTGGAAGGTCCTTCTTTGCATTTGATTTTAATGGTGAGTAAATTTCTTGAGGTCCTTCCTGATGACCCTAGTGGTGTCTTTCTAATAGGAAGGTTGGTTTGGGATTGGTCTTATTTTAGACACTTGTCCCATTTCTATTCTTTCATTATAAAATGGTTTTGATTGAGTTAAAGGGGATCGAAGGGCAATTATGGGATCTCTTAGATAAGGTTACATCCATCTTAGTATTCTTCGTGAAGTGTTTTTATTTTTACATGCATAAGGATAATGGTTCCTTGGAAATGCATAGGTTGGTATGGGTGAATAAGAAATTTAGGGTGTCCTCCTTGTGGGGTGAACCATATATGTATTTTCTATATGGGGTACTTTAGTGGTAGTACATGGTGATTGATAGACACTAGTCTTAAATCTAGATGCTTGATCTTTGTAAAGGGAGTATGTTAGCTCCAGAATAACAATATGAGAATCATAGAGGTAAATTGGTAGGTTGGAAGAGGTATGCTGAAGGGGTAAGGTTAATGACTTGGGGAATATAATAGTGGGAAAATTATGACTTATAGGCTGAAGGTTTAGGTTGAACGGATGGATATAGATTGGGGCTCTAGTCATTGTATAGGTTAGAGCATGGATTTTATATGACTATGCTGGGCTCTAGGTATCACATGGATGAATAAGGTTTTGGGTATAGGAAAACCAAGTGTCCTTAGTGTACACCCTTAGTGATACCGATTAGAGCCAAGTGTTGTGCTTATAGATGTTATGGGATGAAGGTCGAGGATTAATCTAAAACTTTTTCCTAGAAGTGGACTTCAAAGGAAGGTCGGGTTACATATTCTAGTGATGTATTTCTATCTCGATTAAAAGAGTACTCTACTAGTGTTGCATGCATTCTTATAATGCTTATGCCCAAGGTTTGCATTTTGCATTCGTCTTGTTCCTTAGATATAAGTCTTGACTTTACATTACATTACCTATGGTATATGCAATTGTTATTCTGTTAGTGTCCAGTCCTAAGGACTCATTTTATGGTATGGTTATGTCGGGATGGTTCTTTATTATGGTCTAGGTGGTTTTTATGAAGTACTTAGTACCTATGATGTTGTGTCTTATTTTGGGGGGGGGGGTATCTTGCCTAAGGTGGCATATTTAATTTTTGTAATTTAGTTCCTTAATGACCCTTCTTATGATTAGGGTGGTAGTGGCTTGGAAAGTATGGTGATGTTTTATAAATGAGGAATGTAGAAGTCCCTAAGTGGGGGAGAGCCTAGGGTAACTACTAAAGTTAAGGTTTTGGAAGGCGAGGTAAGGTTGTTGTCATGAGAAATGGGTAGGAAAGGAATAGGTGGTGAAAACCTCTGTAAAAGTTATACGGGGTGCTAGATCTTTGGAAGAATAGATCATACCGTGGGTATATAGGTGGTAGGATGGAATGTTATGATTGGTAGATATACTAATAGTGGTGTTGGGTACTTAATAGGCTTGGGGAGGCATGTTTTATGAATTGTTTTCATGACATAAAGGTTTTATGGTTTTGGGTTTTCAACTATATGTCGGGGTTTTGGTTATAATGGTTGGTTACGGTTTTCACATATCTTTTACTTATGTTTTTCATATTATAATGGTGATGGAACAAAGCAGTGTTTCGGGATAGATATAAGGAGTAGAGCTCGGTGGCCTAAGTAAACTCCTTTTGCTTTGGATAGGCTTGAATATGGAAGTGGTGTATGGTTAGACTTAAGCTCTCGTAGTGATGTTTATTTGGGAAGTTGTAAGTTGACTTGGACTAGCTCTCTAGCGTAAGTTCCATTCATCCAGCATTCCATGTGTTGGACTAGTCCAAGCATCCATGTTGGTTTTAAAATTTTGGAAATTCATGTGTAAGGTATGTGTTCTTTGACACTTTTTGGTTTTCTAACATAGTTAGAGGTCAGAATGAAGGTGTTGAGGTGTAAATTATGCTTGGGATATGTGGTGATCTTCCCATCTTGGTTTATGACTTTGTGAAACACTCGGGGTTTCTGTCCCTTAGAAAATTTCCTAGATTTCTAGTCTCTGGACAGGATACGACTAGGGGAAATGACTCATTTATTGGGATACGAGTGGTATGGGTTAGTCATATGGTGACCAATGTTGGTTAGTCGGTTGGATTTTATTTCTGGAATGGGTATGACTTGGGTGGTACCAGTTATATCGGTGGATATGGGTCATTTGGTTACTTCACTTAGTGATAGACTTGGTAGCTTAAGTTAGATTTGAGTACGAGTGTCTCACCAATAGCCATAAGCCAGGGTACGAGTTGTACCATGGACTCGTATGGTGGTCAGTGTTCAATCCTTTTAGGATTCTATTCTGTCAGGGGTATGGATCATGGGTACTAATTTTATACATGTATACGGCATGGTTTGGGGTGAGTCATACCTTGGACAGTATTGGGTCCAAGGGAGATGGCCTTGGGTATTGGAGGGTAGGACTGGTATGGATAGTCGTACCCACCTGATGGGTTTTCTAGGAGTTTAAGTGAGGGAAATCAAGACATTTCCCCACTTAACCTAATAAGGACCCGCGACTTATATTTCTATTGGGTGGTTATTTTCCCTATCATTCGATTCATTAACACTTAGAAACTTCTTTTAAACACTTTACAATTCACTCTAAGGATTTTGGGTAAAGAAAGGCCAGGGTTTCATCTTAAGGATTAATTTGGGGCTTGTGTTTGTGATTTCTCTTCATCATCTTCTTGGTTTAAGGTATGTTATCTTCCCTCATTGTTAGTTCTAACTAAACGCATGGTTTTATACAATGTTTTCATGGTTTGATTATTGTATGGTTTTGGATTTTCAAATATAATTTGGGGTGATTGGTTATGGTTTTCCCATGTTTTAATTATGCTTTTATATGCTTTAATGGTGGTTTTGGATAATTGGTTTAATGGGAATGATTATTTGATAATTGGCTTTGGTTTTGGAAATACTATGCCCCTAATATGTTTGATAAAATGTCTATGAGAATGTTTTCACTACATTATTGGATTTTAATGGAACTATTGCATGGTTTAAACTTGGTGATGGAACCCTAAATGGCTAAATGGTTTGGAATGGTTTAAATGGAAGGCTTTGGTGACCATGGTTACGGTTAATTGAAGTCCTTGTGGGGTACGTGTGACTCCCCCAAGAAACTTAATAATGGAAAACTTGTGGGGCACATGGGACTCCCCCATGTTAACTTGGTAAATGGGTACACGAGAATCCCTTTACCTTAAAAGGTTTGGCTAAGGACAATACTTGCAAGTTATAGTCGGTATAACGATACCACTACTCGTAACCTTGGCAAATAATAAATAGAATAATGGATTGGTTGGTTGGAAATGGTTTTAATTGGGTAATAATGGCGGGCTGTGATAGCTAATCATGAAAAGGGTAGATCCATGAACAAACACTTGAAATTCATGTTTGCTGACATAAGGGGTAGGGCATGGTGACCCTTTTATGATACTATAAGGTACATGGGAATCCTGTAAGTACATTGTTGTAATGCCCCAAGAACCTATCCCGAGACGTCACATGGTGCTCAAGGCCACCCGTGGCCTCAAACTAACCCTCTAAGCTTGTCATCACTTTCAGAACTCATTATAGCACAAATCATTCTAAGATAAAGAGGAATAATCATGTCATGAACATACTGAAACACGAAGTAATACTACCCTGTACAAACAAACTACTGAAATCTCTGTACATGCTGGTACACTAGTCTAACAAAGCCTCTACTACATAGAACTGAGGAGCCATTGGGACAGATCCCCAACTGACTCGTACTGAACTGAAAGTAAACAACCATCTATTAACAAGACAAAATCGGAGACACAGGTCCTCGAACCATGAGGACTCACCAACCGTAGAAATGTAGATGAAGGTAATCAAAGATCACTGTCATTGCTGAGACTGAGCACCTGAACCTATATCATGAGGAAATATAGAGTACAAAGCAGTATGAGAGTCAGTACTTGGGAATGTACTGAGTATGTGGGGGTGGATGCAATATTTTAAATAATATCATAAATGTATAAGAAAATCATGCATGCTGACAATAATAACTCTCTTCGCTTGAATTATCTAAAATATCATTTCCGTAAGTCATTAGTAATAACATATGCTTCATAAATCTTATAAATCATTTAACTCAACTCAAACTCTTTGACTCATGACTTAGAGTGACTTGGTAACTCATGGTACTTAGATCATTATGGACGTGGGAGTTTCTTATAACCGACATACCTACGCCATGTGAGTCGCATAGAGTCCAACGTTTTGCCCTTCTAAGGAGAGAACCCCATATTGGCGGGGGTGTTGTACTCTTTCCAGGGAGTACAACCTCAATCTCATTATCACAATCCCATACTCAACCTCTGGCCCACAATTATCAACATCAATCCTACGGTGGCACGTAGTTTCGGGGAAATATCATATTTCCTGCTCGGTGCTAAATACTCCTCCCAGACTCAGCTCAGAACGTGTTAGGAAATCCACCTTAATCAATATCAACTCATGGGTCTATTTTAAAGACCAAAACATAAATATATATATATATATATATATATATATATATATCACATCTGCAAATCATAAACATCTTGTGGATTCCTAACCCGACTCAACTCAACACAATCTTTCTCAACATCAAGTACATTTGCTTTTCGAATCATTTTCAAATATCAAAGCTTCAAGGAAACATCATAGGACTCATTCTTGACTTTCAATCTCAAATATCGATATATATATTCAATAGTCAAATTTCTCATGGAAAGGCATAACTCATGACACTTGTCTTAAATCGCTTAGAAATCATCAATACGTAATGACAATATACAACTCATTGAATAAATTCTCAATTTAAGAAACATGATGGTGAAATAATCATAAATATCAAACTTATTCAACTCAAATATCATAAATCATAAATAAAGAAATTTGGGTGTAAACCCACTTGCAAAATCATGTAATCAATAATAGAAAGTAAATCTTTAGGCACAAGAACGAAAGAAGTGTTCTTGTTCAAGCCCCACATCCCTTGGATTATAATTTTGGAGATGAAACTTGTTTGGAACTTCTTCCTTACATTTTAAGCTAAGATCCTTGATGCCTTTAACTAGGGGAGCTTAATTCTTGGACAACTTGGAGAAATCTATGGAAGATTCTTGAATTTCTTGGAAGAAAATTGAATTTTTGGGATTTGGAAGAAACCCTAATTTATAGATATTTCTTGGAATGGGAAAGGAGAAAAATGAATGGCTATTCTCTACTAGGATATATATATATATAAGACCATATGGGTGGAAATGACCAAAATGCCCTTTTTGAAAAATCTAAAATTCGCTGATCGGGGCCTGTGACGGTCGATCTGACGGTCCGTCAAGTCTCCTGATGGTCCACCAGATCGTCCATCACTCGAGTGACAAAATTGGAAGGTTTTTCCTTGACGTGACGGTCGAAGTAATGGTCCATCAAGAAACTGACAGTCCACCAAGTCATCCGTCACTCGAGGGCCAGAAATAAGACATTCTATCTCGACCTGACGGACCCCTTGACGGTCCGTCAACTTTTTAACGGTCCACCATCTTGGCCTTCACACGGTGACAAGGAAGAGGTGTCACTACCTTAGCCTTATTGGACACTTGACGGTCCACCAAGGACCTGACGGTCCGCCAGGTCTACCGTCAAACCTGGGTGATCCGATAACGTTTAGTAAAACAACCATAACTCCCTCGTTCGATGTCGGATTTTGATGAAATTAGTATTGATGGAAAGATTATTCAATGATATACATGAAAATTATAAATTCGAGAAATACAATATGGTTTAAACATAAATCACTTTGGAAGTCATACATATCCACTCAGAAGATGGATTTAGGCTTAAGAAACGATCGGGGTATTATAATTGTACATATGTATCATGGAGAGTGAGGGTACTTATGAATACCTTACTCTAATAGTATCTCCGATTCATGCGGCTACACTCATCGGGGCCCATTCAGCAGGTTACACTGGATCCATATATCCCGTGGGTAGTTCAGGATGGTTAAGATTCACATACCCAGGTTAATGGTATTAAATGCATGCTAAACCCAGTTATCTTTCCCAATATGGTTATATGTATATATGTATGGTTTGTAAGCATATGGTTGGTTTACTTGGTTTTACATGTTGACATTATTTTATCCTTATCCCGAGTTCATGCTAGCATCCACCCGCTAACCCATCTTTAGGCAGTTGTATCCCCACGTGATGTAGGAACCAACCGTTGTACTCCTGCTGCATAGCTATCAGACATATGGGATCAACTACTAGATTGAAGTGATGAGTTTCCATATTTCTGGAAGGCTCTATTTCATGGATGTTATTTCATATTTTAGTTCATTTATGGATATTGGTTTTGGCTATGGTTGGGGACATATCCCAATTGTATTTTGGTATTCTTTTGGTTAAAGATTTTTGTGAAACTACTATGGGTTGGTATGGGTGGGATTGGTATTGGTGTCAGCCTTAGGATTGGCATTGGTATTGGGGCTGATACCGATGGACTAAATTTCTCACTGTTCCATCCTCTTTTATTTTGGGATTATACTTAATTATTACAGAACTCATTTGGTTATGGTCTGGTTGGTTAGGCTATTAGTTAGGTTCAGACGATTGGACTCGGTTGGGTCGATCTCGGTAATATTCCTATCCCAAAGTTTGTAAATTAGATAGTTATGCTAGCTTGGTATATGCTTGAAATTCTGCCAATCCAAGGCAGGCGACTGGACGTTGGGTTGGGTAACGCGGGTAGTCTCCGATCCTGGCCAGACTTGGGATGCCTATTACAACAAGGTTCTGGGTCAAGTTGTGTCACTTTGTTTTCTAATTTGGTTGGAGTGAAGTTTGATGGATGTTAATGTGTTTTATTATTCTTTTTCTCACCTTTACCCGTCATTTGAGGATGAATGATCCTAGTAGGGGAGTATGGAATACCCTAAACTTTGACCCTCGCAAAATTTCTTGAGTTTTGGTCATTCTATCCATGGTATGACCCAAGGGTACCAATCTTACACTAAGATATAGTTTGATATGCCTCTCTTATATGTTAGGTAGTGAGTTTTGGGTTGGGTTCTTCTAAAGGTATAACTCAACAACATACTAGTCGTATGGAAGGATACGAGGTATATGATGTTAAGTCCTATGAAATTTATGGACTAGTCTAGGTAAATCTGTCCGTGATATGGTTTGTGGGTACTTTTTATGCCCTATGATATGACTTAGACCTTAGTGGTCATATGATTTTCAGTATAGGGTACCATGGTGGGGTATAGGTTATGAGTTAGGGTACCATTCGTACCCTAGGGTACGACTAAGAGGGTTGGGTCATACCCTTCTGGGACTTGGTTTTCAGCTTTTAAGCTGAGGATAGTTCAGATATTTACCACCTCAAACCCTTATGTCCCCATGTTATATAACCCTTTTTGGCCTCTTATAACATACTTAAAAAAAAATATAAGCACTTCAAAATACTCTCGCAAACTCACTCATGAGGATTGGAGGATAGGGTTTCTACAAGTGTTCTTCAAAGGGCTCAAGAGTTAAGTTTCTCTCTTGAATCTTCTTGTATAAGGCATGTACTCCTTCCCTAATTGTTAGTTCCAACTAAATGAATGAATTAATGTGTTTTAAACATTGACTTATGAATCATAAATGGTGGTTTTGGACACATATGTTGAGGGTTTTGATGCATATTGTTGAATGTTGATTTAAATTGTGTTTTTATATGTTTTTTGGTGATGGTTTTCTCATGTGGGTGTTTTTTTGTTATGGTTAAACAAATGGGTCATGTGTAACCCTTATTTTGATGGTTTATGCTTTGGTTTTGGTCTTGGTAAAGGTATGTCCTCAACATGTTTGACAAAATGTCTAAGAGAATGTTTTTACTCTATTGTTGAATTTTCATTGGAACTATTGCGTGGTATAGTTTGGTAATGGAACCCTAAATAGAATTGGATGGTTTTGCATTGGTTTAAATGTTTTGAATGGTATAATTGGATTAAAGGTTTTGAATCATTTTGAATGGTATGAATGGTGTGAATGGTTTGGATGGCATTTTAAACCTGGTTCCCTTTCCCGGCATGGTTTTTTTTTATATATATATATGTATGATTTTTATGCATATGGTTGGTTTACTTGGTTTTAAGGGTTGGGCATTATTTTTTTCTCATCCTGAGTTCATGCTAGCATTCATCGACTAACTCGCCTTCAGGTGGCTGTATCCCCACGGGATGTAGGAACTAGCCATACTACTCCTCTTCTCTTTGATCGGATTCGGTAACAGTCGGTGTTGGATTGAAGTATAGCGTTTTCATAGTTCGAAACGCATTTATTTCATGTCATGGATTACTTTACGTACTTTTGTCTTTACGTAGACTTTGGGTTTTTGGCTATGGTCAGGGAAATGTCCCGACTGAATACTCTTTGGTTCGGTTTAGAGGCTTTGTATGGACAACTGTGGACTTGGGTATGGATTGATTATGTTATATATACATTGGATTATTTTCTTGGTTTTAGGTTCTGGTTTTGGCTTGTTTATTTGTTGGATATTGGGTGGTTGGACTTTCTTGGGTTGGTCATGGTTATGGACCTATCCCAAAGTCCTAGATTGTGCATTATACTATCTTGTTATATGTTTGGGATTCATCTGACTCTGGGTATATGTTGGTTAGGTTGGTTGGGTATCGGGGGTGGTCTCCAGTCCTGGTTGGACTTGAGATTGCCCATTATGACAAGGCCCCGGTTCAGGTCATGTCCAAAACCTACGCCCTCATTGAGTAAGTCAAATTAAAGGTCAAAGTCAGAAATTCCTTGAGCTTTTAGAAGCACTTCTTACAAACATCTGACCATTAAAATACCATTTTTTGAGTCTACTTGGTAAAAGAGCCGTAATAGATAAGAAACATTCTATAAAAACACTAATAATAACCAACCAAATAAATGAAACTCCCAATCTCGATAGGAAAAGTAGGTCTAGCCCAATCATGAATCGCAATATCATGGCCAAATAAACCATAATACCATCATTTGGCCCCACATGACCCCAAAAAGAGATAGAATCCAAGAAAATCTCACATAGGGAAAACTTGGTATACAACTTATCAAGAACCTCTAATGTAAAATCCTCAAGGGTCTCACATGGTCAAACTCGTTTTTGTAATAAACTAAGATGTAATCTATAAATAAAATCAGAAAAGAGTTAAGACACGATTGAAACACCCAATTCATCAGCTTCATGAACACTGTAGGGGAATTGGTAAACCCAAATGACACGATCAAGAACTCATGATGACCGTATCGAGTTTGAAAAACTATCTTTGAAACGTCAAAAGATATAATCTTGAGATGGTGATACTCAAATCTCAATCCAATTTCGGAACACATCGAAGCACCCTAAAGATGGTCAAAAGGACCATCAATGTGAGGAAGAGGATACTTGTTCGTAACCGTCACTTTGATCAACTGCCTATAATTAATACACATGGATATTAAACTATCCCTTTTCTACACAAACAAGGCAAGAGAACCCTAAGGAGATAAACTAGGTCTAATGAACCCCTTACTTAACAAATTTTGCAACTGCTCCTTCAATTCTTTTAACTCAGTCCGAGACATCCTATAAGGAGGGATGGAAATAGGATTTATGCTCGGTCCACATCAATATAAAAATCAATATCAAAATCTAGAGGCATACCATGAAAATCTATGGAAAATACATCCATGAAGTTGCGAGAATACCATAAATAGAATCCATAGGCGGCGGTGCGACAACACTAGTATCAAGAACATAACCCAGCTAAGACAAACAACCTTTGTTCACTATGCGGAGAGCATGTAGAAAAGATATAATTCCCTTCGAAACCAAATTAAGTGTACCCATCTAAGCAAACCTTGGAACACCCGGTGTATCTAAGGTCGCAATCTTAGCATAATAGTCCAAAAGAGCATGATAAGGAGCTAACCAATCCTCACCCAAAATAACATCAGAACCAACCATACCTAGGATAATCTAGTCTTCCCAAGTCTCATGGCCTACAATGGTAACCACATAAGATTGGTACACCCGATCCATCACTAAATAATCCCTGATGGGGTTAGAAACATGAAAATGAAGAGAAAAGGGCTACATGAAACATCAAAACCAGAAAAAAAATATGTAGATAAATAGGTGAATGTAGACCCAGGGTTAAATAAAATGAAAGTAAATCTATAGCAAACTAGCATGATGCCTGTAATAATTGCATCATGAGACTCTACCTTGAGTCTCTTAGGTATAGTACATGCTGACCATATTTTTTCTCAGGCTGAGTAATCCCATGACAAACTCCACAAGCTCCCGTATATTTACCTCTAACACTTATAACTCTACTAGAACTACCCTTACCACTATGTGATCCACCTCTCACTATATAAATTAGAGTATGGCAAAGCTAAAGCTGAGAAACTTACTGAGTGGGTCCATACAAATGTAGGGGATAATCCTTGGCCAAATGGCCAACCTCATCACATATAAAGCTCCCTTTATGGATTGACACTTTTGAGGGGTTACAAATGAACTAGGATGATATCCCTGACACAAAGATTTTAAAATAGAACCTCCACTAGCATGACATGATTCTTGGCTACCTAAAGCCACACAACCTGAAGTCTTATCACTCGATCCCTGCAACATGGGATTAGTCATCTTACCATGATAACCACAAAAACCTCTACAAGAGAAATCTCTACTATTAGATCCACAATAACTAAACTTGCCTCGACGACGCACCTTTTTGGTGCCTCCAGAAGTAGCCTAGGTAATATACTCTATCAACTTGTCATTCTCAATAATGCACTAAAATAAAATTCCTAAAAAAACCATATAGGCAGTAGACAACTAGTAAGGACCCTCTAATCCTTTCACAAACTTACAAATTCTCTCTAACTCAGTCGAAATATTAGTAACTGAATACCTGAATATAGCATACAAATATGCCTCATACTCAATAATAGACATGGAGCCCTACTCCAAATGATAAAACTATCACACATCTAATCTCTCAAGCTTTGTAAAAGCCTATAACTAGATAAAAACCTCCACCAATACCTATCCACATCCATCAACTTATAGGTAGTATAAGCAACTCCATCAGACTTAAAGGGATCCAATATTTTGTAACTTCTCCTAGTAGTCAATTAGAAACTCAAAGGAATCCTAGGTAATTGCTCCACAAAACATCAGAGGATCCAAATGAATGAACCTCTCAAACTTTTTCTGATCATTATAAGACATTATTGTACCTAAAGAAACTAGAAGAATATTAAGTCTAACAAGAATTGAATCCATACATGGGGTACCTTAGATAATGATTGTACCTCTAAACTAGGAATACTATAACCAGATGCAGGTAAAGATGCTGGCACACCACTCAGAGCCTAAGAAATACCAGTAATACTGAATGGAACATCCTCCAAGAACTTCAAAAGGTCAATCAATAAATCCTAAAGTAATGGGGTATCAACTAAACTCTATGGAACCTGAGATGGCCCCACACCCTCTGTCTAATAATCATCTTAGTTATACACAACGTCAACCTTAAGAGAGGCCTTCCTAGCATGCTCTCTAGCTGGGAAGCTACTCATAACTGTTCTCTACCTCTTGGTCAACCATGATCCATACCTCATCCTCTAACTAAGGCTCCTATATTAGATGTTGACTCAGTATCCCTAGCATCTCTAGACTTAATCCTTACTATCTGTGCATAAAAGAATGGAATACATGTTTAGAACATTAGATATGAGCAACGTGCATAATAAGGAATAAGATTATAGATATTTTTCCAAAATATATCTTAGAGCCTGTCTACGATAGATAAAAACATCTACGTACCAATTCGTGAGACTCTACTAGACATCCTAGTCTTACACTTATGAAACTGATGAACCTAACGCATTTATATCAATTTTTCATGACCCAAGAATTAAGATCATGATGGTGCAATTGCGGCCCAACCTTGATAGTAAGACAAACACCCCAAAAAATAAAAAAAATAAAATAATACACAAAGTAAGATAAAATGAGACTTCTAGAATAAAGTAAGGTTAAAATATGTATAATATAGAAGTTGTCTGAATAAAATACAACAAAAGCCCCAAAAATAGAGTCACAAGTAAAAGAGCATCTAACAACACAAATTTATAAAATAATACAAAGTCTAGCTCTAAAATAGAAATAAAGACAACTAATAGATTGAGGAGGTCTACAGTTGACTGTAAGAAGTTTAGAGCATGCTAGTTTCTCAAGAAATCACCAACTCAACTGTATGAATCAACCTCTATGAGTCATACTCATGCTAGGATATGCATTGAATGGGCACAGTAGAAGTGAGTATGATCCATTTGTACTCAATAGGTATCATAGGATGATTGAGAAAAGTAGAAAATAAGACAAATAATATAAATACAATAAGCACACAATTACATGTAGAATAGGTCTCAAATAGAAGCTCACACCATCTCCATTAATAGTTTCAATATATATATATATATATATATATATGTATGTGTGTGTGTTAAAGGACAAACATATACACAAGTATAGACAAAAGCTAAATACACAACAAATAACATGTAAAAGCAACACATGATGTGCAAATATAATGTAATGTAATGGATGGAGAAGTGAATAATTGAAAGTCATCACATGACTTTCTGTATACACCTATCAAGCCCCGATGCTTCCAAAATAAGATACGGAAGGGGGGGGGGTCCCCAACCCGTATACTTTCTCAAGTTTCCATTAATCTTAGTCTCATGTCTTAATCTATCTAACAGAGACATCCCTCAGTCTAGGTGTAGTCAAAAGTGTCTCATTTTATTTAAAAATTAATTTTCCACAATGGTACGGGTATCTTGTGAATGTCTATTATGCAATGAGGATATAATGCTCATAATAAATAGTACAAAGATATCCAATCTATTCAATATATGTATATGTGAGCTTAAAAATAAACTCAATACATTAATAATTCCTGATTTCAGTTCTAGTTGGGAACCATGGGAATAAACGCGCATATAAGACACCATTCATATCATATCAACCCATAACTCGAGCATTTCTATCATGATAAATAAAAATAATGTGCAATAAGGTCTATAATATCTATTAAATCCCACATTCACATCACATCATTAAACAAGGAAGTTAAATGCATAAATAAAGCCAATAATGTTGAATAAAGCCACCATAGGGGCAACAAGAAGTATATGATATCATAATCCAACAATGAAAAATCAAATAAGCCTCCACACGTGCATCACACAATATATAATAACTCAAAAATCATATGCCATATTTTTTTTTCAACTCATAACATGCTTTATGTACTTATTAACTACCCAACCAAGTCTAAGAAAGTTAAGCCATAACCTACTTGAAAAAAACAAAATACAAGAATAAAGTCCTTTAATATGGAGCATTTCAACGGCCTCAGAGTCAACTATAATATTCAAATATATCATCTACGCATTAAAAGAAAGCTAATGATATCCATATTGCTCATATTTAAACGTAGTTCAAAATAGGTTAAAAAACAAAAGGGGTTAAACTAGAATTTTATTTTAGAAATACATTCTCCAAGATTAAGGAGAATCTATTGTAGAAAAAATAAGTGAAAATGAGTTAAAAATGAGGTCCAAATTGAAGAAATCCATTTTAATGCTTTTCAAGAAAAATTCTCAAAATTCGAAGTTGAAACCAGGATTAAAGAGGGTTTTGATGGATATAATTTAACATAAAGTAATAAAATTATAGTTTTGCAGCTTACCCAAGCTCAAATGGTGATGAGAATCTTAAAATTCTCTCAAACCCAAATATTAAAGTCTAAAATTGTTGAAAGGATATGAATGGGGTTTATATACAGCGGTTACCTCATAAGCGACTGAATGTCCGCTTATGCAGATATCGCTTAAGCCATACCCAACCGCTAAAGTGGTTACTTCTTAAGCATTTCTTAGATGTTAAAGAGGCTAATGCTTAAACAATTTTTGGCTTCTTAAGCTTCTATACCAAATATAAACAAGTGCTAATTTTGGTGCAAGCCACCAATTCTCCGATCGGACTATTAGGATTTGATTGGTATCCCAAAAAAACCTATATTGCTACCTTCCTAAGTTAATATTCTGGACTAATTGGAGATGTCAAATCTTTGAAAAAGTATTATATTTAGTAAATAAACCTTTGGGACCCTTCTAAGGCAAAATTTAACTAGTTTTTCAGACGGAAGCTCAAAATGTAAACTAAACACTCTGAACCCAAACCAATACCGCTACAAATTCAAATTAGACATTCCAATCCTAGTGAAATTGTCAAAATCACCACCCAACATCCAGAACTATAAATGTTGATCGAAGTCAACTATATTATTTTTAAAGCCTCTAAAAATCACAAACTCACCCAAATCAATTCTGATTTTATCAAAAATTATGCCAACTATCCTTATACCCCAAAATCAACATGCATCAACTATTGGAAAGGAAAAAAAGGTTAAATTACATCAAAAGAAAAATTTCATAAATCAAGTCATTACATGCCCATTAAATTAAAAAATATCATGTTATTATGCTAGTTGATGACTTAAATATTATTGAAGCTCTTGAAGAGTTTTAAAAAGCTATACATTATCTACTTAAGAAAATTGAAATGAGAAACTTGAAATATTGAATTATATTTGAAGTACCATACTTTTTTGTAATTAATGCATTTATATATCTCTATATAATTATAAGCATAATTTATTTTACTCCTACATGTAGATATTGAATTAAGATCAATTGCATATTGCAAATAAGAATATTAAGTACATTTATCCTAACATATGTTATCAATTTTTTTAGATATACAAACTTCATCAAATTGATATAATTTTCAGTATAGACATATTATCTAGTCCCACGAGAGGCTAGTATCCTACCTCATTGTTATGTATGATGCTCAAAATTATGCAAAGATATATAACAACATTTCAAAAGAATGTTAGGAATGTACTTGACATGACTCCAACAATATTATATGATGATGATGAATGTCTATTAAGTAATGAAATATATATGATCACTCAGTTCTCAAATGATATTTGACAGATTTAATCATAAAGTCAATGTTGACCTAGATACAAGATCATAGTACGTCATATTCAATAATTACATAATGCTTTAATTAAGGAAGTAAAGTACACATTATAATCTATTATCTTACCAAATTCTTTTCATTGTTTTCTCAGTAATATTTTGAATGTGGTAGTTAGTAATGTGTATTACTAGATATGTGTATGTATTTTCTTTGCTCAAATTTTTTCCTTCTCCAGGTCGTCTATTGAAACAATGAGTAAGAATCAAGCATAATGAGATATTTTTTTAACTAATAAACTGCATGATCGATATGAAGAAGAGATTATAAGTTCCATCAACTTAAGTTCAACTATACAACATCAAATCTTGGGGTTTAGCCATTATTAGTGACCTCAAACTCTCTCACACATGTGTGATGTCTTAAATTTTCCAAGTTGTAATTCCTTCATCTATGGATCAGATCATCAAAACATCAGTACTTCTAATAAATCCTTTTTATTTTCAAAAACCTTTAGCTCTTTTACCTACTTCTTGGATTGTCTTTTTGACTTTGTCTTCCACTGACACTATCTTGTAGAATGAGACTCTATAAGACTAATACCACCCATTAAGAATAAAGCAACAAATGAGGTGACCACAAAGAACAATGTGTATATAGTAGAAGTTCTTCTGAAGGTAAGAAACTTCAAACCTTTTCATCACTATGAACATAATCAAATGCCCTTCATTTAGAATGTTTATATCTAAGATTTGGTGTATTTTGTTGATCCATTAACATGAGTTTTTGCACTTTAATTAGTGTTTCTTGAAAATTGGTAAAATTGATTGTACCTGCAAAAATGAATACCCAGATACTGAAAAATTTGTAACTTTTTTTCCCTCATGCATTACATTAGTGGTTTTGATATTTTCTTTTGTTGATTATTCTTATCTCCATACTAATACTCCAAGGTATTTCCCAATCACTTTTTAATACCTTTTTTTATTCAAGAACATCCATTTATCATATTATTTCCTATGCAAACTTCCAAGCCATTTCTAAAAGCCACTACCTCTACAATCAAATTTGTCATGTTTGTAATCCTGCTGGCATTAGCATTAATAAATTTTCTTATTATACCTTCTAATACAAAAATCTTTTTGAACTAAATCTAGTGTTTCCATTAAATACTCCATCTGACCTGTATTTCAACTAACCTTTTGAAGAAAATCTTACCTCACAACTTTATAGATAAATTGAGGCCTGTAGTTCTCAACATATAGAACCATATGACTCTAGCCTCTTGAAATGTCATGTAACCAGGATACGCCATTCTTTAATATATGTAAAAATTGAAATTAATATCTTGAATTACTTTTTACCTTGACATGGAAACTTTATAATTCATAGTATTCCACCTTTTCACTATGTCGTAAAATAATATAAGGAGCAACCTAAAATTACAGTTTAAGCTTGGTCCCACAATGTATATTCCACTATTTTACCATAACTTGATTAACCTATATAAAGTTCCTAGGATGTCAACTTCTTTGTCAAATTTGGGTTGGTAGCGGGATTGATTTGGATTCAGAGTCTTTAGTTTGCACTTTGACCTTTCCTCTGAAAAATTAGTTAAATTTTCCTTACAAAGGTTCCAGGGGTTAATTTACTAAAAAATATCCTTTATCAAAGATTTGACATCTCCCTTAAGTCTATCATATTAAAATTAGTCAGGTAATATAAATGATTTGCTTTTGTGGAGTCCCACTCAAATCCCTAGGGTCCATTCGGAGCATTGGTGGCTTTCATCAAAATTAGCACTTGATATCTAGTGTAGCAGCTTAAGTGGTCAAGAATTAGTTAATCCATATCCTCTTTATCCTCCATGAAAAAATAAAGAAATAGCCACTATAGCGGCTTGGTACTACTTAAATGGTTACCACATAAGCGGCTATTTAGTCGCTTAAGCGATAACCACTGTATATAAACCCCTTCAGCTTTTTTCACCAATTTTAGACTTTAAGATTTGGGATTGAGCAATATTTAGAGTTTTAATTACCACTTGAGCTTAGGTAAGCTCCAAAAATATAATTTCATACTAATTTATATCCATCAAAACACTCTTTAATCTTGGTTTTATCTTGGGATTTTGAGAATTTTTTTGGAAAAGTATTAAAGTGGTTTTCTTCCATTTGGACCTTATCTCAACTCATTTTTTGCTTGTGTTTCAAATATTGATTTTCTTTCAACCTTGGAAAATGTCTTTCTAAAATAAAATTCTAGGTTTACCCTTTTTTATTTTTGAACCCATTTTGAACTAGGTTTAAATATAAGCAATATGTATATCATTAGGTTTCTTTTGATTTTATTTCTACTAAAGTCACTCAAGAGGAAAATCTAAGTTAGTGGCAGCTCCTACTTATTGAAACACCCCAATTTTAGGCCCTGCAAAATTTCTTGAGCTTTGAGCTCACTGCCTTGATTACGACTTAACCATACGAGTCGTAAGGTGTCTTAACATGTCACGTGACCCTATTCGTAAGGTGTCCAGTGGATGGAGGTTGGGTTTTCTCTCTTGGATACGACTTGGTGATATGAGTTGTTAAGGGTGGTAATAAGTCGTTAGGACAAACATTAACAAATTTATAACTTAGTGGCTTGACTTTTCTTTGAGTACGAGTGGCTCACTAGGAGCCATGAGGATAGGTTATGAGTTGTGAGGTAAAGTCATAGGTTGTACAGTATCTAACCTATTTGGGTATTATGTAGGTTACTACTAGACCCTATGAGTCATTTGGTCAAGTTATGAGTGAGATCATAGAGTCGTAAGGTGGACAGTGTATGGGTATCCAACTTACTGTCTAGGATAAGTCTCAAGGCTACGAGTTGTATGATGTGGTAACAATTCAATGGGTCAACTTGAAACCAAAGATATTTTATTTATCTTTTAAGATGAGGGTACTCTGGACACTTCCCACTTTAAGCCTCTTTGATACCATAACTTAAAACCTTCATTAGGATTTCATTAACACATTATTCATAATAAAACACTCCTAAATTCTCTCTCAAGCTCTCTGTTCAAGCTAAGGCTAGGGTTTCAAATTAAGTACTTATCTAGGGTTCTAGGGGTGTAATCTCTTCCAAATTACTTGGTATTTCAGGCATGTTAATCCTTCTTCTTGAAGTGGTTATAACCCCAAAGTTCTTGGTTTGACTTATTTCTTAAAACTATTACATGGTTTAAATGGTTAAAGATGGTTTTGAAAACCTTGTGGGGTACATGGGAATCCCCCAAGAGATTATACAATGAAAACCTTACAGGGTACACACAAATCTCTCAAGTCATTTTAATAATGAAGTGTACGGAGTACACGAGAATCCCCTAAGTGTTGGCTAATCACATTGTTGTCAAGATATAGTCAGTCTGACGGTACCACTTTATAATGAATTAATAATTGACTCCTAGAATTGGTGGTTTGGTTAGGTGTAAAATATTTTAATTTGGAAATAACAGGGGTTGTGATAGCTAGCCGTAAAGATGCGATCCCGAAGGACGAACATTGGAAACTCATATTTTCTAACATGTGGGTTGGTCTTAGTGACCTTACGCGTGTGGAGTACATGGGAATCCCCGACCTTCTATGATACCTCTGGCTCGTATGGCTACAGGAACTAGGGCACGTTCAGGGGATAACACTAGACCCATATAGCCCATTTGTGGACTTATGATGGTAATGCTACACAACCTAGGTTAAGGATTTAAATGCATGCTAAACCTTGTTCCTTATCCCGACACTATATATGTATGTATACATGTGATTGTATATGGTTATTTGACCTAGTTTCAAATTGATAGAATTATTTTATCTTTATTCGTAAGTTATATGCTACAGTTCACTCTACTAACTATCTTCGGGTGATGTATCCCCATGCGATGCAGGAAATGGACGTACTTGCACTCCTTTTGCTTAGTGACTTAGTGATTCGAGGACAACTTTTGAGTCAGACTAAAGTGGTGAGCTTCTATAATCTGGATAACCCAATTTCTATACTATTTTTATTTCTTTGGTTTTGGTTTTGGCTATGGTCAGGGGCATGTACTGACTTGATATTCATTGATTCTAGTTAGAGGCTTTGTCTGACTATTATAGGCATAGATGGTGTCGGTATTAGTGTTAGCATTGGTATTGGTATTGGCATTGGGACTGGTATTGGATGGTTAATTAGTAGTGGATTTTTGTTTTGATTTTAGACTTTTATCATGTCTTTAATTCAATATTATCTTATCTTGTTATATGTTCGAAATTCATCCAACATGGGGTGTAGGGCGATTAATGGTTTAGGTATTAGGGGTGGTCTATGGTCCTTGTTAGACTTGAGATACCCAACACGATGAGGCCCTAGTTCAAGTAATGTCAGATTGGTATTAGAGCCCTAGGTTCATGGTCAATTAGGTATAGACAAAGCAATTTTGAGTAAAGTCTCTTTTAAGATAGTGTAGTGCGCCACACTCATAAGTGAGAGGGTATAAGGCATTTAGGAATGTTTCTCTTTCTTGTGTTATGTTTTTGAGCAGTAGTCTAAGGTCGTGAAATCTTCTCTAATTCCTCTTATTTGTTTTCAGATCATGCCTTCCAGATGATCTGAAGCCCACAAAAACTCCTCTGTCCCACCCGAGGACAACATTGATAGGGCACATCCTGTTTATAGGGTTCAGACCCGATCTAGGGGTCTAGTTCTATATTGACCATCTATAGTTGTCTCCGGTCCCCTCCAGTCCTTCTCAAGCTCCTTAGGATGATATGATAAATGCTGTGTTTCATCAGTCTATTCATATATTAGCTCAGGTGGTGGCTTCTTAGTCTGAATGTGGTGCTTCTATTACTCCATCATCTGAGTCCACAAGTATTGGATAGTTTATGAGGTTGAATCTTCCAACCTTTATTGGTGTTAAGGTCGAGGAGGATCCTCAAACTTTCTTTGATGAGATAGAAAATATCTTTCGTATGATGCATGTTACTAATGTGGAGGGCGAGGAGTTCATCACCTATCAATTAATGGATGTGGCTTATTAGTGGTACAAGGAATGAAACCAATTGAGGGGTGATGATGCAGAGTTAGCCCTATGTCATATTCTTCTAATGCCTTCCTAGATCATTTCTTTCCACAAGAGCTGAGGAAGGGAAAGATAGAAGAGATTGTTAACTTGAAGAAAGGCAAGAAGTTAGTGAAGGAGTATGCCTTGAAGTTTCACCAATTATATCAATATGCTCTAGATTTGGTTTCTAGCATGAGGGCTAGAATGAGAAAGTTCATTTCTGAGTTATCTCGAGACTTGATTTCGGAGAGTAAGGATGCCTTATTAAACAAGGACATGGACATCTCTAGGCTTACTATGTATATGCAGTAGGTTGAGAAAGAGAAGAAGAAACAGTTAAAGATAGGGGAGAGATAGAACATGAAGTTTAGATATTTTGAGCAGGGTGGGGGTCAACAACAAAGTGGCAGGGATGGTGGTAAGTGGTCCAAAAAAAGTGAGGAAATTCAAGATCTTACTCAACGGCTAGTGCTTCATACCCAAAGTCATCTAGTGATAGTCTTTTTTAGTATGGTGACAATTATAGGGCACTAGGTGCCTAATCCCAAGCTAGTGAGGCCTAATTAGCTCCATTATATCCTTCTTCAAGATTTTGTGGTCGATTTCATTGGGGGTTTTGTGATTAGGGAAGGGAAAAGTTCTTCAACTGTGGTCAGCCAGGGCATATGCTTAGAAATTGTCCAGTGGCCAAGGTTGCTTCTGGGGAAAACAAGGTTCTGGTTGCCTCTTATTTAGCTCTGGCACAGAAAGATGCACCATCTGGCTTTGGCATTGGTCAAAACCGACTCTATGCTTTTACTACCTAAGAGTCCGAGGCATTGGCTGATGTCATTACTGGAAAGTTGAAACTCTTTTCCCTTGATGAGTACTATTTACTTGATCTGGGGTCCACTCTTTATTACGTGGCCCCATTTGTATCTGTGCATTTTGGCTTTGATCTCGAGTATATTTTGAACCCATTTTCTATTTCTACCAAGGTGGGTAACTTTGTGGTTGCTAGAAGAGTCTATAGGGTTTTTATGGTATCTGTGGGTGGTCGAGAGAATTTGGTGTATCTATTTGAATTAGACATGGTTGATTTTGATGTCAAATTAAGGATGGATTGATTGCACTCGTTCTATACATTTCTAGATTGTCGGACCCATAAGGTCATCTTTAAATTCTCTAATGAATTGGTCATTGAATAGGAGGGTGGTTCTCTAGCACCCAAGGAAAGGTTCATATCATATCCTAGAGCCCAGAGATTAATCTCCATGGGATGTCTCTAGCACTCGAAGGGTCCTTCTTTACATTCCATCCTGGTGTTAAATGAATTTCCTGAGGTTTTCCCTGATGAGCAACCTAGTGTCTCACCCAATACGGAGATTGATTTTGGGATTGATCTTGTTCCGGACACTAGTCCTATCTCTATTCCCCCTATAGAATGGCTCTAGCTGAGTTAAAGGAGCTTAAGGAGAAGTAAGAGGATTTTTTGGAAAAGGGTTTCGTCCATCCTAGTGTATCCCTGTGGGGTGCACCAGTGTTGTTCGTGAGAAAGAAAGAGGGTTCCCTTCAGATGTGCATTGATTATAGAATATTAAATAAGCTGAGGGCAAAGTATAAATACCCTCTTCCAAAGATAAATAATTTGATTGATCAGGTCCAAGGTGCTAAGTTCTTCTCCAAGATCGATCTTTATTTCGGGTATCATCAGTTAAAGATTAGGGAGTCGGATATCCCTAAGACTACCTTCCATACCCGATATAGGTATTTTGAGTTCCTGGTTATGTATTTTGGGTTGACTAATGCCCCAACAACACTCATAGATTTGGTGAACAGGGTCTTCCATTCGTTTTTGGATTTATTTTTCATCATATTCTTAAATAATATTCTAGTGTACACAAATAGTAAGGTGGATCATGCCGATCACCTCTGCATTGTGTTACAGAACCAGAAAGATCAACAGGTTTATGCCAAATTTTAAAAATATGAATTTTGGATGAACATTATCACTTTTTGGGTAGTATCATTTCTAGTGAAGGGATCATGGTGGATCAGTAGAAAGTTGCAGTGGTTTAGAAGTGGCCTAGACCCACGAATCCAAATGATATTTGGAGCTTCTTGGGTTTAGCTGGTTACTACAGGAGATTTATGAAGAGTTTTTGACTATATCTGCCCCATTGACCAAGTTAACTCAGAAGAAGGTTAACTTCTTGAGGTTTGATGCTTGTGATGGTAGTTTTGATAAGCTGAAGGATAAGCTAATTTCGGCTTCGATCGTAAATTGCCTGAAGGCTCTAATGGTTTTGTGGTCTATTGTGATGTGTCCCATGTGGGGCTTGGTTGTGTTTCAATGTAGCATGGGAAGGTGATAGGTTAGGCCTCTAGATAGTAGAAGGTACATGAGAAGAATTATCTGACTCATGACTTGGAATTGGTTATGGTGTTCGCGTTAAAAATCTGGCATCACTATTTATATGGAGTGTATGTGGATATTTTTTCTGATTATAAGAGCCTGCAATATGCGTTTACCTAGAAAGAGTTTAATCTCAGGCAAAAGAGATATCTTGAGCTGCTAAAAAATTATGACCTGAGTCTTCACTACCATCCAGGTAAAGCTAACGTGGTTGTTGATGCTTTTAGCATGTTATCCATGGGGATTTAGCTTATGTGGATAAGGAGATATGAGAATTGGTGAGAGATGTTCATTTTTTGTCTAACCTTAGAGTTCGCCTTTTGGACTCAAAAGATGGTGGTGCGATTGTTTAGCAGGTTGCAAAGTCATCCCTTAGTGCATAGGTAAAAGAAAAACAAGTATTGGATACTATCCTGGAGCTACTCAAGGGTGATGTTGGTGGGAAGAAAGCAATGGCCTTTGAGGTTATTATTGATTGTACCTTATGGTACCAAGAAAGATTGTACATTCCTAATGTAGACAGGTTGTGAGGTAGGATCTGGGTCAAGGCGCATGAGTCATGTTACACTATTCATCATGGTTCAACAAAAATGTATCATAACCTTAAGGAGATTATTGGTGGAATAATATAAAGCGGGATGTAGCTAGCTTTGTGGCTAAGTGCCTGGTGTGTCAACTAGTGAATGTTGAACACTTAAGTCCTGAAGGATTATATCAAGAAATTGAGTTATCGGTGTGGAAGTGGGATGTGATCAATATGGATTTTGTTACCGATCTTTCTCAGTCTCGAAATCAGTTTGATTTGGGTCATCATGGATAGGATGACTAAGTCTGCTCACTATTTGTTAGTGAGGACCAATTTCTCGATGGAGGATTATGCCAAGTTATTTATTGAGGATATTGTGAAGTTGCATGGGGCTCTTGTTTCTATCATGTCAAATCGTGGTGCTTAGTTCTGATCACAATTTTGGCGGTCATTTCAGAAATGTTAGGGGACTAAGATGAGTCTTAGTATAACTTTCCACTCTTAGTCGGATGAGCAAATAAAAAGGACTATTCAGACATTGGAGGATATGCTTTGAGCTTGTGTGATTGATTATGGTGGTAGTTGGGTTAAGAATTTACCTCTTATAGAGTTTACATTTAATAATAGCTACCACTCTAGTATTGGGATGACTCTATTTAAGGCCTTGTATAGTAGGAGATGTAGGTCTCTTATTGGGTGGTTTGAGGTTGAAAAGACAGAGATGTTTGGCCCGAATTTGGTTCACCAATCCATGAAGAAGGTGAAGGTGATTTGAGATTGGATCAAAGCTTCCCAAAGTCTCCAGAAGTCTTATGCAGATATGAGGCGTAGAAAGTTAAAGTTTGAGGTTAGGGATAGGGTATTCTTGAAGGTATCTTATATAAAGGGGGTAATGCAGTTTGTAAAGAAGGAGAAGCTCAGTCCCCGGTATGTAAGCCCGTACTTAGTCTCAAAGAGGGTTGGTAATGTTGCATATGAATTGGAGTTTCCTTCTAGTATGAGCTCTATTCACCAAGTTTCCACATATCTATGTTGAGGAAAAGTGTGGGCGATCCATTCTAAATTGTGCCTATCAAGGATGTTGGCATTTCAAATTCCTTTTCTTATGAGGAATTCGCTATTGAAATCTTGGTTTGGTAAATTCATCAGTTGTGGACGTAGGACATAGCTTCGATGAAGGTTCTATGGAGGAACTAAAAGGTTGAAGAGGCTACTTGGGAAGCCAAAGAGGACATCAAGTCCAAATATCCATTCTTGTTTTCCGCTCCAGAAAATCATGCGTATGGTATGTGTTATTCTTAACATCTTTGTTTTCTAACTTTGTTAAAGAAAAGATTGATTTTCTTACTATCTTTGTTTTCTAACATAGTTAAAGGTAAGAGTAGAGATGTTTGGGGTTTAATTATGCTAGTAAATGCCTTATCCTATCATTTGAGTTTGAATGATCCAAGTAGGGGGCTATTTAAATACCCCATATTTTGACCCTTTGAAATTTCTTGAGTTTTGAGCTCACTGCCTTGATTAAGACTTGCCCATACGAGTTGTATGGTGTCTTGACGGGTCAGGTGACCTTAGTCGTAGAGTGTCTAGTGGATGGTGGTTGGGTTTTCTATCTTTGTTATGACTAGGTGATACGAGTTATTAAGGGTGGTGATGAGTTATTAGGAAAAACCTTAACCAAATCAATAACTTGGTAGCTGGACGTTTCTCTGAGTATGAGTGGCACATTAGGATCCATGAGGATATGTTTCGAGTTGTGAGGTGAAGTCATAGTTGTCCAGTGTCTGACCTATTTGGGTACTATGTTGGTTACGACTAGAAACTACAAGTCATTGGGTCAGGTTATGAGTAGGATCATAGAGTCGTAAGGTCGACAATGTATATGTGTCCAACTCACTGTCAAGGTTACGACTCAGGGCTATGAGTCATATGATATAGTGATGAGTTAATGGTTGACTCGTAACCAAAGACAGTTTTTTATAGCTCTTAAGTTGAGGGTACTCTGGACATTTCCCACTTTAAGTACTCTTGATATCATGACTTAAAACCTTTCTTGGAACTTTATTAGCACATCATTCCAATAAAACACTCCCAATTTATCTCTCAAGCTCTTTATTCAAGATAAGGCCAAGTTTAAAAGGAAGTGTACATTAAGAGTTCTATGTTGCAATCTCTTCCAAATTCCTTGGTATTTTAGGCATGTTACTCCTCCAACATTGTTATTTTACTTAAAAAGCATGATTAATGTATGGCTTTCATGGTACCAATATGGTTTTGAAATAAAAGTTGGGGAGTATTTGAATTCTTAATGTTGAATGATGATTTCCCATGGTATAATTATGGCTTTCCATGTTTTAATTATGGCTTTTAACATGTAGGTATATGGGTATGGTGGTGGAACTTGATAATGGCAAAATTTCTCTAAACTTGTGACATTTGAAGTGGTTATGATCCCAAAGTGCTTGGTTTGACTTATTTCTTGAAACTAATGCATGGTTTAAATGGTCAAATGGTTTAGGATGGTTTTGAAAACCTTGTGGGGTACACGGGAATCCCCTAAGCGATTATATAATGAAAACCTTGCAAGGTACATAGAAATCCCCCAAGTGATTTTAATAATGGAGTCCGCGGGGTATACAAAAATCTACTAAGTATTGGCTAATGACATTGATTGCAAGCTATAGTTGGTGTGATGATACCACTTTATAATGCCTTAATAATTGACTCCTTGAATTGGAGGTTTGGTTAGGTGTAAAATATTTTAATTAGATAATAACAAGTTATGATTGGTAGCCGTGAAGGTGTGAGTCTGAAGTATGAATACTAAAAACTCATATTTGCCGACATGAGGGTTGGTCTTAGTGATCTTATGCTTGTGGGGTACATGAGAATCCCCTAAGTGTACACATGTATATATGTATCATGGAGGGTGAAGGGTACATGAAAATTCCTGACTTTCCTTCTGTGATACCTCCGATTCGTGCAGATACATGCACTGGGGCACGTTAAGAGGGTAACACTAGACCCATATAGCCCATGGGTGGACTTATGATGGTAAATCTACAAAACCCATGATAAGGATTTAAATGCATACTAAACCTTGTTCCCTATCACGATACTAAATATATGTATACATGTGATTGCATATGGTTATTTGACTTGGATTTGAATTGATGGCATTATCTTATCATTATCCCTGAGTTACATGCTAGCGTTCACCTCACTAACCATCTTCGGGCGTTGTATCCCCATGTGATGCAGGAACCAACTGTACTTCCACTCCTCCTATTTAGTGACTTGGTTATTCGGGGATAACTTCTGAGTTAGACTGAAGTGGTGAGGTTCCATACTCTGGAAGAACCCATTTCATGCTATGGAGTTCTTTATATCATTTTTATTTTTTGGTTTTGGTTTTGGCTATGGTTGGACGCATGTCCTAATTTGATAGTTATTGATTCTATTTAAAGGATTTTTCGGACTACTATAGGCCTTGGTGGTATCGGTATTAGTGTTAGCATTGGTATTGGGACTGGTATTAGATGGTCAATTGGTAGTGGCTTTCAATTTTGATTTTAGACTTATTATCATGTCTTTAATTTAATATTATCTTATCTTATTATATGTTTAAAATTCATCTGACATGGGGTGTAGGGCAGTTAATGATTTGGGTATTGGGGGTAGTCTCTGATCCTAGTTGGACTTGACACATCTGGCACGACTAGGCCTTGGTTCGGGTTATGTCAAATGAAGAGGTGAAGCAAATCATTTGCAAGTTGGAAGGGTCAAATGCTAGTGGGCTAGATGATCTAACCTGCAAATTCTTTTAGGTTAGCTGGTAAGTCATTAGACAAGATGTTTGTAAGGTGGTAAAAGATTTTTTTTGATGGTGACACTCTCCCATAGTGTATAACACACACTAACCTAGTGTTTTCCCCCCAAAAGGAAATAATTCATACCTTTTCAAATCTTATACCCATAAGTCTAAGTAATTTCATAAATGAAATTATATTCATGGAAGATTAGAAGAGATTTCCATAATTGATCCCATGAAATAAACCAGGCTTTGTGCAAGGGAGATGAATTACTGAAAATGTTTTGCTTACTCTTGAGGTTGTGATTGACATAAGGAAAAAAGGAAAATCATCAAATGTGGTGATTAAGTTACACATTACTAAGGCCTATGATAGTGTTTTTTGGTTATATCTAACTAGATTGTAAAGTAGTATGGGTTTTAATAAGATCTTGATTTGATGAGGTGTGGAGATGTCTTACTAAAAATTGGTATTCTATTTTGTTCAATGATCAAAGCCATGGCCTTTTCCAATTAACGAGTAAAATATGGCAGACCTTTATCTCCTACATTATTTGATTGTAGTTCTCTCAAGATCTCTAAATTCATTATATGATAATGGATTTTACAAAGGATAAAGATTACCTACTGGAATGAAAAATTTAAGCATCTACCTTATGCAGATAACACCATTATTTTCACACCATCTTACAATAATTCTATTAGCCTGGTTATGGAGACTTTAAAGAACTATAAAGAAATATCAGTGAGGTTGATTAATATGAATAAAAATGCCTATAACATGTACCAAAAACTTTGTTTAATATTATATACGAGGTGGGACAAAACATAAGTATGGAGAGGCGTACTTTTCTTTTCATCTATTTGGGATGTTTTGTTTTCTATTCTAGAAAGAGAAAGGTATATTATAATGATCTCATTAAAAAAATTATAAACAAATTACAGAACTGGAAGGGCGAGTTGTTACTTTTTGGTGACAAGGCAGTGTTGATCAAGAATGTTCTCCAGAGTATGCATATATACCTTCTTTAAAATTTGGATCCCAAAACATACACTCTCAATTAAATCCATAGAATATATGCAAGATTCTTCTAGGATAACAAGATTGAAGAAAGATTTAAATATTGTGTTGCTTGGTTCAAATTATGTTATTATAAACAGGACGGTGGACTTGTTCAAATCTCTATTTTTACATTTTAAAAGATTTATTTTCAAAGTTCTAGTGGAAATTCAAGACTACAAGCATACTTTGGACCAATTTCATGTGGACAAAGTATTTTTTAAAATAGAATCCTGGTTTGGTTCAATGAAATAGAGGGTTGTGGAAATTCATTTTGGAAGCTAGAAATTGAATTGAGAAGGACATCTGTTGGGAGTCTAGAAGTGGCAGCGTCAGTGTATGATATGATAATTAGACCTAGGGCCTCTATTTCAATATTTTACCTTTTGATTTTAGATATGAGAAATGTATTAAGGAGTTGAGTTTCTTTATGCAGCATGGTGAATAGAATCAGAATTAATGCAACAACACTTCCTTTCAAATATTGTTGATTATGTCACCAGTAAAATCAAGTTACATGTTGAATTAGGTGAGATTAATTAGTCTTGTGGATATCAATAAGTACTTGGAAGTTCACTGTGAAAAGTGCTCGGAAAAAGTTAAGGCCTAAGAGGCAGATTATATGGTACATGAATAGATTATGGACCAATAGACTTCCATTCAAGAATATTTTTTCTATGGAAGTTATGGAAACTTAAAATTCTAGTAGATGATATTGTAGATACTTGGGGCATTCCTATTATATTAATTTGCATATGATGTGATCAGCGTTAACAAGAGAATACCATTCATTTTTTTCTTATAGGCTAGTTTACATAGGAGATATAGTATATATATTACATTCAAACCTAGTAAAATTTTCTAAAACACCATCCAATACTTATAGCAATAAATTTTGCAATACACATTCACAACGCAGGCAGAATGCAAACACAATGGCAAGACATTCTGTTACAACTGAACAATGTTCCTTAGAAACTTGTATTTGTTAATAGAAAATGTAATAGATAGCAAAGTTTAGCTATAGATTGGTTTTGTTTCAATTTTGAGAGGCAATAAGTCAGCTCATGCCTGTTTTTGTAAAAGAATCACTTTGGTATAAATAAAATTCTTATTTACCAAAAAAAAATTAATCGAAGTCAACTATATTGCTTTTAAAGCCTCTAAAAATCACAAACTCTCTCAAATCAATGTGGTTGCATAAAAAATCATGCCAACTATCCCCACACCCAAAAAATCAACATATATCAACTATGGGAAGAAAAAATGATAAAATTACATCAAAGTAAAATTTCAAATCAGGACATTACATACTTATAAAATCAGAACAGGTCATGTTATTATGCTAGTTGATGACTTAAATATTATTAAAGCTCTCGAAAAGTTTTAAAAAGCTATAGATTAACTAATGCTATAAATTGAAATGAGAAACTCGGAATATTGAAAAGCTATAGATTAACTAATGAAATAAATTGAAATGAGAAACTCGAAATATTGAATTCGACCTGAAGTACCATACTTTTATGAAATATATGCAATTATATATCTCTATATAATTGTAAACATAATTTATTTTACCCTTACATGGAGATATTTAAATGAGATTGGTTGCATATTGCAAATTAATATATTAAATATATTTATCCTAATATATGTTATAAATTTTCTTAATTTACAAAAGGTCATATAATTGATATAATGTTCAATATAGATATATTATCTTATCCCACGTGGGGATACTATCCTACCTCATTGTTATGTATTGTAACGCCCCGAATCTGGTACCCGGAATGCTACACGGTGCTCATGACCCCGAAGGACCACAAGCTGATATCTGTACCTGAACACTACATAATATACTATATAAATGCAGAAATAAAAGCTGCAAGTCCATAGGATTCAAAACTGATATGATAACAGATAAAACATAACATATGGATGAGGTACAAAATACCCAAAACAACTGAAATAAACTGTCTGAACATGATAGTCTGAAAAGACTCTAACTGACTGAACTAACTGAATAAGGAGTTCATAGGACATGTCCCCAACTAACTCCAACTACTGAAATAAATTAATTAATGAGATAATAAAGTAATGGTCATGTCCTCGAAGAATGAGGACACTCTACTAACTCTGACTGTTGAGACTAGAATGCTACTAATGCTCTGGAGCTCGTGCTTCTTAACCTATGTTTTAAAACACCATAGCACAAATGTGTCAGTACGTTTGAATGTACTGGTATGCATGTGAGGTAGGCTGAATGCAAAAGGGTTCACATGCATGAACTATACTAACTAACTGTATAACATGAATGCGAGAATATATGAATGGCTACATAATAACGATAACTGAGTTCGTGATAACATGATTACAGAGTCTGAGTACTGATAACATGAGATACTGATTTCTTTGTAAATAAAATAACTGATGCTGAGTGACTGTATCTGACAGTCTAGGTTCTGATATAACTAGCTGAGTTACGTATTGTTCTGAGTTGACTGTATCTGCCAGTCCTGAATCCAGAAACTATCTGAGTTCTATTACTGAGACTGAATAAATGACTGTATCTGATAGTCCTAATTCTGTAACTGAAACTGTGGGAAGTAGTATCTAACTAACATGACCTAAAATGTGCCATAATAGCTAAATTGGGGTCAAATTTGTGACCTGATTGGAATGGTGTCAATACCGCGCCACTGGTAAGGACAAGCTGTGGGTGACCCTCATCTGACAGTGTCCATAAAAGAGAATGGTGGGGCCCACATAATAAAGTGCTTATCCACCTCATCAACCCTTATCTGACAGTGCTGATGTCTCAACATATGCTAGCTACATAGTTCTAGAATGCAAGGATGACTTCTAAGAATCACACCCTTTTCTGACAGCGTGAGTTCCTATCATTGGGTTCACTCGATGCTAATTCCTACTCCCATCTGAATAGACACTGAACATAGATTAATGAACTGGACTGTATTAACTGAGTTTCTTTGACTGATGGAATACTACTGAGATTACTGAATTTCTAAGATTTCTAAGATTACTGAGTTTTATTGAGTCACATGAATGACTGAATTTCTATGAACATTGCTCGACTGAGAGTATCTTAAAAACATGACACTGGCTCAAGGCACACTGCTAAATTATCGGGTACAGGTACCCCCAAGACTCGATAGTATGAAAGTAACAACGCATGACTTTCTTGAATACATACCAACATCACAATCTATAATACAATAAGTTGGAGATTTCATGAAGTTGAAGTTCTAAAGCACCACAAGGGTTACACATGTATCCATAAATCACTGACTAAGACATTTCAACAAATATTTGACATGCATAAACTTGTACATGATTGGGGATTTCATAATATCATACTAGTATGGCACTTTTCCTTCACATAGGCATTTAATCGAACACATGAAGAGCATACTTTGGTTATACCATCATCAATGCATCTAATTCTCATGGTTGCATGAATAATTTTACAAGTTTGAAGGGTTTATCATGATTATTATGCAAATCCTCACATACTAGGGTCAATCATTTGAATATGTAATTTTAAACATGAATAAAAAAACCCAAAACATCATGAACATGAATTTTAATTCAATTTAAATCATGAACATTCATACATACACAAATCTTGGATATTGAAAAGAGATTTATGAGCTTCATGGGTGTAAGGGACCCATGAATCAATACATGACATACCTGGGTTGTGAGTTTCTTGAAATTCTTAGACTTGAAGAACTTGGAATCTCTTAGTTTCTTGAAGAATGATTTGGATCTTGTTATTAGGGATTATGTTTGAGAGAAAATCCTAATTTGATGTTGTAGATGGATAATGAACTTATGATCCTTGATCTGATATAATTAGGGGTTAAAACTGGTAGAAAAAGACCCAAATACACTTTTAAAAATGACTTTAAAATAACTGAATGAACTATGCGACGGTGGGTGCGATGGTCCGTCGCTGGGTCGACAGTCCATCGGTCCTGACAGTCATACCTGGGCAGAATAAGAGTTCACTGCCTCTGCTATGACGGCTTAGGAAACGGTCCATATCTAGCTCAATGGTCCATTGGCCTGACCCATCGCCCTTAGGTATAATGTGGTCTCATTGCCTCCTCTGCAACGGCTTGGGCGACGGTCCATCAGCCTTTACCGTCGCACCTGGTCAGTTTTGATTGCTTTCTATATTTCGGCCATAACATTCTCTTTTGATGTTGGATTTTGATGGAATGGGTATCGATGGAAATCTTATTAAATTTCCCATATGAAAAAAATGAAAATATTAAAAATTCCACATATATAAAAGTGGATTCATATTTCAAAGTAAGTTTCTAACATACTTGAGATGATTTCAAGCTAGGTAGAAGTACGGGGTATTACAATATCTCCCCCTTGAGAACATTCATCCTCGAATGAGATTGAGTGAGAGGGGAGAAGGTAAACTGACATACATACTAAACATGAATAACTGGAACATGATCTGATGACTGACATGACTGATAATTGAATATATCATATTGAATATGCATATCTGATGCATGAGTAACTGATTTATGACTGGATGACTAAGTGTTCTAATGAAATAATGTTCTCACAATGAGAATAAATATCTGATGCATGATTATATAACTAAACCGACATATGAATGCATGATTGAATATGCAATGGTATTTAATACCAAGTTCGTGATGGAATTCTGAATATGAAACTGAATAAGTTTAAGGAGAACTATTACCTTGAGCTTTATCTGAGTTGGCAAAGAAGAGGTAAGGATACATGGTCTGCATGTCTGCTTCTGCTTCCCAAGTATCTCCCTCAACTGAATGATTTCGCCAAAGAACTTTGACTAGAGGGACGTCTTTGTTCCTCAGTCTATGAGTCTGGTAGTCAAGAATTTTGACTGGAATCTCTTCATAAGAGAGGCTATTCTGAACATCTATGCTCTGAATAGGGAATACAATGGCTAGTTCACCTATGCACTTCTTGAGAAAAGAGACATGGAAGATTGGATGAACAAAGGCTAGATCTGAAGGCAATTCGAGCTCATAAGCTACCTTATCCAAGCGACTGAGATTTTTGAAGGGACCGACATATCGGGGACTGAGCTTTCCCTTCTTGCCGAATATCTTCACTCCCTTTATGGGAGTTCCCTTAAGATAGACATAATCACCAATCTCAAACTCGAGATCCTTTTTGCGCATATTTGCATAAGACTTCTGTTGGCTCTGAGCAACTCGAAGTCTTTCTCTGGTCAACTGGACTTTTTCTAAGGAATCGAATACTAAGTCAGGCCCTATAACTGAGGCCTCACTAACTTCGAACCAACCGACTAGAGATCTGCATATCCTATCATAAAGAGATTCAAATGGAGCCATCTTAATACTGGAATGATAGTTGTTGTTGTACGCAAACTCAATCAAAGGCAAGTGGTCATACCAAATACCCTTGAAATCAATTGCACATGCTCATAGCATATCTTCTAAAGTCTGAATGGTCTTTTCTTCTTGACCATCTATCTGAGGATGAAAGGCGGTACTGAGATTAACTTGGGTACCAAGACCCTTTTGGAATGCTTTACAGAAATTAGAGGTGAACTGGGTACCTCTTTCTGAGATAATAGATAATGGAACACCGTGAAATCTGACCAACTCTCTGATGTAGAGTTTTTCGTAATCCTTGGCTGAATAAGAGGTATGGACTGGAAAGAAATGATCTAATTTGGTCATCCTATCTATAATGACCTAAACTGAATTATGCTGGCAATGAGTATGAGGTAAACCCGTCCCGAAGTCCATGTTCACTTCTTCCCACTTCCAAGTAGGAATACTGAACTCCTACATGGACCCACTAGGTTTCTGATGCTCTATCTTAACCTGTTGATATGTAGAGCACTTAGCCACAAACTCTGCAATATCTCTCTTCATGCCGCTCCACTAATAGATTTCCCACAAGTCGCGGTACATCTTAGTGGCCCCTAGATGAATAGAGTAGTGCGCACCATGCACTTCTGTAAGAATTCGCTATCTTAAGTCGTCTACACCTGGAACACATAGATGACCCTCACAATGCAATACACCATCTCCCCCTTAGGAGAAAACCTCTACTTTCTAATCCTTGACGCACTCTTTTAACTGGAAAAGGCTGGGATCCCTATCTTGTTTTTCTTTCACCTTAGATACTAAAGATGATTCAAAACTACTCTGAACCCATATGTCACCCTCCTTTCAATCGACTAAGTGAATGCCTAGTATGGCAAGTTGATGGATTTCTTGATCTAGCTTCTTTTTATTATCCTCAACATGACCAACACTACCCATAGACAGTCTACTAAGAGCGTCGGTCATGACGTTGGCCTTGCTCTAACCACCTTCTCTGATGAAAATTAAGATCTTTCTGAGAAAAGACATATTGAAGGATGTTATGATCTGTGAGCACATCTACATGAACTCCGTACAGATAATGCCTCAAAATCTTCAAGGCAAAAAATACGGCTGCTAACTCAATATCATGAGTAGGATAATTCCTTTTATGAGGTTTAAGCTGTCTGGAGGCGTAGGCTATGACCTTACCATGATTTATGAGGAAAGAATCCAAACCTACTCTAGATGCATCACAATATATTACGAACCCATCTAAACCCTCTGGAAGAGCCAAAACTGGAGCTAACGTGCGTTGAGTCTTTAACACTTGAAAACTCTTCTCGTAAGGATCTAACCATTGAAACTTGACTTTCTTCTGAGTCAATCTGGACATAGGGGATGCAATAAAAGAAAATCCCCCAACAAACAGTCTGTAATAGCCAGCCAAACCTAAGAAACTCCTGATATCTGATGGAGAGACAAGTCTGGGCCAATTTCTTACCGCTTCGATCTTTTAAGGATCAACCCTAATGCCATCACCGGAAATGATATGACCAAGGAATGATATTGACCTTAGCCAAAATTCACACTTACTGAATTTGGCAAATAACTGATGATTTCAGAGAGTCTGCAATACTATTCTAAGATGGTCTGCATGATCACATTCACTGTGGGAATAAACAAGGATGTCATCTATGAAGATTATGACGAACATGTCCAAGTACTGCTTGAACACACGGTTCATCAAGTCTATGAAAGTTTTTAGGGCATTGGTAAGACCAAAGGATATAACTAAGAATTTAAAGTGACCATACCGAGTACGAAATGCTATTTTTAGAATGTCACATTCTCTGACTATAAACTAATGATAGCCTGATCTGAGGTCTATCATAGAAAAATAGTTGGCACCCTGAAGTTGGTCGAACAAGTCATCGATTCTTGGAAGAGGATAATTGTTCTTGACCGTAACTTTATTGATCTGATGGTAATCAATGCACATTCTGAGAGAACCATCTTTCTTTCACATGAATAAGACTGGTGTGCCCCATGGGGATACACTGGGTCTGATGAATCGCTTATCTAAGGGATCCTTCAACTGTTTTTTCAATTCTTTGAGTTCTGCTGGTTCCATTTTGTATGGCGAAATAGATATAGGCTGAGTATCTAGAAGAAAATCAATGCCAAAGTCTATTTCCCTTTCAGGAGGAATTCCTGGAAAATCTTTGGGAAATACATCTGAATATTCATTTACGACTAAGACTAATTCAAGACTGGGAGTTTCATAACTTGTGTCCTTAGCTAGAACAAGATGATAGACACATCCTTTAGATATCATTTTTTGTGCCTGAAGGTAGGAAATAAGTTTACATCTTAACGCTGAAGTACTACCCTTCCACTCTAGGATTGGTTCATTCAAAAACTAAAACTAGACTATTCAATTTCTGTAGTCGACTGTGGCATATCAGGAATGAAGCCAATCCATGCTGAGAATGATATCAACATCAGTTATCTCTAATTCGACCAAATCTGCTAAGGTGACTTTCTGAAATATCATAATCGGACAGTTCCTGTATACCCGTCGGGCTATGATAGTTTTACCTAATGGGGTAGAGACTGAGAAGGGCTCTGCTAGAATTTCAGGACTGACTCCGATATCAACTGCTATATAGGGAGTAACAAAAGAGAAAGAAGCTCCTGGATCTAGAAAAGCAAAAACATGCACATGAAAGATCTGTAACATACCAGTAACCACATCAGGAGAATTTTCTTGATCTTGCCAAGACTGGAGATCATAAAGTCGATTTGGATGTTGCCCACTAGTAGCACTGGAGGTGGCACCCTACTAATTTGGGTGACCGGAATTAGCTGGGGAACGGTTCTACTGACCCTGATAACCTGACTGGGGATAATCTCTAACTCTGTGGCCTGGCTTGCCATATCTGAAACAAACATCGCTACTAGCTCTGCAAGAACCCTTGTGGTTCTTATCACAAGTCTGACAAAAGGGATTAGTTCGAGAATTGCTGACACTATCCTGAGACTTAGAGCCTGGCTCTCTATCTCTATTACCATCCCAGAACTTAGGAGCTGGAGCACTATCTTAAGAAGGAGATGGAACTGCTGACTTAGGACAAAATTGAGAACGGTTTCCTCCTTCTAATTTGGGCTGAGCAAAGTTGAAACTACCTGTCCTTGCTCTCTTATTCTGCTTCTCTTTCATCTAAGTGTTTTGCTCCTCTATCTGCTAAGCATGAGTCATAAGTCTGGCTAAAGTCATGTTACTATTCAACATCACAGACCTACACTCGTTGACCATACTATCATTCACCCCAGAAACAAACTTACTTATCTTGGCCCTGCTATCTGCAACCACATAAAGAGCATATTTGGCTAATTGAGTAAACTTAAGAGAATACTCTTTCACCGTCATGTTGCCCTGCCTGAGGTTGATAAATTCCAACACCTTAGCTTCTTTCAGGTCTATGGGAAAGAACCTATCTAAGAAGGCAGTAGCAAACTCCTCCCACTCAATAGGCCATGCATCAACATCCCTCTCTAACTTTCACTGTTTGTACCAAGTGAGAGCAATATCCTGCAACTGATATGCAGCTAGCTTTAAACTCTCACTAGAAGTAACCCCCATGATATCTATAACCTTCTAAACCTGATCAAGAAATTCCTAAGGGTCCTCATCTGACTTAGACCCAAGAAAGGATAGAGGATTCATTCGAGTGAAGTCCTGATTCCTGGATGCAGCTGAATTGGCCACTGCATTGGCCGAAATGACAGCTGGTCATTTATTTTGAGCAGCAACTGAATGAGCAAGAGTAGTGAATGTATCTTTAAACTCTGCATGAGAAACATGTTCACCCAAAGGATCTTTGGACTGAGGGACTGGATGATTCATGTTTCTTCTTTTGGGAGGCATGTCCTATAGAGTAAAGAGGGAAACAAATTAGACCAGACTGAGAGATTTATTGGAGATTATGCTCACTGGCATGACATAAATACTGAAAGAAGGGAAACTATTCCTAAAACATCTTATAGCCTCCTGCACATAAATGTGGCGCGCAACACACCCATGTACAAGACTCTACTAGATGCGGATTTAAAACTTCCTAGGACTCTATTGAACCATAGGATCTGATACCAAGTTTGTAATGCCCCGAATCTGGTACCCAAAATGCTACATAGTGCTTATGACCCGAAGGACCACAAGCTAACCCATGACTGATATCTTTACCTGAACATAACATAATATACTGTATAAATACAGAAATAATGGTTGTAAGGCCATAAGGTTTAAAACTGATAAGATAACTGATAAAACATAACATATGGATGGGGTATTAAATACCCAAAACAACTAAAATAAATTGTCTGAACATGATAGTCTGAAAAGCCTCTAACTGACTGAACTATCTGAATAAGGAGTTGATGGGACATGTTGCCAACTAACTCCAACAAGTAAAATAAATTAATTAATGAGATAATAAAGTAATGGTCATGTCCTCGAAGGATGAGGACTCACTTCTAAATCTGACTACTGAGACTGGAATGCTACTGATGCTCTGGAGCTCGTGCTTCTGAACCTATGGTATAAAACACCATAGCGCAAATGCGTTAATATGTTTGAATGTACTGGTATGTATGTGAGGTAGGCATGTATGAAATAGGGTTCACATGCATGAACTATACTAACTGGATGCATAACATAAATGTGAGAATACATGCATGACTACATAATAACTATAACTGAGTTCGTAATAACATGATTACTGAGTCTGAGTATTGATAACATAAGAAATTCATATATGTATCATTGAAATAACTGATATTGAGAGACTGTATCTGACAATCTAGGTTCTGATGGATCTAGCTGAGTTCCTTCTGTTCTGAGTTGACTATATCTGACAGTCCTAAATCTTGTAGAACTATATGAGTTCTATTACTGAGACTGAATGATTGTATCTGACAATCCTGATTCTGTAACTGAAACTATGGGAAGTAGTATCTAACCGACATGCCCCAAAATGTTCCATAATAGCTGAGCTGGGTCCAATATGTACCCTGATTAGAAGGGTGTCAATACCGCGCCACTGGTAAGGACAAGTTATGGGTGACCCTTATTTGACAGTGTCCCCAAAAGAGAATGGTGGGGCCCTTGTATGACAGTGCTTATCCACCTCATCAACCCTTATCTGACAGTATTGATGTCTCAACCTATGCTGGCTACATAGTTCTGGAATGCAAGGATGACTTCTAAGAATCACATTCTCATTTGACATCGTGTATTCCCATCCTTGGGTTCACTCGGTGCTAATTCCTACTCCCATATGAATAGACACTGAACATGGATTACTGAACTGAATTGGACTATATTAATTGAGTTTCATTGACTGATGGAATACTACTGAGATTACTGAATTTCTAAGATTTTTGAGATTACTGAGTTTTCCCGAGTCACATGACTGACTAAATTTCGATAAACATTGCTCGACTGAGATTATATTGAAAACATAATGCTGGCTCTAGGTACACAGCTAAATTATCAGGTATATATACCCCAGGACTCGTTAGCATGAAACTGAGAAAGCAGGACTTTCTTGAATACATGACCAACATCAAAATCCATAATACAATAAGTTGGAGATTTCATGAAGTAGAAGTTCTAAAGTACCACAAGAGTTACTCATGTACCCATAATTCACTGACTAAGATATTTCATCAAACATATGACATGCATAAACTTGTACATGCTTGGGGATTTCATATTATCATACTAGTATGGCACTTTTCCTTCACATAGGCATTTAATCAAACACATGAGGAGCATACTTTGGTTATACCATCATTAATGTATCTAATTATCATGGTTTCATGAATAATTTTGCAAGTTTGTAGGGTTTATCATGATTATTATGCAAATCATCACATACTAGGGTCAATCATTGGAATATGTAATTTAAAACATGAATCAAAAACCACACAACATCATGAACATGAATTTCAATTCAATTTAAATTATGAACATTCATACATACACAAATCTTGGATTTTTAAAAGAGATTCTTGAGCTTTATGGGTGAAAGAGACCCATGAATCAATACATGACATACCTGGGTTGTGAGTTTCTTGAAGTTCTTGGACTTGAAGAACTTGGAATCTCTTAGTTTCTTGAAGAATGATTTGGATCTTATTGGGGATTATCTTTAAGAGAAAACCCTAATTTGATGTTTTAGATGGATAATGAACTTAGGAGCCTTGATCTGATATAATTAGGGGTTAAAACGGGTGGAAAAAAACCCAAATACCCTTTTAAAAATGACTTTAAATTAACTGAACGAACTATGTGATGGTGGGTGCGATAGTCCGTCGCTGGGTCGACGGTCCATCGGTCCTGACCATCTTACTTGGGCAGAATAGGGGTTCATTACATCTACTGCGATGGCTTGGGTGACGGTCCATCACTAGCTCGATGGTCCGTCGGCCCGAGCCATCGCCCTTAGCCAGAATATGGTCTCACTTTCTCTGCTCCGACGGCTTGGGAGACAATCCGTCGCTAGCTCTACGGTCCATTGCTAGCTCGATGGTCTGTCGGCCTTCACCGTCGCACCTGGTCAGTTTTGACTGCTTTCTGTATTTCGGCTATAACTTTCTCTTCCGATGTTGAATTTTGATGGAATAGGTATCGATGGAAAGCTTATTGAATTTCTCATATAACAAAAAGTGAAAATATTGAAAATTCTACATATATAAAAGTGCATTCATCTTTCAAAGTAATTTTCTAACATACTTGGGACGATTTCAAGCTAGGTAGAAGTACGGGGTATTACTTGTATGATACTAAAAAATTATGCAAAGATATATAATAGTAATTTCTAAAGAAAGATAGGAATATACTTTACATGACTCCTAAAATATTATATGATGATGATGAAACTCTATTAAACAATAAAAATGTATATGATCCTTTAGTTCTTAAATGATAATTTGACAGATTTGATAATAAAGTCAACGTTGACCTAGATACAAGATCAGAGTATGCCATCTTCAAAAATTATATGATGCTTTCATTAGGGAAGTAAAGTACGTATTGTACTCTATTATATTACCAATTTTTCTTTTTTTTCCTAGTAAAATTTAGAATAAGGCAGTTAGTAATGTGTATTACTAGATATATGTATGTTTTTTCTTCACTCAAATAGTCTGTACAAGTTTTAGTGAGTTAATTATCTTTTAATAAACATATATAGGTGAGTGTTATGAATACAGTTAATTGTGGATGTCCATTGATTATATCCTCACAACTTCTTGAAGATTTTTACTACCATCTTATAAATGTTTGCAAGTTACTCTACAACCAACTTCTTGAAGAAGTTTACAAGTAGGTGTTTATAAATAGCTTTACAAGAAGCTTCCTAATGTAGCTTGCAAAGTAGCGTGCAAAGATTTTTGTAGCCAACTTTTTGAAATAGCTTTGCAAGCAGTTTGTAGAAGTATCAGCTTGAAAAATAGTTTATATTCTTCAAAAAAAATTTGTAATTAAATCAATTTATTTTTATACATCAATTTAAACATAAAGAAAATCTCTCCCCAAACACTCCCCTCTCCACTTTTTTCTCTACATTTTGTTGATACTTTATAACAACTTGGACAATAATGACTGATTTTTTAATACTTAATATGTTCATATCAATTTATTCGACACTCATTCATTTTTAGTAAATCTTTTTAATCAAATTACCATCAAAAGTGGTCTTATTCATTTTTAAAAAAGAACGTACAAAATAAAAAAAATCTCATACGATCCAAAATAAAAAGACTATCAATAATAAAAGTTAACATCCCAAAATTAAAATGGAAATTAAAAATCAAATAAAACTAAAAAGGAATTGTAGTTAAAGTGAGAAAAATATAGAAACACCCAAAAAAATATAGAAAGACCCCTCATCTTCCTTCACATTGCCGTCTATTTAAACAATGAGTAAGAATAAAGCATTGTGAGGTCTCTCAATATCTATTATGTTGCATGATCTAGACGAAAAAATGATTAGAAGTTTCATCAACTAAAGTTCGACCATACATCATCAAATCTTAGGGGTTAGCCATTATTAATGACCTCAAATGCTCTTACACAGGTGTAATGTCTTATCTTTTCCAAGTTTGAATTGATGCATTTGTGGATCTGATCATCGAAACATCAATATTTCTAATAAATCCTTTCTATTTTCATAAGGATTTAGCTCTTTTACCTACTAGTTGGATTGTCTTTTTGACTCTCTCTTCCATTGACACTCTCATGTAGAATGAGCGTCTTTTAGATAATTAACACACATTAAGAATAAAGTAGCAACTGAGATGACCACAGAGAACTATGCGCAGATAGTAAAAGTTCATTTGAAGGCAAGAAACTTGAAACCTTCTCAATACTATGAACTTAATCAAAAATTATTTCTTTAGAAGGATTAAAAATGAGATTTGGCATATGTTGATGATCCATTAAAATGAATTTTGCTCTTTTATTGGTGTTTTGTGACAATTGGTTAAGTTGATTGTACATGAAAAACTAAACTCCCAGATAGTGAAAAAGTCTGTAAATTTATTTCCCTCATGCATTGTATGAGTGATTTTATGATTTTTTCTTGACCTCCATATGATAATTATTCTTATCTCCATACTAATACTCTAATGTACTTTCCAATCATATTTAAATAACTTTTTTTCAGTCTAAGAACTTTTGTTTTAATGACAATAAGAATCATATTATTTCTTATGCAAACTTCCAAGAAATTTTCAAAAGCCACTACCTCTGCAATCAACTTCGGAGTATCTGTAATCCTAATAGCATTAGCATAAATGGATTTCTCATCATCCCTTATTATATAAAAATCTTATAAAACTGGATCTAGAATTGCCCTTAGATACTCCATCTGAGATGCATTTAAACCAACCTTGTAAAGAAAATCTCACCTCAGAACCTTGTAGATAAATTGAGGCATGTAGTTATTAACATATAGGACCATATGACTCCAACCTCTTGAAATGTCATGTAACAAGGGATACGTAATTCTTGCAAGCATGTACAATTTATAATTAATCTCTTGAATTACTGTTTACCTTGACATGGAAACTTTATAAATCACAGTATTCCTTCTTTTCAATAGGTGTTATAAAATGATAGAAGGAGCAACCTGAATAAATGAATTAAGCTTGGTACCAAAATCCATATATACTATACATTTACAACTTGATTAACCTGTATAAAGGGTCTTAGGATATCAGCTACTCTAATAAATACACTATATCTCCTATGTAAACTAGCATGTAAGAAAACAATGAGTGGCAGTCTCTTGTTACGAATGATCACAACATTTGCAAATTGATATAATAGGAGTTCCCCAAGTACCCACAATATCATCTACTAGAATATTAAGTTTCCATAACCTTTGTAGAAAACAATCTTAAATAGAAGCCCTTTGGTCCATAATCTATTCCTATACCACATAATCATCTTTTAGGCCTTAAATTTTCCCAAACACTTTTCACGGTGAACATCCAAGTATTTGTTGATATCCATAAGACTTATGAATCTCATCTGATGCAACATGTAACTTAATGTTTCTGGTGATACATTCAAAAATATTAGGAGGGAAGTATTATTGCATTAAATTCTGATTCTATTCCCTTTGATGCATAGAGAATCTTAACTCCTTAATAATTTGGTCATATCTAAAATCAGAAGGCAAATTTTTTTAATAGAGGCCCAAAGTCGAATTATTATATCATACACTGACACTGCCACTTCTAGACACCCACCAGATGTCCTTCTAAATCTAATTTCTATCTTCCAACATGAATTTCCACGACCATCCTTTTCATAGAACCACACTAGAATTCTATTTTTTAAAACACACTGCCCACATAAAATTAGTCCAAAGTATGCTTATAGTCTTGAATTTTCACTAGAATTTTGAAAATAAATCTTTTAAAATATATAATAGAGATTTGATATCAAGTCCACCTTTCAATTTAGGTTAGTATAATTTGAACCAAGCAACATAATATTTACATATTTCTTCATTCTTATTACTCTAGAAGAATCTTGCAAATATTTTGTGGATTTTATTTAGAGTGTATTTTTTGGAACCAAAGTTGAAAAAAGGTATATATGCATACTTTTAAGATCATTCTTGATTAATACTACCCTGTTACCAAAAGATAACAGCTTGCCCTTCCAATTCTGTAATTTGTTCTTGGTCTTTTTAATAAGATCATTATAACATACCTTTCTCTTTCTAGAGTAGAAAATAAAATATCCCAAATCGATGAAAAGAAAAGTATGCCTCTCCATACTAATGTTTTTTCCACATATTATACAATATTAAATGAAGTCTTTGGTACACATTATACACATTTTTATTCTTATTAAACAACTTCCCTAATATTTCTTCATATTTCTTCAAAGTCTTGATAATCAGGCTAATGGGATCGATGTCAATTATGTGAAAATAATGGTGTCATCTGCGTAAGGTGGATGGTTCAATTTTTCACTTCATTAGGTAATTTGTGTCCCTTATAAAACCCATTATCATACACTGAATTTTGAGAGCTTGAAAGAACTACAAACAAACAATGTAGGAGATAAAGGCCTGTCATATTTTACTCCTCTTGTTAAATGGAAAAATCCATGGCTTTGATCATTAAAAAAAATAATATATCAATTGTTAGTAAGAAGTCTCCATGCTTGATCAAATGAAGATCTCATTAAAATCCATATTTCTTAATACTTTAGTTAGATATAACTAATAAACACTATCATAGGCCTTAGTAATGTCTAACTTAATCACCACATTTGCTGATTGGCCTCTTATCCTTATGCCAATCACCAACTCATGAGTAAGCAACATATTTTCAATAATTCATCTCCCTTTCACAAAGCCTGATTGATATCATAAGATTAATTGTGTCAAAATTTCTTCTAATATTTCATGAATATATTTTTATTTATGATATTACTTAGAGTTATGAGTATAAGATTTGAAATGGCCTGAATTATTTCCTTTTTGGGGAGAAACACGAGGTTAGTGTGTGTTATGCACTTTGGGAGAGTGTATCCATCAAATAAATTTTTTACCACTTACAAACATCCTGCCCAATGACATCCCAACTAACCTAAACGAATTTGCAAGCTAGACCATCTATCCCATTCGTATTTGACCCTTCCAACTTGAAAATAATTTGCTTCACCTCTTCATAAGTAGGAGCTTCCATGAACTTTTGGTTTTACTCTTGAGTGACTAGAGTAGAAATAGAATAAAAAAGTGGAAAGTCAGATCGTACTATCTCTTGTTTGAATTGATTTTTAAAGAATTTCTTGGTTTCTCATGCCATATGATCTTTATTTTCCAGTCGTTCACCCTCTGTACTTTGAATTTGTAATTTCATTCTTCTACCATTCATAAGGTTATGGAAAACCTTAAATTCTTTTCACCTTCGGTACTCCAAGTAATTTTATCTTTTCATCTCTAGAATTCCTCTTTAAAATATCTATATTTCTTAATCTTTGCTTGTTTTTGTTGCAACACCATTTTGTTGATTGCATTAGGTTTCTTAGAAAATGTTGCTCTATTATCTTCATCAATTCTTCCCTTACCACTAGTTTAAAAATATAATCAAATGTATCCTTGATCCATTGTGTGAGGGTTTATTTTATCCTCTTTAATATCTATTTGAAGATGACAAAAAGATGCCCTTTGCAGTCTAGTATCAAACGTTTCTCCATAATGGCTTTGAAATATTTATGCTCAGTCCAAAAATTCAAAAACTTAAAAGGTTTCTTTAGTAATTGACTGCATCCTCCCATTGTTATAAGAAGTGGAGCATGATCTGACCTTGTTCTAGCTAAGTGTTCCATTTCAAATGAATCAAATAAACATTAGAGAGGGAGGTTGACATAAACTATGTCTTGTCTCTCAAAAATTTACTCTGCATCTATCCTTTCATTCCCCCAAATAAAAGGATTCACTTTGAAACCAATGTCAAATAATTCAAATGAGTTCAAACATAATGAAAAATCTTCACATTCTTATAGTGACACTAGTAATTTTAAAATTTTCTCCTCTTAGTTAAGCACCAAATTAAAGTCCACACCAACTAACCATTATGTAAAATTGTTTTTTATAAATTGATAAATTTTTCCATAAATGTGATCTACCATTATGTCACGACCCGATTTACGAGTCATGATGACTCCTACTAAATTCCACCAGTAGGTAAGCCAAACCATAACCCGGAGCTAATGTAATGGGTCAATTTGGTGGAAAATATGAAACATAGGCTAATTTCAAGAACACAAATATAAATAAGCAAAGTGTTCTAAATAGATAAAGACAATGAAAACAAGATACCATCCCACGACCTGATAGAGGCAGTATAAGAGCATCTAACAATAATACAACCTAAATTTCTAGAATAGTTAACAACATCTATCTCAAATCAAAACACTAAATATAGAAAGATAAATGGAAATAGGAGGCTCGAACTCTAAGAGTTCACTCTATCTCCAAAAATCAATCACCGCATGAACCTCGGTCAAATATGGAAAATGGTACTCGGATCTGCACTAAAAAGGTACAAAATTATAGTATGAGTACGAAAACAACGAGTACTCATTAGTCATCATCGGTCGACTTAGCTAAATCATGATATAAATATGATAAAATACAAGATAACATAACTACATCAAGTTACAAAAAAAACTTGAATCATATCCAATATTGTTGTACATAATAAGTAAATAACAAGGATAATAACATAATGTAAACTAATACCACACAAGCAATCAAAAACTATAAAAGTGACTCCCATAAGTTCAGAAAAGGAAATAACTCATCCCAAACTCCCATACGCCTGAATAGCACACCCAAGGATAGAGTAAAGCAATCAACCAACATTATAACTAACCTTTCTCATCATTTAAACATCACTCCAAAATTTACCAACATTCGATAATATTACCATCATTTAGCAACCTTATTATCGTTACTCACTAGTCACCGTTTATTATCTAACCATCTCTTATTAACTAAATCATATAATAGCTAGCCTTCATATAACTCTAGTCATCATTTATCAACTAACCATCATTTGTCAACTAGTCCTTTTTTCATAAGAGTCCATTTATATCATACCCCATTATAATTATTTCCTTATTTTCCAACATAGCCAAATTTCTACTTTCAATCTGACATTGAGATATTGTTAATCATAAGATGTATGTCATCATTACATAATGTGTATCTCCAGACTCAAACTAGTAACTACACTCAATAGCTAGACTTGAACCGGTAAAGAATTAATAGACGGACTCAAATTGGTAGTTATAATCAATTTCTAGACTTGAACCAATAAATAATTAATAGTTGGACTTAAACCAGTAATTTATTATCATGACCCGACCCCTTTCCGTATCATGATGGGTATCTCAAGCCTACCGAGGATTGGAGACCACCCCTATAGCATGTTCAACATAGCAAAATCCAAATAATAACAAAGCGAAAGACAATCATAGAATGAAGATTCAATAGTCAATATTACTCAAGTGTAAGATTTGATGTAGACAACACCATCCAATCCATACATGTCCTTAAAAAACTTTAAACCAATCTAAATATCCAACTATGTAGGGACATGCCCCTGACCATGACAGTGACAATGACAATGATAATGTTAATGTGAACTCTTCAATTTTAAACTATGGAAAGAAACTGATGGAATGACCAATCTTTTCAAAATATGAAAGCTCACCACTTCACTACAAACCCAATAGATGAATGTGCCACCTAACGCTTCCCAAACCAATAGAAGAAAACCTAAGGACCCTTCCTGATCCTGTCGAGTCTAAAGGGCATAGAGGTAATTCTAATGTAGTCTATCGGTGGAACTAGAGGTAGAACCGTATTTAGTCAGGCGACCTTCTGGGACTGAAGAAAAGTTAAGTTGACCCGATTGATGAAAATCTTTACTCTTTTAGCCTACCACTGGGCAATCCTTAATTCTGTGACCTGGCTTGCCACACCCAATACACGTATCGCTGCCGTCCATGCACTCACCCTTATGGTTCTTATCACACCTCTTGTTGATAGGGTTAGTGTGGTTATGATTCATGCTACCCTATGAATTAAAGTCAGGTGCTTTTTCCTGATTGTCCTACTTGAACTTAGGCACTGGGGAACTAGCAGAGGATGGAGCTAGGGCTGAAGATATATGGAAAAACTGAGAAAAATTCCCTCTATATGACCTCTGCTGAGAAAAGTTGAAAATATCAATTCAAGCCCTTTTATTCTCTCTTTCCCCTTCTTTGAGCTTCTTTCTCTCAATCTTCTGACCATGAAAAATCAACCTAGAAATATCTATCTCCTTAATAAACATAGTTGTGCTACATTTTTTGAAAAGAACTTCTGAAACTTCAGACACAAACTTACTCATCCTGGCCCTAGAATCGGCCACCACAGTCAGAGCATTTCTTGCTAACTAGGTGAACATGAGTGAATACTCCTTCAAACTCATGTTACCTTGCTTCAGATTAATGAACTCCTTCACCTTGGATTTCCTTAACTCCAATAGGAAGAACCTGTCTAAGAAAGTAGTAGAAACTCATCCTACTCTATAGGCCCTGCCTCAACACCTTTTCCCTCTTTCCACTACTTGAACCAAGTATGATTCACCCCATGCAATTGGTAAGAAGCTAAGTCAGCACTCTCACTCAAAGTAACACCCATAATATCAGTCACCTTCTGCACACAGTCAAAAACTTCTTTAGATCCTTCTCAGAGTTGGATCTAGAGAATGCTGGGGTATTCATTCGAGTAAAATCCCAGATTCTGCTGCTGCCATGCTCACCATAAGGTTAGCTGGGGAAACGACCTGTTGATTGATTTAAGCAGCCATGGATTGGGTTAGTACAATAAAAGCATCCCTAAATTTGGCGTGAGAAACCTGCTCATTCAGAGGGTCTTTGGTAATAAGAGATGGTGCGGGCTGGTCCCTATTTCTCTTTTTATTTGCCTTTTTGGAAGGTATTTTCCATAAATGGTAGATAAAAAGTTAGGAAGAGAATTTTAACAGAGCTCACACTCCATCGCACGACATGAATAATATAAGAAGAAAAAAATTCCTAAAATATCTCGTAGCCTCTCACCCATAAGTATGGCGTGCTTTATACCCATGAACAAGACTCTACTTAACGCGACTTTTATACACCATAGGAAACTTTAAACCTTTTTCTATGGTAGAAAGTTTTTAACACCCCGAGACTACCCCTTAGCTGTAACATGTTGCTTAAGGTAACAAGTGACCCTAAGCTAACCCATGATCTGGAATAAGCTATAAAATACATGAAAAAGGTAACAAATACTATGTGGAAGTCATTTAAAATCATCTAAAAATCAAAACAATGTTTATGAAGTCTGAAATACATCAATAATAAAACATGTTTAACTATCTGCCTGCCTGAAAGCCTCTAAACATGATGAGTTATTGGGAGTGGTCCCCAACTAACTCTGACAAACTAAAATAGGATAAAAAATACTAGGATAAATAACTACTAATATAACTAGACCTCAACTGATGAGGACTCACTAATGCTGCAACTGAGTGGCACAGGAACGGACGAAAAGTGAATTGGGAATTATGCATATGGACCTATGTGATAAGACAACATAGTACAAAAGACAGTATGCAGTCATTACTTTGAATGTACTGATATACGAGATAGGAACTAGCTGATATACATATAGGTACTGAGCATGAATGCATGAACATGTAAAATGAATGCAAGACCAAGCATAAGCATGTACTGAAATGATCATAATAACTTAATAAATGATATATGGACACTTGGTCATGCAAACGTGAACTGATACAGTTTGGATACTGAACTAAAACAATGGAAGCTAACACTTAACTAACATTCCCTAATCTGAGCTAATTGGGGTCCAACCTGTAGCCGCAGTTGGAAGGGTGTCAGTACCTTAGAAAGGGTACCAACATTGGCTATGTGGATCTACTAAATTGATGTCTTAAAGGACTAAGGTGTCAACTCTCTACTGACAGGTGACCCCTAAGAGTGTCGCAACCATCTATGGGAATGACGACCTCTCATAACCTATGCTGGATACTTAGTTTGGGAACTTAGGGATTGATACTAAGGATCTTTACCCTTGACTAGAAGCTGATCCTTCATCCCTAGATTCATTCGGTGTTAAGTTCTAGTCCCAACTAAACTGACACTGTTACTGATAAAAGATTAACATGATTCAAAACTAATAAATGCTCAGTATGATAATATCATGAATTTAATGATACAAGTATGGTATCACTGAATTAAAACTTAAAAACTGTAATATGCATGAATATCAAGGTATCAGGTGTTCATAACCCACCAACATGGAAGAATACATTAAACATGATAACATTATTTGAATACTTGTTAGAAAATTTCATAATTGTAGACCCCAAAACATAATATCTTATTAAACTAAGGGAATTCATGATTCTGAGTATGGACAAATATTAAGCTTGTGAGAATAACATGTACACATAGTTCAATTGCAATGATAAACTATAATTGCAAGAAAATTCATAAGTGCCATGGAACCCTAAGCATAAAGGGTAAGCTAAACATGACGGTTTTAGAAAACTTTGGGACTCAATGGGTGAAAGGGGACTATTGATGAATATCCCATATACCTTGATGTAGAAGCCTTGGGTGAGTTCTTGAAATCAAGCTTGATCTCAAAGAACCCTAGTTGCCTTGGAGAGAAAAGGAAAATTACCCTTTTTTTTATTTCTCTGAGTGAAATTATGATTAATCATGTAACTGGGGATTTTGGAGCTTTCATACCACCCTTTGGGAATCCCAAATAATGTGTGTTAGGCTTGTCAAGGAGTGGGTAAAGACTTAAAAGTCCTTGAGAAAACATGCAGGAAAACCCCGTTCCAGTCATTATGACTCACCTTACATTTTATCACGACTGGTCATAAGTCATGATACGAGTCATCACCTAGAATCTTGAAGTTTGGGTCCTTTATGGTCTGACTATGACTTCCCACTAGCGATTCGTTATGACTGACTATGAGTCATTAGGTAGAGTCATAGTATGACACTTTATTATTAGGTCATTCATTGGTCAGGATACGAGACCATATAATAACTCATAAGGTCTGACTATGAGTCATATTCTGGATTCATAACAACTGGGATGAATTCTTGGTAACACACTATAATGGCTATGAGTCCCTGCTAGCGACTCTTAGCAACTAATTAAGGGTAATAGGGTGGAGTCACAGTCATAAGACTAAAGTTGAGGGTTATTTCTGTTCATACTACGACTGCTTGTAATGACTCGTAGCATCTAGCTATGGGTTATCATATGGGTCATAGCCATTGGCATCTAATTGGAATTAAGGGACAACTTGCAAAACTTTTTTCCACAACGTCGGATTAAGATGAGACTTGATGTGTTAATAAGCCAACATAATGGCCTATTTTTTGAAGGGTCTAGAGCTTGAAAATTTTAGGGTATTAAATTCACCTTCTCCATGTCTTGGTGAACCATGTCAGGACCAATAGTCTCACCAACCTTAAACCTCCCAATATGAGACCTACACTTCCTACCTTAAAGAGCTTCGAATAGAACCATCCCAATACTAGTCTGATAACTTTTATTATATGCAAATTCAATTAGAGGTAAGTGATCAACCCAACTTCCCTTAAAGTTAATCACACAAGACCTTAGCATGTCACCAAAGGTTTAAATAGTACGTTCCACTTGTCTATCCATTTGAGGGTGGAAAGCGGTGCTAAGGTTCACCTTAGTCCCCAAACCCTTCTAAAATGAATGCCAAAAGTGAGAATAGAATTGGGTACCTCAATCTGAAATAATTGACACCGATGCTCCATTCAATATAACTATCTCCTCAATGAATAATTTAGTGTAATCCTCTCCAGAGTATGTAGTCCTCCTATGGAAGAAGTGAACAGACTTAGTCATCCTATCCACAATAACCCAAAACCAATCATACTGATTATGAGACCTCAAAAGACCTATAACAAAATCCATATTGATCATCTCCCACTTCTATATAAGCAACTCAATCTCTCGAGACATGCCACAACGTACCTTGGTATCTCAAGATACCATCACAACCAATCTTAAAGTCCATAACCTTCTACTGTCCCACATCATCCTTAATCTACATAAGAATGGAATCCAAAGGCTGCTTCTCTTTTACCTCAACACCAAGATATAATTTAACTACTTCATGATCAATAACCCCTCCATCCTCGGAGTTCAGAAGATGAACTCCCAAATTAGCCAGTCGGTGAATGTCTTTCACCAATCCTTTTTTCTCCTCATCCACATGAGATAAGCTCCCCATGGACAAACTTCTAAAATCATCATCAACCATATTAACTTTACCTGGATGGTAGTGAAGACTCATATAATAGTCCTTTAGCAACTCAAGCCACTGCCTCTATCAAAGATTCAACTATTTCTAAGTAAACACATACTGCAAGCTCTTATGATCTGAATAGATGTCTATATGCACCCCATACAAATAATGTCGCTGAATCTTCAAAGAAAAAACCACCAATGCTAATTCTAAATCATGGGTCAGATAATTCCTCTTATAAACCTTTAGCTACCTAGAAGCATTGGCCGCAACCATACCATGTTGTTTCAAGACACAACCCAGTCCCACGTGGACGCATCACAATACACCACAAATCCATCAGTACCCTTGGGCAGGGTCAATATTGGGGCAGAAGTCAACTTATCCTTCAAATTCTCGAAGATACTCTCACAAGTATCAAACCATAAGAACTTTACCTTTTTCTAAGTCAAAATTGTCAATGGTGTAGCAATAGAAGAGAAACTCTCCACAAACCTCCTATAAAAAACAGCCAAAAAACTCTAACTGTTAGTTAGAGTCATGGGTCTAGGACAACTTTTAACTACCTCAACTTTCTATGGATCTACCTAGATCCCCTCACTAGAAACAACATACCCAATGAAAGTCATAACATTCAGCCAAAACTTATACTTAAAAAATTTAGCATACAACTTCTGATCCTTAAGAGTCTATAACACAATTTAGAGGTGATTAGCATTATCCTTCTTGCTCTTAGAATACACCAAGATATCATAAAATAAGATGATAAAAATCAAGTCCAAAAATTGCCTGAAAACTCGATTCATAAGATCTATAAAAGTAGCCAGAGCATTAGTTAATCCAAATAACATAACCAAAAACTCATAGTGACCATACTGGGTTTTGAAAGTAGTCTTGGGAATATAATCCTCCTTAATTTTCAACTGATGATAGGCTGAATAGAGGTCAATCTTAGAAAAATATCTAGAACCCTGAAGCTGGTGGAAATGATCATTAATCTTAGGAAGAGGATACTTATTCTTCATTGTCACCTTATTCAACTGCCGATAATCTATACATATCCCAATAGACCTATCTTTCTTTTGTACAAAAAGCACCAGATCACACCACCAAAGAAATATTAAGATGAATGAAGTCTGTATCCAAATTATCCTTTAAATGCTCTTATAACTCCTTCAACTCAGTCAGAGCCATTCTATACGAAGGAATAAAGATATTATGGGTATCTGATATAAGATCAATTCAAAAATACATTTCCCTACTGAGAGAAATACTAGGAAGATCATTGGGAAACACCTCGAGAAACTTATTAAAAATAGAGAGAAATTATAAAGAGGGCCCCTCAGAACTAGAATATTTAACCTGAACCAAAAGATATAGATATCCCTTGGAAATCATCTTCTGGGCTCTAAGAGAAGAAATTTACCTCCCTTTAGGAATAAGGAACTCCCCTCCAATTCTATTATCGAGGAATTAGGGAATTAGAAGTTCACCTTATGGGTTCTACAATCCAGAAAAACATAGCAGGAGTAAAGACCATCCATCCAAAAATGACATCAAATTCCACCATGCCCAACTCTATCAAATCCACCAACATCTCCCTATGAAAGATGGAAACCACACAATTCCTATAGACCATTCTAGCCATAATAGAATCACCCACCGAGGTAGACACAGAGAATGGGTCAAAATATTTTTGGGACCAAAACTAAAATGCATAGCTACATAAGGGGTCGTATAAGAATGAGTAGACCCTAGATCAAGAAAACAATACATATCATGAGAAAAGAGTTGTAACGTATAAGTAACAACGTCAGGTGATGCCTCAGATTCTTGACAGGTGGAAAAATTATAAATACAATTCTGGCTAGTGCCAGTACCAAAAGTAACACCCTTTGGTGCATGAGCTGATAAGGTAGAAATTGAGACCTTGTTATCTCTTATAGAAATCTTAGTTGAAAGGCAGTGTCGCTACATATGCCCCGACTGGCCATAAATAAAACATCATTTTTTCCCCTCATCACAATAACCTTGGTGAAGATGACCACAATATCTCTAAGGAGGATATGATGGGGTTGACTGGATCACCTATCCTGAGACTAGCACCCTGTGTCTTAGGACCACTACTATCTTAAAAATGATGATCACCAGATGACTTAGGATAAAGAGAGCTAGCCAAATAATATGAACTAAAATTTCCCCAAATCTTTATATTGCTCTACTATTTACCATCTCTACCACTATTTTGCTAACTTTCATCCTGGTTTAAATCCCTGAACTTCTTATTCTGCCTCTCTCTTATCTCTGTTTGCTTCTTTTTTTATTATGCACTTGCTACATATAAAGAACTAGCCTGGAGATATCCATATTATTATTCAACATTGCAGCCATACACTCCAATACCAAATCATGAGACAAACCAAAAGCAAAGTTCCTTATTCTTGCTCTCATGATAAACACTAACTCCAGAGCATAGCGAGACAACTAAGGAAATTTCAAGGCATACTCTTTCACACTCATCTTGCCCTACTTCAAATTCACAAACTCAAGAAATGATCAACAAAGGCACCAGAGATCTCATCCCATATAGATTGCTAAGCATCATTACCTTTCAACTGCTCTGACTCTTCATAACACTGATATGGTAAATCTTACAATTGATATGTAGAAAACTCCACTCACTCATAATCGAAAATATGAATCATCCTAAAGATTTTCTCCATCTCATCAATAAATCCTTAAACATTCTCTACAACCTTACATCCAGTGAGGATTGGTGGATTCAACCTCATGAACTGGCTAACTCAAGTAGCTTATGAAGAAGGACCAACGAAACTGCTCTGACCTGACTGATGAGACTGGGAGGTCACAAACTAAGTCAGCAGACGAATAAAATGACCGAACTATGCATTAGAGATGTCTTCTTGAGGTGACTGATCATGAGTGTCACAAGTTGAAGAAGAACTAGTGGATCCCAGTGAAATCCCAGGTGGAGCAGCACAATAAGCAGGGACCCTAGAACAATTTCGTACCCCATAAACAAGTCAAGTCCCCTCCACATTAACCTCAGGTGGGGCAGAGGTACCGGTAGAGTTTCTAAAAACATTAGATCATCGAGGAGGAATGTAAGACCCTACAAAAAAATCCTAAGCTTAATTCAGTCCTTTAGGCTTGTCAAGGGGTTCCAGACTTAGAATATTTTAGCTAAGTACTCAGACTTAGTGTCATTTTAACCTACGAAGGTTGGCAGTCATATTTCATGACCTTTATGTCCATTAAATCTTGATGTTTATGTTAATTCATGATCATGAATATCCGTAGGTGTTTCTGGACAAGTTTCAGATTTTTTGGACTATGCTAGAAGCTCCTTTGAAATCCCAAAATAGTGAATCAATGCAATCTTGGCATACCGCATCGACTATCATGTTGATTACTATTTTCCACAGCTACCAGCATCCAATTCCAATGAATTGATGTGAGCATGGCGCGATGCGTTGGCTATCACATCGATGCCATTGACGCGTTGCGTCGACCTGCGCATCGGTAACTAAGTTTTCAATCATTAAAAGACCGCATTCTTGGGGGTATTTAGGTCTTTTCCTCTCAACTCTCAGCCCCCAAAAACATGAAATTAAAATTTTTATAGAGAAAATATATTCATTCTTTCTCCAATTTGATCAAGAACAAAACCCTAAAAGATCCAATTTCAAATCAAGAGCTCAAGATTCGACCATAAGCTTTCAGAAATTATTTAACAAAGGTATGTGAAGTGTTTATCCAAGCAAGGGTTCCTTCCACCCTTGGAGTCAAAGAATCTCTTCTGAACTTCAAGTAGTTGATTTTATGATTTCCATGGTTGGAATTAAAGTGTATCCATGATTGTTATTTGGATTAAGTTCCAAATTCATGATTATATATATGTATCTCATGTGAAATTGATCATTATGTGTGTAGATTCATGTGAATCCATGATAAACCCCTGACTTGTGAAATTAGAGATGAATTATGATGTTCACTTATTGTTCAATACTATGTGTGTATACTAGGCTCACCAAGTGCTTGATAAATTTTCCATGTCAACCATTAAGAGAATGAAATCATGTCAACATAGCTTATATGCAAGTTATATCATGCAAGTGTTTGTCAAAATGCCCCAATGAATGAATGATGATGAAGTTCATAGTTTACATGTTTCATGTTATGCTATGTCTATTAATTTATTCTATCGAGTCCTAGGGGTACTTGTACCTGACAATTTAGCTGATTACCTAGTTCCATGGTCATTCATAAAATAGTATCAGTCATAACCCGATCAGTAGTACTCTCAGTCAGTTATAGAACTCAGGAAAACTCAGTAAAATCCATATTAGTCTAGTCTAATTTATTATCAATTTTAAACCTTAATAAACTCAGTCAGGTAACAGAATTCAGTAGTATTCCATCAGTCAATAGAACTCAGTGAACACAATTCTGTTCAGCTAAACAGTAATCTTAGTAATCATTCAGTCTAGCCTAGTACAGACTAGAAATTAGTTCAATATCTATTAAGTTGGGAGTAGGATTCAGCATTGATTTAACCCAGAGATGGGGGAATTCATGTCAGCAGAGGGGTTGACTCTAAGTAGTAATCCCTGCATTACAAAACTACGTAGCTAGCATAGGTTGAGGTATCTTCCTGCCATATATTATGAGGGTTGATACTTCACATCCGAATTATCCTGCCAACAAGGGTTGACGAAAGAGCTTCCTGTCAAAGAGGGTTAACTCATAACTTGTCCTTACCCATGGCACAATATTGACACACTTCCAACTGGGGTTACAGGTTGGACCCTAAATCCTGTTAGAGAAGGGGCATTTTGGTTAAATGATTACCTCTCATAGTCTCAGTTCTAATCTTACTCTCAGGATATAACTCAGTTTAATTCTACAAATTTAGGACCATTGACATAGTTACTCAACTCAGTACGGAACTCAGTATGATTGCACAGTATTCAAAACTATCAGATGCAATTATTCAGATAATTAGTAATACAGTATTCCTAAACTCAGATATCGGTTATCAATATTCAGATTTAGTAATTAGTATTAGCACAATCTCAGTTAAAGTCTATGTATTCATACATGTACTCTTACTCAGTCAGACTCGTGTCATTCAGTTGTTATTATACATGCATATGAACCCATGCATATCAGTCTACCTCACTGAGCATACCAGTATATTCAAAGTATTGACACATGTTTTTATTTGTGCTATGATGTCTTAAATTATAGATTCAGACACACGGGCTCCAAAGCACCCTTAGTAGTTCAGATTCTCAGCTTTTAGAGTAGTAGTGAGTCTTTATAGTTTGAGGACATGTTTATTATTTAAAGTAATTCAATTTTATTTTAGTAGATGGAGTTAGTTGGGGGCTTGTTCCATTGACTCCATAGTTCAGACAGTTAGAGGCTTTTTCAGACTAGAGTATTTCCAGACAGTTGTTCAGTTTTTCAGTATTTATATTCAATTTTGCTATTTTGATACTACATTTAGTTTTATTTATATATTTAAACCATATGGAATATGTTTCCACCTATTTTTGAAATCATTATAGTATCTATTACACAGTTATTATAGTAGGTACCAGTCATGGGTTAGCTTGTGGTCCTTCAGGATTATGAGCATCGTGTAGCATTCACGGTATAAACTCGGGGCATTACAAACTTGGTATCAGAGCCTAAGGTTCAACAGAGTCCTAGGAAGTCTGAAAGATGCATTTAGTAGAGTCTTGTGCATGGGTGTGTTACGCTCCACATTAATAGACAAGAGGCTACAAGATGTTTTAGGAAAAGTTTCCCTTATTTCAGTATTCATGTCATGCGAGTGAGCATGAGCTCCGGTTACACTCTCTTTCTAATCGTAGCTTCTCTTCTATTTATAGAATATGCCTCCCAAGAGGAATCTGGGAAGAGAAATGGGAGATCAGTCAGCCCCTCAGCCCGTCTATCCAGATTCTTTGGGTGAGCATGTCTCCCACATGAAGTCCAGAGCAGCCTTAACCACCCTAGATCATTCTTTGGCAACCCAGAATGAACGTTCAGCTACAGTTCCAGCCAACCAAGTGGCCAATACTACTACTGCCAAGATTCAGGACTTCACCGAATGAACCCTCCATCGTTTACCGGGTCTAAGTCAGATGAGGACCCTCAGGAATTTCTTGATCAAGTGCAGAAGGTTACCGATATCATAGGAATAACTTTTGTTCAGAGCACTGAGTTGGCTGCATATTAGTTACAGGATGTGGCTCACTTATGGTTCAAACAGTGGAAGGCAGAGAGGGCCGCAGATACAGGGTCCATAGAATGGGAGAAGTTTGCAGTTGCTTTTCTGGATAGGTTTTTCCCATTAGAGTTTTGGAAAGTAAAGTTTTTGGTGTTTATAAACCTGAAGTAGGGCAATATGATAGTGCAGGAGTATTATCTTAAGCTTACTCAGTTAGCCAGATATACCTGCATGTTGTAGTAGATAGTAGAGCGAAGATAAGTAAGTTTGTGTCAGGGGTATCTAGCAGTATGATCAAGGAATGTAGGAACGCAATGCTTATTAAGAATATGGACATAGCCAGGCTCATGGTCCATGCTCAGCAAATAGAGGAGGCCAAGAATAAAGAGAAAAAGAGGGAGGATAAGAGAGTAAAAATAGGTAGTTTCAATTTCGATCAGCCTAAGTCAGAGGATGGGAATTGTTCTCAGTTCTGCCCGAAATCCTCAGTTTCATCTCCTTTCTCAGCCAGTGCTCTAGTGCCAAAATTTAGAGATGGAAACTGAGACAGGGCATCAAGACCTAAACCCCAGGGCAGTGTTAGAAGTACCCAAACCAATCCGCTTTGCCAGAAGTGCAGCAGAAACCACCAGGGTATCTACAGAGCTGGCGGCGATGTCTATTTTAAATGTGGCAAGCAAGGCTACAGAGTCAGAAAGTTTTCTCAAATGGGTTCGCAGAGTCAGCATAACCATCCCCAGCTCAGTCTGGTCACTCGAATCAGTAAGGTGCCTCTTCCAGTGCCACTAGTGGGCAACACCCAAATAGACTCTACGCTCTTTAGTCTCGACAAGATCAGGAAAGTTCTCCTGATGTGGTCACTGGTATGTTACAATTTTATCATTTGCATGTTTATGCTTTGCTAGATCCAGGAGATTCATTGTATTTTGTTACTCCATATATAGCAGTTGATTTCGGAGCCAGTCCTAAAATTCTAGTAGATCCCTTCTCAGTTTCAACCCCAATGGCTAAATCTATCATAACCTGGTGGATATACAAGAACTGTCCAGTTATGATATCTCAGAAAGTCATTTCAGCAGATTTTAGTCAAATTAGAGATAACTGATTTCGATGTCATTCTCAGCATAGATTGGCTTCATTCCTGCTATGCCTCAGTCAATTGTAGAAATAGAATTTTCCAGTTTTAGTTTCCAAATAAACCCATCCTAGAGTGGAAGGGTAGTACTTCAACACTTAGAGGTCAACTTATTTCTTATATTTGGATAAGAAAGATGATATCTAAGGGATGTGTCTACCATCTCGTTTGAGTCCAGGACTCTAGTTCAGAAACTCCTACTCTTGAATCAGTATCAGTAGTATGTGAATTCCCAGATGAGTTTCCCGAAGATCTTCCTGGAGTTCCTCCCGAAAGGGAAATTGATTTCAGAATTGATCTTCTCCCAGATACTCTGCCCATCTTTATCCCACCATAAGGAATGGCACCTGTAGAACTCAGAGAATTAAAGAAATAGTTAAAGGATCTCTTAGATAAGGGATTCATCAGACCCAGAGTATCCCCATGGGGCGCACCAGTTTTATTCGTGCATAAGAAAGATGGTTCTCTCAGAATGTGCATTAATTACCATTAGTAAAACAAAGTTATGGTCAAGAAAAAGTATCCACTCCCCAGAATCGATGACTTGTTTGACCAACTTTAGGGTGCTAGTTATTTCTCTAGGATAGACCTCAGATCAGCCTATCATCAGCTCAGAGTCAAGGAAAGTGACATCCTAAAAATAACTTTCCGAACTCTGTATGGTCACTTTAAATTTTTAGTCATGTCCTTTGGTCTTACAAATGCCCCAGCAGCCTTCATGGACTTGATGAACCATGTGTTCAAGCAGTACTTGGACATATTAATCATAGTCTTCATAGATGGCATTCTTGTTTACTCCCGTAGTGAACATGATTATACAGACCATCTCAGAATAGTATTGCAGACTCTTAGAAACCATTAGTTATTCACAAAATTTAGTAAGTGTTAATTTTGGCTAAGGTCCGTAGCAATACTTGGCCATATAATTTTCGATAATGGCATTAGAGTTGTTCCCCAAAAGACCAAAGCAGTAAGAAACTGGCCCAGGCCCATATCTCCATCAGATATTAGGAGTTTATTGGGTTTGGATGGCTATTACCAATGGTTTGTTGAGGGATTTTCATCTATTGCATCCCCTATATCTAGATTTACTCAGAAAAAAGTCAAGTTTCAGCAGTCATATTCTTGTGAGAAGAATTTTTAGGAGTTGAAGACTCGACTCACTACATCTTCAGTTTTGACCCTACTAGATGGTTTCAATAGTTTTTTTGTAGACTATGACGCTTCCAGAGTCAGATTGGGTTATGTTCTGATGCAGAGAGGTAAGGTCATAGCCTATGCCTCTAGATAGCTTAAGCCTCTCGAGAAGAACTATCCTACTCATAATCTTGAGTTAGCAGTAGTAATTTTTGCCTTAAAGATTTGGAGGCATTACTTGTATAGTGTGCACGTTCATGTTTCACTGATCATAAGATCCTGCAGTATGTGTTATCTTAGAAAGACCTCAACCTTCATCAGAGAAGGTGGTTAGAATTATTAAAAGACTGGGACATGAGTGTTTTGTATCATCCGAACAAGGCCAATGTAGTGGATGACGCTCTCAAAAGAATGTTATGGGTAGTGTTTCCTATGTTGAGAACAGTAAGAAAAAGTTAGCCCAGGAAGTTCGTCAGCTAGCCCAACTAGGTGTTTGCTTAGTCAATTCAGCAGAAGGTAGTTTGTGGGTGCAGAGTAGCTCAGAATCATCCCTAGTTTCTGAAGTGAAGGAAATATAGGATGGGGATCCCAGTCTAGTCCAGTTGAAGGAATTTGTTAGAAATAAAAAGGTAGAGGTTTTCTCCTAAGGGGGAGATGGTATTTTGCGTTGTTAGGGTCATCTGTGCGTGCCAGGTGTAGATGATGTGGCTAAGTGCTCAACATGTTAGTAGGTTAAGATTGAGCATCAGAAGCCTAGTGGGTCCATGCAGGAGTTCAGTATTCCCACCTGGAAATGGGAAGAAGTGAACATGGACTTTGTGATGGGCTTGCCTCATACTCGTCATCAGCATCATTCAGTTTGGGTCATTGTAAATAGGATGACCAAATCAGCTCATTTCCTTCCAGTTCATACCTCCTATTCAGCTGAGGATTATGTCAAACTCTATATCAGGGAGTTAGTTAGATTGTATAGTGTTCTGTTGTCCATTATCTTAGATAGAGGTACCCAGTTCACCTCTTATTTCTAGAAATCATTCTAAAAGGGTCTTGGTACCTGAGTTCATTTCAGTACAACCTTTCATCCTCAGACAGATGGTCAAGTAGAAAGGACCATTCAGACCTTGGAAAATATGTTGCTAGCATGTGCAATAGACTTTAAAGGTAGTTTGGATGAACACATGCCTTTGATTAAGTTTGAATATAACAACAGCTATCACTCCAGTATTTAGATGGCTCTGTTTGAATTGCTTTATGGGAGGAGATTTAGATGTAATACCCCGTATATCTACCTAGCTTAAATTCATCCCAAAGATGTCAAAGACATTCTTTAAACATGAATAGACTTTTATATATGTGGATTTTTCAAGATTTTCACTTTTTGTTGTGTGGGAAATTGAATAAGCTTTCCATCGATCCTAAATTCGCCTAAATCCGATAACCGGGTAAGAAGTTATGGCGATTTAAAGTTTCAGTTGTAAAACACCATCATTTCAGCCAGTGGTGCGTCACGCCATAAGTCAAAATGACGTTTGTCAGTTTCCAGTAATACTCTGTGATTACACCGCATCACCGAGAGCTCCTAAATCGCAATTGTCCTTTTTTCCAGTGAATCTCCATGATGTCTCTACATCACGCAAAACTTCCAAGTTGCAAATAAAGTGGCAAAGTGATAGCTCCGCGTTGCTCCATCTCCCAATTTCCCAGTTTTTAAATTCCAGTGACACAGTGTGATATCTCCGCATCGCACTACGTGCCCATTTTGAAAAAATTTGATGAACATTACAAGTTTTGTCCAGGGCTAAAATAGTCTTTTCCCAAAGTCTTAACACGTCCAGGTACGAGATTTAATCCCTAAAAACAATTTGAATCATTATTATTCACCTTTTCCCCAAAATCAAGAACATTCTCTCTTAAGAAAACAAAACCCTAGCTCTCAAGAATTAAGGTCAATCTCAAGAAATCCATCGAAGAACTCCAAGAACCTTCAAGGTTTCCTTTCTAAGGTATGTTTAGTGTTGATTCATGGGTCCCTTTCACCCATGAAGCTCAAAAATCCCTTTTCAATTCAAAGATTTGGTATTTATGAATGTTCATGATTTAATTAAATTTAAAATTGATGTTCATGTTGTTGTTGGGTTTTGGTTCCATGTTATAGACTATTAATTACAAGAATTGATTCTAATATGTGATGATCTACACGATATTCATGATAAACCCTCCAATTTACAAGTTGGTTGATGTACTCATGATTATTAGATGTGTTGATGATTGTATAACCAAAGCATTCTCCACAAGTGTTTGATAAAATGCTTATGTGAATGACTTGGTGCCATTATAGCATGTTAGCATGTAATCCCCATCCATATACAAGTTAATGCATGTTAAGTCTTTGATGAAATGTCTTAGTGAATTAATTATGAGTATGTGTCCATTGTTGAACTTTCAAGCTTGCGCCATATTTACCTTTAATACTATTGAGTCCTGGAGGTGTTTAATACCTGACAATTTAGCAGTGTACCTAGTGCCAGTGTTAGTTTTCATGATACTCTCAGTCAAGCCATAATCAGTAGAATTTAGTCAGTCTCATGACTCAGGAAAACTCAGTAATCTTATGAAATTAGTCACTAATAGAATTCAATAATGTTCCGTCAGTCAACGGAATACATTAAACTCAGTCTAGCTCAGTACAGTACAGTTCAGTTAATCATGTTCAGTGTCTAATCAGATGGGAGTAGGATTCAACACCGAGTAATCCTAAGGATGGGAACTCACCTATTAGTAGAGAGTGTGATTCTTAGAAACAGTCCTTGCGCTCCAGAACTACGTAGCCAGTGTAGGTTAAGATATCCATCCTGCTAGATAAGGGTAGATGAGGTGGTTTAACTTATTAGATAAGGGTCCCACCATTCTCGTTAGGGTACCTATTAGATAAGGGTCACTCACAGCTTGTCCTTCCTAGTGGCGTAGTATTGACACCCTTCCAATTGGGGTTACAAATTAGACCCCAACTCAGCTACATTGAGTTATTTGGGACATATAAAAAAGATGACTACTTCCCACAGTCATAGTCTCAGTCTCAATAATGAAACTTAGATAGTTCTATAGAATCAGGACTGTCAGATATAGTCAACTCAGTTCAGTACGGAACTCAGCTAGTTCGATCAGTATCAGGACTGTCTGATACAGTTAATTAGTTATCAGTCATATTAGTTATCAGTAATCTCATGTTATCAGTACTCATACTCAGTAATCATGTTATCATGATCTTATAAGTTACCATTATTATGTATTCATGCATATATTATTACATTCATATTACCCTGTCAGTTAGTATTATTCATGCGTATGAACCCCCATGCATTCAGCCTACCTCACTTGCATACCAGTACATTCTCTTGTACTGACGTATACTTTTATCTTGCACTATTGTGTCTTATAGCATAGGTTCAGAAGTACGAGATCCAGAGCGTCAGTTGCATTCCAGATTTTAGCAGTCAGAGTTAGCAGTGAGTCCTCATCATTCGAGGATGATATGATTATTCATTCAGTATTTAGACATTTCAGTAGATGGAGTTAGTTGGGGACATGTCCCCTCAACTCCTTATTAAAATAGTTTATAGGCTTCCAGACTAAGTGTTTTAGACTAGATTCAGACCTCAGTATTTTTAGATACTTACTTTAGTTTTGGTATTGTGATACCACATTATTCAGATATTGTTTTCCTCAGTTATGTTATAGTTTTGAACCTTATGGACTTACAACTTATATTTTGCATAGTGTTTAGTATATTATTTAGTGCTCAGTTACAAATATCAGTCATGGGTTAGCTAGTGGTCCTTCAGGATTTTTAGCATCGTGTAGTGTTTTGGGTACCAGAATCAAGGTGTTACAGTAGATCTCTCATTGGTTGGTTTGAAGTGGGTGAGGCCACAGTAGTAGGGCCTGACTTAGTGTTTGATACCTTAGAGAAGGTCTAGTTAATCAGGGAAAGGCTTAAGACAGCTCAGAGCCGACAAAAATCATACGCAAATGTGCACAGAAAGGATCTCGAGTTCAACATTGGTGACTATGTGTACTTGAAGATATCTCCTATGAAAGGAGTAAAGCGTTTTGTCAAGAAAGGGGGAAACTCAGTCCCCGATATGTTGATCCTTACCGAATTCTCAGCCATTTCAAAAAGGTAGCTTACAAGCTCAAGTTACCTTCAGATTTATTTCAGTTCATATAGTGTTTTATGTCTCCTTACTAAAGAAATGCATAGGTGACCCATCAGTCGTAGTCCCTATTGAGGGCATAGATATTCAGAACAGCCTCTCTTATAAAGAGATCCCAGTCAAAATCCTTGACTATCAGATTCACAGACTAAGGAACAAAAAAGTTCCTCTAGTCAAAGTTCTTTGGCGAAATCAGTTCGTTGAGGGAGCTACTTGAGAAGAAGAAGCAGATATACAGACCAAGTATCCTCACCTCATCTCCGCAAACACAGATTTAGCTCAAGGTAATAGTTTTCCTTAAGCTTATTCAGGTTCATATTTAAATTTTAGTTATAAACTTGGTATTGTAACTATTGCATGTTTAGTTATACGTTCATGAGCCAGTTTAGTCATGCATTCATGAATCATGTTCAGCTATATCCATGCATCAGCTATGTATGTTTTCAGTATGATAATTCAGAATCCCAGTAATATCAGTCATATAGTCATGTTCCAGATGTTCATATCCAGTAAGTAAGTCAATCTCTTAGTATTTTAAGTCTCAGCAGTCTCATTCGAGGATGAATGTTCCTAAGGGGGAGATAATGTAAGATCCCGCAAAAAAATCCTAAGCTTAATTCAGTCCTTTAGGCTTGTCAAGGGGTCCCAGACTTAGAATATTTTAGCTAAGTACTCAGACTTAGTGTAATTTTAACCTATGAAGGTTGGCGGTCTTATTTCATTACCTTTACATCCATTAAATGTTTATGTTTAGGTTGATTCATGATCAGGAATGCCCATAGGTATTTTTGGATAAGCTTCAGATTTTTCGAACTTCGTTGGAAGCTCCTTCGGAATCTCAAAATAATGAATCAATGCAATCTTGGCACGCTGTATCGACTATCGCATTGATTACTATTTTCCACAGCTACCAGCGTCGAATTTTGGTGAATCAATGCAAACATGGCGGGACGCATTGGCTATCGCGTCGATGCCATCGACGTGCCGTGTTGACCTATGCGTCAGTAACCCAGTTTTTAGTCATTAAAAGACCGTGTTCTTGAGGGTATTTAGGTCTTTTTCCCTCGACTCTCATCCCCCAAAAACACAAAATTAAACTCCCTACAAAGCAAATATATTCATTCGTTCTCAAATTTTCTCAACAACAAAACCCTAGAAGATCTTATTTCAAATCAAAAACTCAAGATTCAACCATAAGCTTTTAGAAATTCTTCTACAAAGTATGTGAAGTGTTCATCCAAGGGTTCCTTCCACTCTTGGAGTCCAAGAATCTCTTTTGAACTTCAAGTAATTGATTTTATGATTTCCATGGTTGGAATTAAAGTGTATCCATGATTGCTATTTGGATTAAGTTCCTAATTCATGATTATATATATATATATATATCTCATGTAAAATTAATCATTATGTGTGTAGATTCATGTGAATCCATGATAAACCCCTGACTTATAAAATTAGAGATGAATTATGATGCTCACTTGTTGTTCAATACTATGTGCATATACTATGCTCACCAAGTGCTTGATAAATTATCCATGTGAACTATTAAGAGAATGAAATCATGTCAAGATAGCTTATGTGCAAGTTATATCATAAAAGTGTTTGTCAAAATGCCCCAATGATCAAGTTCATAGTTTACATATTTCATGTTATGCTATGTCTCTTAATTTATGCTATCGAGTCCTGGGGTACTTGTACCCGACAATTTAGCTAATTACCTAAAGCCATGGTCATTCATAGAACAGTATCAGTTATAACATGATCAATAGTACTCTCAGTAAGTTACAGAACTCAGGAAAGCTCAGTAGAATCCATATTAGTCCAGTATAATTCAGTATCCAGTTCAGACCTCAGTAAACTAAGTCAGCTAACAGAATTCCGTAGAATTCCATCAGTTAACGAAACTCAGTGAACTCAGTTCAGTTTAGCTAAATAGTAATCTCAGTAATCATTCAGTCTACACTAGTACAGACTAGAAATAAGTTCAATGTCTATAATGTTGGGAGTAGGATTAAGCACCAAGTTAACCTAGGGATGGGGGCATTCCTGTCAGCAGAGGGTTTGACCCTAAGTAGCAATCCCTGCATTACAGAACTACGTAGCTAGCATAGGTTGAGGTATCTTCCTGTCAGATATTATGAGGGTTGATACTTCACATTTGAGTTATCCTACCATCAAGGGTTGACGAAAGAGCTTCCTATCATAGAGGGTTAACTCACAATTTGTCCTTACCTATGGCACGGTATTGACACCCTTCCAACTGGTGTTATAGGTTGGACCCCAAATCCTGTTAGAGAAGGGGAATATCGATTAGATGATTACCTCCTAAAGTCTCAATTCTAATCTCAGACTCAGAATAGAACTATGTTTAGTTCTACAGATTTAGGACCATATACATAGTCACTCAGCTCAGTACAAAACTCAGTATGGTTCCACAGAATTCAAAACTATCAGATACAGTCATTCAGATAATTAGTAATATAGTATTCCTAAACTCAGATATTGGTTATCAGTATCCAGATTCAGTACTCAGTATTAGCACGACCTCAGTTACAGTCTATGTATTCATGCATGTACTCTTACTCAGTCATACGCATGTTATTCAGTTGTTATTGTGCATGGATATGAACTCATACATATCAGCCTACCTCACTGAGCATAATAGTACATTCAAAGTACTGACCCATGCTTTTGTTTGTGCTGTGATATCTTATATCATAGGTTTAGATGCACGGGCTCCAGAGCACCCTTAGTAGTTCAGATTCTCAGCTTTCAGAGTAGTGGTGTGTCCTTATAGCTTGATGAAATGCTTATTATTTACAATACATTAGTTTTATTTTAGTAGATGGAGTTAGTTGGGGGCTTTCCCATCAACTCTATAGTTCAGACAGTTAGAGGATTTTTCAAACTAGAGCATTTTCAGACAGTTGTTTAGTTTTTCAGTACTTATATTCAGTTTGGGTATTTTGATACTGCATTCAGTTTTATTTACAGATTTGAACCTTATGGTAAATGTTTTCACTTATTTCCGCAATCATTATAGTATCTATTACACAGTTATTATAGCAGTTACCAGTCATGGGTTAGCTTGTGGTCCTTCAGGATTATGAGCACCGTGTAGCATCTAGGGTACATACTCGGGCTGTTACAAGGAATGATCTGAAATGCGAGCAAACTAGGAGCTAGTGAAATTCCATGACCCTGGACTCTATATCCTGAAATAGAACAAAAATAGGAAACATTCCTAAATGTCTTCTAGCCTCCCCCTTATATGTGTAGCATGCTACACACCCACAAAAGGATTATTACTAGACATGTATTTGTGGAAACCTAATGACCCTGAACCTATTCTCTAATACCAAGCTTGTCACGACCCGACCCCGGGCCTAGTCATGATGGGTATCTCAAGCCCATCAAGGACTGTAGATCACCCTTAAAGCCTGTTCAATTGGGAAAATTCCAAATAATAACAAAAAAGAAGACAACCAGAGAATAAAGATAAAATAATTAATGTAACTCAAGAGGAAGCTCTAAGAATCTATAATACAATCCAACCTGCAGATGTCCACAAAAGCCTTTAAACCAATCCAAATATCAAACTAGGTTGGCACATGCCCTCGACTATGATAGTGACAATGACAATGATAATGTTAATGTGAACTCTTCAATTCTAAATAATGGAAGAAACTGATGGAATGACTAAGCTTTCTGAAATATGGAAGCTCTCCAATTCACCGCAAACCCAATAGACGACCACACCACCTAACACTATACAAACCAATATAATAAACCCCTAGGACCCTACATAATGAAAGAATGTAGCATCTGGGGATGATTAGCGGAGTGAGATCTAGCATGTAACTCATGGGAGGGATAAAATAATGTCATTTTAAATGAAATCCAGACTCAACGTACATGTTTACATACATGCGTATATACATTATATATATATGTATATATATTTATATAATGCTGGGATAGGGAAAAAGGTTTAGCATGAGATTTGAAATTATTAACCTAGGCTATATAGCTATAACCATCTTAAGGGCACCCATGGGCTCTATGGGTCTAGCTTCCCCACCAAAAGGGCTTTAGTGCATGTTAGCCACATGAACCGGATAAATCCCAAGGAAGGGCCAGGGAATCCACGACCCCATCAATTCCAGAGTATATATACATACATAGTCTGAACTATGCACATGGTCAAAAAGACCCCTACATTGGAAAATATGGTTTCCAGTATTGGTCCCCTGGGAGATCCACCTTCCACGGTGAGCGTCACAACCCCCTTTAAGACCAGATTATAAAATTTACACATAACCCTTGCATTTACACAAGAACCATTTATTAAGGCATTTCCATTGGTATCGTCGTACCAATGAGCTTGCACTATTATAGAATCATGTCATTCCAATCATCCACTAACTTGGGGGAATCCACGACCCCCAAGCTCTAATTTAAAACTAAATCGTGGCTACTAATGCCTTTTTTAAAACCATTTATATTCCATTAACCTTTTATGCAGTGCGATAGTTTTAAAAATGGTTAAATTATGCCTATAGCCATATTTCAAAGCCAATTTCATAAGGTACGTTAAGGTTATTACCTATTCCAATATCCAAATCTATAAAATTTTGGGGAATCCACGACCCCTATTCCATTATTCATAAATTTAGGTAAATCTACGACCCTCATTCCGTTATTCATAAATTTGGGAGAATCAATGATCCCCATTCCATTATCAGTACACATGCGCCCAATGAGTTCTAAAATCCATCAATAAAGCATAAGCAAATGCATGTAAAACATGGAAATGCAATTCAAAAAATAATCATCCAAAACTCTCAACCTAAATTCCAAAACCAAACATTAAAATCATATGAATACAAAACCATTGTATTCCAAGATAAAAATATAAGTTTAGGGGAAGATATAGATGCCTGAAAGAAACAAGAATTTGGAGAATAAACCACACTTTGATCCCTAGATGGCCAACCCTTAGAAACCCAAGATTTGTTCTTGACTTGGGAATATTTGATAGAAGAGAGTATTTATGTCATGTTAAGTAGTGGTAATAGGGACAAGGGAAGGGTTTTAAGTCATCGGAATAGTGTAAAAAAGGGAAAAGACTAAATTACCCTTAATGAAAAATATGCAGAAAAATAATTCCAGTCATTACGGGTCAAGTAATGACTCATAATGACTGGCTATGAGTCATTACTTGGACTTGTAGTTTGGGTAGTAACTCGGGGTAACCCCGCTGGTTGGGTCACGAGTCATACCCTATGACTCGTGATGTCACCCTATGACTTGTGGGGTCCTAGTTATTACCAAGACAACTACCTTAGGCCATCTCATTGTTATGGCCATGAGTCCCTCACCACGACTCGTGATATTACGTTACATCTCGTACGGTTCTAGTCGTGACCACAATATAATAATTTTCCAAACTCAAACCAGATACATATATATATATATATATATATATATATATATATATATAATCAACATCATAAATGGGATCATTAACATACATAAATAATAGTATAATCAATAGGCGTAAATCTTACATTAACCAACATAACCATCAAGTATCAAGGTTTCTCAGTATTACCTAAGTATATATTTCTAAGATTCTAATAAGAATACAAGGGTTTACCAATGATAACATGTGTCATAGCCTAAAGTTAGTTAAAAGTTCACTTTTAATCCTCAAGTTCCATTTTAGCCAAATTTCTACCCGAACTAGGCTAAGTTATCTAAACCCACTTTTAGATGTTAAACAAGCCATAATTAGCCCTAAGATAGGAAATTTACCTAAATATGAGCAACTAGGTAAATTATTCCTAATTTGAGTAATCTAAGTCATTATCATGCTAAACTTAAGGAATGAAATCCAATTCACTTAAGGCATAAGGAAACAAGGTAAGTATTTTGACTTTACTGTTCACAATAGCTTAAGTGGTTCAACTAACCCAAGTCCTGCTTTTCATCAATAAAACACCTAAACACATCCCAAATCTAACATAATATCATATAACTACTGTGAGATAGCTCAATCTAATAAGGGATAAACATAGCCTACCTCGACACCGAAGAAAGCTCAACAAACTGCTAAATCACTACTTTTCCCTTTTGAGAAGCCTACTCATGATTCCAAGATATGATAAAAACATTTTTCTCATCAATACAATAATTATGATACCCATATTTCACCATTGTGCTTTGGATCCAAAAATTACATCAAAACCCTATATGAGATCCCACTTACGAAAATTGAGTTTTCAAAACTAACCCAACATTATTACAAGCTAAAGGAATTATTAAATTCAAAAATGGGTAAAAACTAAGCTAAATTGGGGCTAAAACCAAGATCAAAAGGTTTTGGAGTTTTGAGCAATAAATCAAGAAATATCACCAAGAAAAGGGTGAATTCTTACCTCAAATCAGAAGATAATCGTAAAAATAACTGTTATTCTAGATGCCCAATCACCAACAAGCTTCAATTTTAATATCTCACATTATTTAGGGTTTGTAACTCTCAAGAAAGTGATGAACAATGGCCAAAATCATGGAAAAGGGGTATTTTTATACCCAATCAAGTCCTCAGCAGTCGTTATCTCAACTTGAGGCCTCACAATTGCACCATCTTTTGTTTTCCACATTATTTGCAATTGCGGCATCTCCTCAACAAAGTAAGTCACAATCATGGTCCAAAGTGTTTCTATCGCAGTGCACCAAAAAGCCGGTGCAACAGAGTTTTTCCAAGTTTAAAAATAGGCTCAACTGAGTTCTCGAGATTTGTTTGAAATCCTGTATGCAAATGAACTATGTAACCATATCAAATTTGATGTTTCATATGTAATGGTGAATTTGGAATTTCCATCTGAGGTTATTTCAAAAAAATATTGGTCTTACACCTATATTTTGTTTTCTTAACTTTGTGATCAATAGGTCAAAATGGGCCTGGTTTCCTTGATACCCAAACGAATGGTCTACCTAGCCTAATATAGACATTTTGGAACTGTTGGTAAGTCATCATTTTCATTTGAGGTTGTTTTGCTGAAGTTTTTGCTCGGTGGCTATTTGGAGCCAACGAAGACTTCAAAATGGGAAAATGGCTCTAAAAACCCAGTGAGCCTCTCGGTAATTGAATTTTTAGTCTCAGCAAGTTATAAATGACTTGGGAAAGATATGGAAAATCTCTAATAGTAAAAATAAGCAAAAATATAGATAATAACCTGAAGGGTCATTACACATTAACAATGCACTTTGTATAAGCTAAAGTAGCAAAGCTACTGACATTTTTCTCCTCGACGCTAACTTGAGAGTAATATCTTGCTCTTCATCTTCTATAATCTATAAATCCATATCTTTTCAAACAAAAAAAATCATATCTTTCCATTTGAATTAGATCCTACTATGTGCATCCTAATCTTTTTTTTTAATATATCTGGCTTGTTGAAAAGGTTCTATCAATACTACTAATAAGTACTTATGATGTATGCTTAACATTTGTAGTTTGAAGGATTTCAACATTTTCTTACACTTAGGGTCTGTTTGGATAGTAACCTGATAATTGAAATTGGTGTAATTACTAGGAAAGTACTTACCTATAAGAACTTAATTCAATAAAAAATTTCCCTTTCATATGGTTTGACCATTTTACCCCTCTCCGTGATTGTTATGTGTTACTTTTGATGTGTGGGGATGGTTATCATAATTCCTGATGTGATCTAGAATAATTTGTGTGAGTTTGTGGTCTTTAAACGGTAAAGAGGTCTTATAGTTGACTACAATCAACATTTATTATTTTATGTGTCAGATTGCAAAATAGACTGCACCAGTAGACCTAAAACATTGATTTTGGATTGAAAGATTTGTTGGTTTGACTTTTATGGCTTTTAAATCTCTTTTTTACCCCTAGTTCAAAAAGATGTGAAATTGGGTCTCGGGGGTCAATTTTGTGAAAATAACCTTTTTTTCAAAAATATGATGTCGCCATTGAGTTTGGAACGCGAATTTATCTAGTAGAATATTTTGTTTACCTTCATAGGATTCCAAGCGAATCCTAAGGTTTTGATCCGCAACTTTGCATTTTAACAAAGTTGTGCTGATACAACTTAAAAGTTGGAGCTACTACTTTAGTAACTATGGGACTACTAAAGCAGTAGCTGCTTTAGTAACCCAGGCGCCATTTAGGCGAAGGCCCAACTGGCATCCCTCTACCTCAAAAGCGTACTAAGACTGCTTTAGTGGTAGGGAAATAATTTAGCGGCCTCCCATTAGTGGGTTTTACTGCTTAAGCAGTCGACCCACTGTTTAAGATATGACCTCTTAAGCAATCATAGCTGGTATAATATAAAAATTTCTTTTTCTCATTTTTCTCCTATTGCTTAGGCTGAGCTTCGGGTTAAGAGATTTTTGGAAGATTTCTTCCATTTCTTAGCTTGGGTAAACTCCAAATCACTATTTCAATCATTTCACTTTAATTATTGTCGTTTAAAACCCATTAAATTGTGATTTCATAAGTGGAATTTAGGAATTTTGGTTCAAAAGGCCTAAAATATTTTTTTGTTGATTTCAATCCCATTTTTAAACCTTGTTTACTTGGGTTTTCTCCCATGAGTTCCTTTAATAATGGTTAAGGTTTTTATAAATAAAATTTTTTTTGGGTATCCTTGGATTTTTTGATGTGTAGATTATATATTTGTATGTTTTAGTTGATTTCAAGGTCATTTGAGAAGGGGAAGCTCTGTGTTGTAGGTTTTTAGGCTTGGATTTCATTGTTATGGGATAGTTTATGGCTTAAATTTCTATTGACTGGGTTGGGCAGTTAATATTTATATCAAAGTATATTATAGGTATAGACACTAATCAAGAAAATAATATATTAATGTTGTGTTCCCGTGTGGGGGCTTATATTATTATTGTTAGTGATTTTGTTATGATAATTGCTACATACTACCCCTGTGGGGGCCTTATCTAATATTATTGTCCTTATGTATACTTTTAGTTGCTTTTTTCATGATGAAAATACCTAAGTTTGGGTTAATGTGATATTAATGAGGTCTTACTTGTAGTTTTCACTCTAATGGTACCTTTTTTATATGAAATCATGGTTTTCTGACATATTGAGCGGATTCTGAGCTCACGTGTACATGTATTGGATGGATTTTGATATCTTCATACTGATTTAGTTGTGAGCATTACATCCTTATTATCATACATACATTCATGATATATTGGTACCATTGTGAAAATACTAATTTTGACTTAAATGAGATATTTTTACAAAACCCTTTGTCATAGCCCATGAGTAAGAGAGGAGATATTGATATTGTTATTGGGATTTGGTATTGAGATAATATATGGATTGTAAACACCCCATGGGTCCTACCTAGAAGCGTTGAGGATCAGCAGATGTATACGGAGGCTATGCGATAACCTCAGTTATATTACTTCATTATTATCATCATCATCATCACTGTATTTCAGACATTATGCATCTTTAGTGTTGTACTTTATTGTTTAATTTGATACAGATTTATCCTACTTCTTTTACATACCTATTTTCTTGCTTATGTACTATATTTTGAACTGTTAGTGAAGACAGTATAAGATACTATTTGGGATATTTTTTGATTGCAGGTGGCGTGCTCATAATATTTATTTATGTATCATATTTTCTACTTTGCTCAGTTGACCTATGATACCTACTGAGTACAAGTAGACGTACTCATCCGCACTATGCCCTTTTGGTGCAGATCCAAGTAAGAGTGTGCTACACAATATATGAGATTGGTGACATTTGACACTTTGAAATATTGGTTGCTCTACGCCTTCAGAGTCGACGTTAGACCTCCTTAGATCTGATTTATGTCTTTTTTAGTATTCAGAGACAGACCTGTAGTTTTTTGGATTTTTAGTAACATTTTTATATTTTGAGTTGTATTTAGATTGATCTTACATTGTGACGATGGGTTTTGGGATGGTTAATGATATTTTTATTATTTAGACTTCTGCTATAATTGTAAATATATATGGTCTGACTTTGCTCTAGAAGTCTCTCCTTAGGAATGATCAAATGATTTCTTATTATTTATTAGTTAGAGTAATCGACTTACTTATCAAGGCTTAGCCACGATAAGTTCTATCGTGACCTTAGATTTTGGATCGTGGTAAATTAGTACTAGAGCAACCAGGTTCATTGGTCTCATCAGCTTAAGAACAGGTGTCAAGTAGAGTCTTGTGGATATGCACATTGACATCCATATCTATCTTCAAAATTCTATAAGATATCCTTAGAAAATTTCCTTATTTAGTTCCTTATTATGTTGATTTTTCATATCCTATATTGTAAACTATGTTTCACTCTTTTCTGTGCAGATGGCGAGGACTACATCTCGTAAACCTAGGGGTGTAGAGCTTGCATTCAAGAAAGGAGATCAACCTAGGGGATTAGTCAGGGGTCGCAGAGGAGCTCAAGGTAGAGGACGGTCAGAAGGATATTCCCCTTCTTGAAGTAGTACTAGGAGAATCTCCCATGAGCTCGATGCTAAAGATGATAGACTTATGGGGCCTACTCAAGTTCCATAGAGTTTTTTAACCTCAATCTTAAAGGTCTTATTGATTTATTTGATGATTCACTTGGAGGGTGTTCCTTTGGGTGTACCTGGTATTCTTCAAACTCTAAATGTTCTACCTCCATCTATGCTAGAGTTTTCTTATGGTGTCCCTCTAATTCAAAGTGTGTTTTTTTCATTAATACTGACATATGCTTATGGTCCACGGGCTTTGAGTGTTTTTCATCCTTCTATGTCAATATTTGAGTTTGGCATCCCTAGTTCAGGAGCTTAACCTTCATTTATATAGCCTCCTTATATGGGATCACAGCCGACCAGATTTATTATGCTTTCTATTACTTGAGTCCTATTATGTCTTCTAAGGATCAGAAGAGATTTGAGAGATTAACTCACTTGGGTCCTCCCAGGTTTACTGGTATTGTGGGTGAGGATGCCTATGAGTTCTTGATTAATTATCGAGAGAAGTTGTATAACCCTGTATTGCTCGAGTCGCATGGAGTTTCTTACACTAGCTACCAGCTGATAGATGTAGCTAGAGATTAGTACAGGTAACTTGTTAGTTATAGACCTCTTGGTTTGCTAGAGATAACTTGGTATTAATTTGCTGAGGTTTTTTTAGATAGGTTTGTGCCCTATAATTTGATAGATCAGATAAGAGATGAGTTTGATCACTTGGAGCATGGCTCCATGACTATTGTCGAGTATGGGGTACATTTTCATATCTAGGTTAGATATTCTATTGCCAGTATTCCAACACTTAAGAGAAGATTAAAGATTTTGTGAAGGGATTGGATACTACTTTTTAGTTTGCTACTGCCTATATGGTAGTGTCGGGGGCATCATTTTAGTATGATGGATTATGTGAAAATAACGGAGGTTATTCTTTGATCTACTCAGGGAGGGTGCCATGAGGGTGGGCCGTCAGGGCGAGGTATGTGGTCACACTCCTGTATATAGAGATTTTAGATATTTCCATGGGTAGCATGGTAGACCATTGCAGGAAGCCTTGTAGGGTTTAGATAGTATATCTTCTAGTTCTGCAGCTTTGGGTAGTCACACGTTATCCAAGGATGGTTGTTCTAGATCAGCCATACATCCTCAAATTGAGTCATACCACAGAGGTTGATATGTGTGTGATGAGTTTGGCCATGTGGAAAAGGATTTTCCCTACTGTATTTTCAGGTCCACTCATGTATTGATAGTAAGAGGTCACCCTCAGGGTAGTAGAGATACTGCTAGGGGTGTATGAGGCAGAGGTAATGGTTCCTGTGGTGGTGGTCACTAGTTACTCAGTCCGATGTCAAATGAAGATAGTGCTATGCTTTACACTCCAAACTTAAGAAAGAGGCTTCTGATGCTGTTATCACAATTATCATCCACATTTGTGTTATTTGATCCAATATCGACTTTCTCCTATGTGTCAGCATATTTTCCATCTAATTTTGATTTTACTTTTGTGCCTCTTGCCAATCCTGTTTGTGTATCTTCCCCTATAAAAAAAATCTTTAGTGGTGGATCGGGGAAGGCTTATATTGTTGTTTTTGGTGATTTTGTGATGATAATTACTATATGTTGCCCGTTTGGTGGCCTTATCTGATATTATTGTCCTTGTGTAAGTGTTTGGTTGATTTTATCATGTTAGAAATACCTTAGTTAGGGTTAATGTGATATAAATAAGGTCTTACATGTATTTTTCACTCTAATGGTATGTTTCTTAAATAAAATCATGGTTGGTTGACATATTGAATAGATTCTGAGCTCACGTGTACATGTATTAAATCGTCGTTTAGTTAGGAGAATTACATCATCGTTATTGTATTTATATTCATATTAAATGTGATATTAATAAGGTCTTACTTGTATTTTTCACTCTAATGGTACATTGCTTAAATAAATTCATGGTTGGTTGACATATTGAGTGGATTTTGAGCTCACGTGTACATAGATTAAATAGATTTGAGATCTTCATATTAGTTTAGTTATGAGAATTACATCCTAGGTATCATATATATATTCATGAGATACTGGTACCATTATGGAAATACTGATTTTGATAGAAATGAGACAATTTTACAAAACCCTTTGCCTTAGCACACGAGTCGAACAGGAGATATGGATATTGAACTTGGGATTGAGTATTGAGATAGTATATGGGTTGCAAACCTCTATTGGGTCCTACCTGGAATTGCTGAGGGTCGGTAGGTGTATATAGAGATTATGCAATAGCCTCAATCACAGCACTTCATCATTATCATCATCACTGCATTTCATACATTATGCATCTTTTGTGTTGTACCTTTTTGTTTAATTCCATGTAGATTTATCCTATTTTTTTACGTACCTATTTTCTTACTTATGTGCTATATTTTAAACTGTAAGTGGAGACAGTATAAGCTACCATTTGGTATATTTTTTTACTGCAAGTAGCGTGCTCATAGTATTTATTTATGTCTATTATTTTCTACTTTTCTTAGTCATCCTATGATACTGAAACACCCCAGATTTTGGCCCTTGAAAATTTTCTGAGTTCTGAGCTTTTTGCCCTGGCAATGACTCACCTGACGAGTCGTAATATGTCCTTACGGGTCATAGGACCCAGTTATAATGAGCCTCGAGGGATTTTCCTAAGTCACTGCTTTGATAATGACTAGATTAACTAGTCGTATAGACTCTTAACGAGTCTAAATGAGGGTATTTTGTAATGTATCCATTCTTCACCCAATTGGGTCCAGCTCTAACTATGACTTGGATCTATATGAGTCGTAGGGTCACGTGATGTGTCGGTTGAATAAGTCATAAGGACAACGGTATGTGGGGGTCCTTAAGACTATTTTGGTTACGACTCATGGTGACAAGCCATATGGTGTGGTTACGATTCGATGGGTGAATTGTAGCCAAGGGCGACAATTTTATAACTTTAATTAAGGGCATATTAGATATTTCCCCTCTCCCCCAATTATGACCCATGGCTTAAAACAATCTTTGGGACTTTATTATCAAATTATTCCTAATCAAACACTCTGAAATTCTTATTTATACCCATCGGCTAGAGCCCCTTACCCAAAGCCATTCGGTGATCATCCCTCCCTATATTAGAGTGCCCAATATCAGTCTAGTGGAACCTGGTTAGTCCCTTCCTATCCTCCTTATCAGTTCTGTGGTTAGTGGTATCATGGGTTTTGTTGTGAGAGGACGAATTGATGCTTCAAGTATGGTCAACCCATTCATATGTAGTGGCATTATCCTTCGGTTAGTGTTTCTACTGGAGCAAATAAGATTTTGATTTCTAGCTCTTCAATTTTCACACCAAGGGGTGCTACTTCTGATACCGACATTGGCTGAAATTGTATTTATACTCTTGATACCCGTCTGGAGTCTGAGGCATCACTAGATTTTGTTTTTGGTATGTTACAACTCTTTCCCCGTGATGTGTATTGCTTTCTTGATCTGGGGTCTACTCTCACTTATGTGACCCTTTATGTGGTTGTTCACTTTGGTTTTGATCCTAAGTGTATTCCCGCTCCATTTCTATATCCTCCCTAATAGGTGACTCCATTATGGATAGAGGGGTCTATAGAGGTTACGTAATAATGGTCCATGGTATAGAGACCTTGGTGGATCTAATAGGGATGGGCATAGTAGACTTTGATGTGATTTTAAGGATGGATTGGTTGTATTCGTGCTATACGTCTCTGGATTGTCAGACCGGTAGGGTCAGTTTCAATTTCCCAAATGATCTAGTGATTGATTAGGAAGGTAGTTCCCTAATACCTAAGGAAAGGTTTATTTCGTATCTTAGAACCCAAAGATTGATTTCCAAAAGAGTGTCTCTACCATCTCGTGCACGCTAAGGATTTTAGATCTAAAGGCCCTTCTTTGCAGTTTGTCCATGTGGCTTGTGAATTTTTCCGAGGTGTTCCCTAATGATCTTCCAGGTGTTCTTCCCAATTGAAAATTTATTTTTTTCGGGATTGATCTCTTTCAGAACACCCGTCATATATCTATCCGTTCTTACATAATGGCTCCGGATAAGTCAAAAGAATTTAAGGAGCAGTTGAAAGATTTTCTTGAAAAAGGTTGTCCACCTTGTGTATCTCCGTGGGGTGTTTTCTTTCTTTTGTGTGTAAAGAAGATGGTTTCCTCTGAATATGTATAGATTATCGGTGAGTGAATAAGGAATTTTGGGTGAGCTCCTTATGGAGTGGAATATATATATATATATTACGTGGGGTACTCTGTTAGTAGTGCATGATTGATAATAGACACTATGGTTGAACCTTAGATATTGATTTTTGTGAAAAGAGTATGTTATCTCGAGGATAATAATGTGAGATTTATGGGCGTAAATTGGTAGGCTTGATGGGGTATGCAGAAGAGATGAGGTAGATGACTTGGGGAATACGGGAGTGGGAAAGTTGTATATATAGGCCAGAGGTCCTGGTTGAACTGATGGATTGGGTGCTAAGTCATTGGATGGATTAGGGTGTGGCATCTGTAAGAGTATACTTAACTCCAGGTAGCATCTGGATAGATGAGGTTTTAAGTATAAGAGAGCCTAGTGTCCCTAGTGCATGTTTATGATGATAACCCTTAGAGAGGAGTGTTTTGCTTATAGGTGTTATAAGATGGAGATCGAGGGCTAATCTTAAATTTTCTCCTAGTGGTGGGCTTCAGGGGAGAGTCGGGGTGAATTTACTACTATTCTAGCAATCCCCTCCTATTTCTGTAAAGAGGGCACTCTGCTAGTGTTGTACACATTCTAATATTGCTTACACCTAAGGCCCACATTCTACATGCCGTGCATGTCCATACTCCATCCCTTGAACCAAAGTCAATTATGGTTATCAGAAACCCGAGCTTCCAAGTATTCAAGCTCTATGTGATGATGCTGATGATCCATACATTCATGTCTCACGTTATGCCTAGTTCCAAGAAATAGTGGTTTAAAGAGAAAATCCTCGCCTTGTTCTCTGAATATGAATCTCAGCTTTATGTTATATTACCTATGAAATATGAAGTCGTATTTCTCCCAGTGCTCTGTCTTAAGGACTCGTGCTATGGTATGTTTATGTCAGAATGACTCTCCATTTATAACCTAGGTGGTTGCTATGAGTACTTCATGTCTATTGTACCATGTCTCATTTCGTGGGTCTCACCTTGAGTGGTACGACAAATAGGAGTTGTAATTCAGAAGTAACCTCTCTCATTCTTGATGATTATACTCTAAGTTCCTCAGTGACCCTTCTTATGTTAGGATGGTAGTGGCTATAGAAGTATAGTAATATTTTGGATCAGGGAGTAGATGTTCTTTACTGAATTTTTTTTGGGGTGACTACTCAGGCTAAAGTTATAGATAAAGATAGAAGAGAAAGATGAACCTTTGTTATGTGAATTAGTTAAGAGGAAGAGATGTGGTGAAATCCAACACGATAATGATTGAAGTTCATAGTTTTTAGTGGAAAATCCGTAAAGCGGGGGTAGAAAGGCAAACTTGAATGTTGTGATTAATAGATATACAAAACCATTATGTTATGTGGTTAGTACTCCTAGATTGATAGTTGAGATTACCTAATTATTGTGATAAGTTAGAGTAGTACTATTGGAGTTGTATACAGTATAGGGTCCAATGGCTTACACTAGCATCTTTTACTCCGTGTTAAGCTTTAACATAGGAGAGTTATACTCTTATACTTATACCTTCGTAGTTATGTGTTCATGGGAGAGTTAGGAGGTTGAAATAGTGGAGTGTTGCATTCATATTTTAAAGCTTAGTTGGGAGTATGGTCATATATAAAGGGTATTAGATGTATTGTTTGGGAGGAAGGAGCTATGTGGGAAGCTAAAGAGGACTTAAAATCCAAGTATCCATTCTTGTTCTCCATCCTTGATAATCATGCTTGAGGTATGCGTTATTCTTAACATCTTGTTTTTTGACTTTGTTAAAGGGAAGTGTGGTTGTTAGTTGTGGTAAAATCGTTCTTGTAATTTCCTTGACCCATAATTAGAGGATGAATGATCCAAGTGGGGGAGAATTGAAACACCCTAAATTTTTGGCCCTTAAAAATTTTCTGAGTTTTGATCTTACTGCCCTGGCAACGACTCACCTGACGAGTTGTAATGTGTCTTTACGGGTCATAGGACCCAGTTGTAATGAGCCCATAAGGATTTGTCTAAGTCACTGTTTTGATAATGACTAGACTTAATGAGTCGTAAGGAGGGTAGTTTGCAATGTGTCCAGTGTTCACCTAATTAGGTCTTGATCTGACTACGACTTGGTTCCTACTAATCATAGGGTCACGTGACAAGTCGGTTGACTGAGTCATAAGGACAACAGTAGGTGGGGGTCGTGGAGACTATTTTGGTTATGACACATTATGATGAGTTGTAAGGTGTGGCTATGAGTCCATGGGTGACTCGTAGACAAGGGCGATAATTTTATAGCTTTTAATTAATGGCACTTTGGACATTTTCCCTCATCCCCAATAGTGACCCATGACTTAAAACCATCTTTAGGACTTTATTATCACATTATTCTCAATCAAACACTCTCAAATTCTCTCTCAAACTCTCCCTTTAATTCAAGGCTAGGGTTTCAAAGGAAGTGATCATCTAGGGTTCTAAGGGTGTTATTTCCTCCAAATTTCTAGGTATTCAAGGCATGTTACTCTTTGCTCATTGTTAATTTGTTAAAAGAACATGTTTTAAATTATTGTTCTTGAGATATTCATATTGGTTTTATAACATATGTTGAGGGTGTTTTAATGCTTGTTGTTGAACAATGTTTTCCCATGGTTTATTTATGATTAATCATTCTTTAAATATGGTTTTGAACTTGTAGGTGAATGGGAAGGGTTTAAACTAAGAGGTTATGGTTAACCCCTAATTTGATGATTTTGCCTTGATTATGGTTTTGGAAATTGTATGCCTTTAACATGTTTGTGAAGTGGTCAATGAAAAGGGTTTTGTCACATAGTTTGGTTTATCCACTTCTAATAATGCATTGGCATAAAAAGGATAATGAAGTATTCATGTTTTCCTTGAAAGGCGTTGGTGGCCATATATTAATCGTGGAATTGGAACCTTATGGGTTCGGTTGATTAAACGGGTTCGAGTCCCGAATGACTGATTATATGAATATCTTTTGACCTGTGGGTTCGAGTCCCAGTTGGTTGAGTAAATAACATGGCATGGCAATATTACCTTGCAAACAAGGTTGGTATAACGATATATCATAACTCAAGGCTACCCCCTAGCCGCGACAATGGTGCTTACTACCACAACTGGCCATAAACTAACCCATGAGTTGGTACCTACTGTGATCACTAAACAAGATAGTAATCCAATACATGTTTGGAAGGTAAGCTGATAAGATACTATAAAACTGGATACTGAAATATGTATCAAAAATGTTTGAAATATCTGATTGCATAATAGAAAAAAACTATCTATCTGAAAACAACTGATAACACTGAAATGATTAACTATATAACTAGTTGTCTGAAAGCCTCTAAGCATCATGAGGAGTTGATGGAACAAACCCCCAACTAACTCCAACTGATTGAACATAAGAAAGAACTGGAGTAATTGAAATAAATAAATCATGTCCTCGATAGATGAGGACTTACCACTACTACTGCTGAGTAACACTGAATTGTCTAAGAGAAGTCAGGAAACTATGTGTCCGAACCTATGTTATAAGATAACATAGTGCAAGGAAAAGTATGCGGTCAGTACTTTGAATGTACTGGTATATGAGATGAGGACTGGCTTAAATTCATGAGGTAAATAAGCATAAATGCATGAACCTACACTATCTTAGAATGCAAGACCAAGCATAAACATGTTTCTGAGATAATCTGTAATCTAAAAGACTAAAAGCTGTATAACTGAATAACTAAAAATCTGCAGACTTGGTCAAGCAAACCTGAACTAAAATACACTGATTACGGTACTGAGACTATGGGAGGTATCATATAACCTACATACCCAAATCTGAGCTAATCGGGGTCCAACCTATAACCCCATTTGGAAGGGTGTCAGTACCATGCCACAGGTTCTAACACTTGCTGTGTGGGTCCACTAAACTGGTGTCCTAAAGGACCAGAGTTTCAAGCCTAAACTGAGGGGTGACCCCTGCGATGAAGTCAAGCCTAAACTGATGGGTAACCCCTCATATCCTATGCTGAATATGTAGTTCTGGAATACAGGGACTGCTACTAACGACTCTGCTAACTGACGAGGAAGCTGACATCCCTGCATTCTCTCGGTGCTAAATCCTACTCCCAACTGGATTGACATTGATACTATATAGAACTAAGTTTAACTAAACATTATTTTTGATAATTGATAGTTCTCACCATGATCATAAATATCTGAGTAAATAACAAGACTCATGGTTTCACTGAATTATTACTTGAAAGATCTGAAATCATATAAAACACGTAGGTATCGGGTGTTCATAACCCACCAGCACTATGATTATAAAAATATGAAATCGAACTTAAAATACTGTAGTATGCAATCATGGTTCAAAGACCCAAAACATGGACATGTCATCAGATATGTAAGAATCGTAAGCTTATGCATGGGAATGTCTTAAAAATAAGGAAACAACATTATTACTTGGCTAAATTCATAATTTGGGGATTTATCTTGAAATCACTTAAACATGACATGGGAATTGCAACACTTAAAACATAATATGACTCATTCCACTTGAAAACACTTGTAACCATAACTTGAAATTGAAATAATAGAAGATTCATGGATTTATTTCATCTTGAAGATGTATAAACTCATAAATTAAACTAAAAGAGGGTTTTGGGCGCCATGGGTGAAAGGGGTCCATGGATAAACATCCCATTTACCTTAACAACTGAATTCTTGAAGATTTCTTTGATTGAAAGCTTGAACTCTTGATTTCTTGAGAATGAAGCTTGAATTTGTTCTTGGAAAAAAAAAAGGGTTTTCTTGGGAGCAATTTTTGTGAAAGAGGTAAATAATGACCTTTTGGAAGCCTCAATTCATGTTATGGATGAAATAGGATGTGGGAAAATGACCCAAATGCCCCTTAACTTAAAAGACAAGGGTCTGGTCGAATGGACATGGGCGCGCCACGGGCTACAGACCGGTGGGGTAAGCCCCGCATTGTAGGCTCTCGTCTGATGTACTATACCAGGCCCCACGGGCTCTGTCTCGATGGATTAAACTGGGCACCGTGGGCCTATCTTGGTGGCGCTACTGTTTTCATTTTCCAAACACACTCCTACGCTTGTTTAAAAATTCCAAAACTTCCCCAAGACATACTTTTAATAATCCCGAACATGTTTCAACTCAAAAATCAATGTTTCGAGGTCGGGAAGATAAAATTAAAAATCATCAAAATTTAGGGGTATTGAAAATGACTAAGTACTCAACACTTGGTGAAATCCTTGGATCCCTTAAGCATGCAACTAAGAGATGAATCGATCTTAGAACATTATGGGGTATTATAATATCTCCCCCTTGGGAACATTCATCCTCAAATGAGACTAGCTAGACTGAGATCACTGAGGAAACTGAGATTATATACTGAACATGCATGACTTGAAACATGATTACATAACTGAGTCGGAAATATGATACATGAACTGAACTGATTTCGTGAATGCTTGCAATGACATGAGATTAGTTATTTAGCTGAAACTGAGAACAAAAAAGTGTCAATCTAAGGAAGATCGTTACCTCAAGCTGAATCTGGGTTTGCAGATAAAAGGTGAGGGTACTTGGTTCGCATATCTGCTTCTTCTTCCAAAGTAGCTCCCTCAACAGACTGATTCTACTAAAGAACTTTAATCAAGGGAAATTCTTTATTCCTTAGCCTATGAATCTGACGATCAAGGATCTCAACATGGGACTTCTTCGTAGGAAAGGCTATCCTTAACGTCCATATATGCTAAAGGAACAACTAAAGCTGAATCACCAATACATTTCTTTAACAAGGAAACATGAAATATTGGGATGTACTGACGCCAAATTTACAGGCAACTCTAGCTCATAACTACTTTTCAAAAATGACTCAATATTCTATATGGTCCAATATAGCGGGGACTGAGTTTCTCTTCTTGCCAAATCTCTTTACTCCCTTTATAGGCAAAATTTTTAAATAGACCAAATCACTAACCTCAACCTCAAGATCTCTTCTCCTCACATCTGCATAAGATATCTGACGGCTTTGGGTTATCTTCAGCCTCTCTCGTATCAACTGAACTTTCTCTGTTGCATAAAACACTAAATCTAGCCCTATCAAATATTCTTCACCTACCTCAAACCAACCAATAGTATATCAACATCTCCTTATATAGAGAGCCTCAAATGGAGCCATCTATATACTAGAATAATAACTATTGTTATAGGCAAACTCAATCAAAGGTAAGTGGTCATCCCAGCTACCTTTAAAGTCAATAACACATGCCCTCAACATGTCTTCTAAAGTTTAAATGGTCCTCTCTACCTAACCATCTATCTTAGGATGAAAAGTTGTACTGAGATGAACTTGGGTACCAAGACCTTTAGAAAAAGCCTTCCAAAAGTGAGAGGTAAATTGAGTACCTTTATCTGATATGATGGACAACCAAAATCCCATAAAACTTAACCAACTCAATAATATAAAGCCTAGCATAATCCTCAGCTGACTACAAAGTATGAACTGGCAAAAAATGAGTTGATTTGGTTATTTTATCGATAATGACCCATATTGAATCATGTTAACAATGGGTACGAGGCAACCCTATCAAAAAATCCATATTCACCATTTCCCACTTCCATGTGGGGATGATAAAATCCTGTAATGTTCCACTAGGCCTTTGGTGCTCAACTTTGACCTTCTGACAAATTGGATACTTAGCTACAAACCCTGTAATATCCTTCTTCATACCACTCCACTAATAGATTTCTCGCAAATCACAGTACATCTTAGTGTCTATTAGGTGAATGAAATGTTGCACACCATGTGCTTATGCTAGGATCCACTTTCTCGAACCATCAACACACGGAACACATAACCTGCCCTAACAATGAAGCACACCATCTCTTTCTTAGGAGAAAACCTCTACCTTCTGACCTCTAACGGCCTTCTTCAACTTACCAAAACTAGGATCCCTATCTTGATTTTCTTTTACTTTAGCAGCCAATGAAGTTTCCGAACCATTCTGAACCCATACACTAACTTCAGCTAAATCAACCAACCGAACACCTAATCTAGCAAGTTGATGAACCTCATTGACTAACTTCTTCTTTTCTACCTCAACATGAGTGACACTACCCTAGACAATCTACTAAGGGTATTTTCATCTACATTAGCTTTTCCCAGATGATACAACACTCTCATATCATAATATTTTAACAACTCAAGCCACCTTTTCTGATGAATATTCAAATCTTTCTACGTGAACGCATATTGTAAACTCTTATGATTAGTGAACACATCAACATAAACCCCATAGTCTCTAAATTTTCAAGGCAAAAACAATAGCTGCCAACTCAAGGTCATGGGAAGGGTAATTCTTTTCATGGGGCTTAAGCTATATAGAGGCGTAGGATATGACCTTGCCTCTCTACATTAAAACACAACCAAGAACAATTCTAGAAGCATTACAGTAAACTACAAATCCATCTGGACTATTTGGACAAGTCAAGACTGGAGTAGAAGTAAGTCGAGTCTTCAACTCCTGAAAACTCTTCTCAAAAGAATATGACCACTGAAATTTGACTATCTTCTGAGTCAATTGAGACATGGGGGATGAAATAGAATAAAACCCTTTAATAAAACATCTGTAGTAGCCATCCCAACCCAATAAAATCCTAATGTCTGATGGAGAGGTGGGTTTGGTCCAGTTTCTTACTACTTTGGTCTTTTTAGGGTCAACTCTAATGCCATTACTGGAAATAATATGGACAAGAAAAAATGCTGATCTTAGCCAAAATTCACACTTACTAAATTTGGTGAACAACTGATGAGCTCTAAGGGTTTGCAACATAATTCTCAGATGATCTACATGATTATTCTCACTATGGGAATAGACAGGGATATCATCAATGAAGACTATGACAAACATGTCCAAGTACTGTTTGAACACCCTGTTCATCAAGTCCATGAAAGTTTCATGGGCATTCGTTAGTCCAAAAGACATAACTAGGAATTCAAAGTGACTATACTGAGTTCTGAAAGCTATTTTTGGAATGTCACATTCACTGACTCTAAGCTGATGATAGTTGGATCCGAGTTCTATCATAAAGAAATAACTAGCACCCTAAAGTTTTTCGAACAAGTAATCAATTCTGGAGAGTGGATACTTATTTTTTATTATGACTTTGTTCAATTGACGGTAGTCGATGTATATTCAGAGAGAACCGTCTTTTTTACGCATAAATAAGACTTGAGCGCCCCATGAAGAAACACTAGGCCTGGTGAATCTCTTATCTAAAAGATCTCTTAACTGTTCTTTTAACTCCTTAATCTCAGTTGGAGCTATTTGGTAAGGTGGAATTGAGATAGACTGGGTATCTAGAAGGATATCTATTCCTAAGTCAATTTCCCTTTCAGGAAGAACTCTGGGACGAACTTCAGGGAACACATCTGGAAATTCTCTTACTACCGAAATTGACTCGAGACTTGGAGTCGCAGAACTAGAGTCTTTGACTCGAACAAGATGGTAAACACACCCTTTCGATATCATCTTTCTTGCTCTAAGATATGAAATAATCTAATCCCTAAGCACTGAAGTACTACTCCTCAATTCGATAACTGGTTCATTAGGAAACTAGTGGAGCTAATCCATGTTAAGAATGCCATCGAAATCAGGCATTTCTAACTCCACAAGATCAACTAAAGTGACTTTCTAAGATACTGTGATCGGGAAATTTCTATATACCCATCTAGCTATAATAGATTTACCCACTGGATTAGACACTGATAAAGTCTCTGCTAATATTTAGGACAGAAACCAAAGTTGATGGCTATATAAAGAGTCACAAAAGAAAGAGAAGCTCTGGGATCTAACAATGCATAAACATGAAGATGGAAAAGCTGTAATGTACCCGTAAACACATCAGGAGACCTTTCCTGATCATGCCGAGTATGGAGTAAATACAACCTATTCTGACACTACCCACTGGTTGCACTGGATGTGTCCCTCTACTAAGTTGGGCGACCTGCTGGAGGTGATGAGAAATTGAACTGGCCTTTTTGGCGATAACTTCTGCCCCTCTGAGCGACCACTATAAAATTCTAAACCCTGTGGCCTATATTTCCACAACCAAAACTCACATCACTACCAGCCTTACACTCACCCTAAGTATTCCTACCATATTTCTTGCAAAATGGATTAGTACGACCACTCATACTACCCTGGGACTTAGAGCCTAGATCTCTATCCTGACTATCTTACTTAAACTTAGGCACTGGTGCACTAGCTAAAGATGGAGTTGGGGATGAAAATTTATGACAAAACTGAGAACAGTTACCACCTTCTGACCCTAGGTTGAGAAAAGTTAAAACTACCTATTGTGTACCTCTTGTTCTCTTTTTTTTTTCTTAAGCTTCTCCTCCTTGATCTGCTGAGCATGAACAATGAGTCTATATAGGTCCATCTCCTTAATCAACATAGAAGTCCTACACTCCTTAACCACACTATCAGCTACACTAGATACAAACTTACTCATTCTAGACCTATTGTCTACCACCATAGTAGGAGCATACCTCACCAATGGAGTGAACTTAAGCGAGTACTCCTTCACGCTCATACTAAATTTCTTTAAATTTATGAACTCCTGCACCTTAGCTTCCCTCAATTTAATGGAAAGAACCTTTCTAAGAAAGCTATGGAAAACTCTTCCCACTCTATAGGCCCTACCTCCACACCTCGGTCCTCCTTCCACTGCTTAAACCATGTGTGAGCTACATCCTGTAACTGATATATAGCTAATAATGCACTCTCACTCTAAGTGATACCCATGCTATCAATCACCTTCTGTACCATATTCAGAAACTCCTGCTGATCCTCTTCAAACTTAGATCCCAAAAACAAAAGGGGATTCATCCGAGTAAAATCCTGAATCCTAACTGCAGTTGAATTTGCCACTAGACTAGCTAGGGAAACATTCTACTAGTTGTTCTAAGTAGCTACTGAATGGGCCAGGGCCGTAAAAGTTTCCCTAAATTCAAGGTGAGAAACAAGCTTAGTCAGGGGATCTTTCTAAACAGGCGGTGGTACGGGATGATCCCTATTCCTTTTTTTTGTTATTTCTTCTGGGAGGTATTGTCTGTAAATGGAATAAAGAATGAGTTATAAAGAGAGTTTATATAGAGCTCATTATCCTTCACACGACATGAACACTGAAAGAAGGGAAACTTTCCTAAGAACATTTTGTAGCCTCTTGTCCATAAGTTTGGTGCGTTTCACACCCATGCACAAAACTCAACTCAACACGGCTTTCAAAATACCTAGGACACTTTAAATGATTAGGATCTGATACCAAGTTTTGTCATGACCCAAGGCTACCCCTAGCCGCGGCAACGGTGCTAATGAAAATAAGTGGCTACAAGATAACCCGTGAGCTAGTACCTACTATAAGCACTGAACAAGATAGTAATGCAATACATATACAGAAGGTAAGTTGATAAGATACTATAAAACTGGATATTAAAATACGTATCAAAACATGTCTAAAATTTCTGATAAAATACTAAAAACCAACTATCTATCTAAAAATAATTGATAACACTAAAATGACTAACTGGCTATCTAACTGATTGTCTGAAAGCCTCGAAGAATCATGAGTAGTTGATGGAAAAGACCCCCAACTGACTGAACATAAGTAAAAACTAAAGTAACTAAAATAAAAAAAAATGCATCCTCAATGGATGAGGACTCACCGCTACTTCTATTGAGTAATACTGAGCTATCTAAGAGCGGTCGGGAAACTGTGCATATTAACCTATGTTATAAGACAACATAGTTCAAGGAAAAGTATACGATCAGTACTTTGAATCTACTGGTATATGAGATGAGCACTAGCTGAAAAGCATGAGGTAACTGAGCATAAATGCATGGACATGTATTATATGAGAAAGCAAGACCAAGCATAAACATTTTCTGAGATAATCTGTAATCTGAAAGATTGAAAACTTATTACTAAATAACTAGAAATCTGCACACTTAGTAAAGAAAAACTTAATTGAAATACATTGATTACTATACTGAGATTGTGGACGGTATTATCTAATCGACATACCCCTATATGAGCTAATCAGGGTCCAACCTATAACCTCGGTTAGAAGGATGTCAGTACCGTGCCATGGGTACTAACACTGGTTATGTGGATCCACTAAATTGGTATCCCAAAGGACCAGGGTGTCAAGCCTAAATTGATGGGTAACCCCTGTGAGGAAGTCAAGACTAAATTAATGGGTGAACCCTCATATCCTACATTGGCTACGTAGTTCTGGAATATAGGGACTGCTACTAATGAATCTGTCTAATTAACGGGGAAGATGCCATCCCTGCATTCAATCGATGTCAAATCCTACTCCCAACTGAACTGACACTGGTAATGAATTGAACTAAGTTTAATTGAACATTATTTCTTATAACTGATAGTGCTCATCATGATCATAAATATCTAAGTAATTAAGAAGACTAGTGGTTTTACTGCAATTATTACTTAAAAAATCTAAAATCATGTAAAGCACATAGGTATCGGGTGTTCATAACCCACTAGCACTGAATGATTATAAAAATACGAAATCAAACATGAAATACTGTAGTATGCAATCATGGTTCACAGACCCAAAACATGGACATTTTATCAAATATGAAAGAATCATAAGCTTGACCATGGGAATGACTTAAAATGAGAAAACAACATGATTATATGGCCAAATTCATAATTTGGGGATTTATCCTGAAATCACTTGAACATGACATGGGAATCGCAACACTTAAAACATGATATGACTCATTCCACCTTAAAACACTTGTAACCATCACTTGAAATTGAATTAATAGGAGATTTATGGATTCATTTCATCTTGAACATGTATAAACTCATAAATTAAACCAAAAGAGGGTTTTTGGCTCCAAGTGTTAAATAGAATGAGGGATAATAACCCAAATGCCACTTATCTTAAAGGCCAAGGGGTTGGTCGAATGGGCATGGGCACGCCACGGGCTCCAGACCGGTGGGGTAAGCCCCGTGCCATGGGCTCTAGTCTGGCAGACTATATCGGGCACCGTGAGCTCTGTCCCAACGGACTAAACCAGGAACCGTGGGCCTATCCAAGTGGGTCTACTATTTCATTTTCCAATAACACCCCTACGCCGATCTGAAAATTCTGAAACTTCCTTGAGACATACTTTTAACAATCCCGAACATGTTTCAACTCAAAAGTTAATGTTATGAGGTCGAGAAGACCAAAATAAAAATCATCGAAGTTTAGGGGTCTTGAAAATGACTAAGTCCTCAACACTTGGTGAAATTTTTCAAGCCTTGGACCCCTTAAGCATGCAACTAAGAGATGAATCAAGCTTAGAATATTATGGGGTATTACACGATACCAATGGGATGCCTTAGTGTGTAATTGGTTTATTGAAAATAGAAATATATGTGAAATATTTTAATTGGTCTTAAAACAGGGTTGTGTATCTAAAAGTAGAAGGTGGAGGTCCTAGGGAGGACCGACATTAGAAATTGCACTAGCCGATGCAGGGTCATTATGGATTGAGGGTTTGAGTCCCCTTGCTAAGACGAGGTGGTTCGAGTCCACCTTATTGTTATCATTATGATTGGAGGGTTTGAGTCCCCTATATTATATTTCATGATCGAGTTCTTAAGTCACCTTAGTATATCATTGGAGGGTTTAAGTCCCCCATGTATATATATGATCTTTCTTCGATTTGTGTGGCTACACATATTAGGGCCCGACCAGGAGTTGAGAACTGGGGACAATATAGCCTATGGGTACTATTAGTATGACAGTTACACTATACAGCCCAAGTTAAGAATATCAAACATTCATGTTTAGCCTTGTTCCCTACCCCGACATATGATATATATAAATATACGTATATGCATTTAATTATGTGCATTAGAATTTGAATGAGTTTGAAATTGTTGATCATGGCATTATGTTATCCTTATCCCTGAGTTTCAAGTTATTGTTCACCCCTCTAACCATCTTAGGATGTTGTATCCCTACACGATGCAGGAATTGGTCATACTTCTACTTTTCCTGTACAGTGATTCAGATTTGGGGTCAGTTTGTGAGTTGACATTAAAGTGGTGAGCTTCCATACATTGAAATTCTGCATTTTATGTTTTGGTCTCTTATGTCTCAAATTTTTTAAACGTGTTTTGGTTATAGTTAGGGGCATGTCCCAACACTATTTTGGTATCTAGTTTTGGTACTTGTTTAGAAGGATTTGTTAGATTATTGTGGATTTGGGTGATGATGGTCGATTGTTGGTTATTGACTATTGAAGTATCTTTTATTCTCTGAATTTATCTTATTATATGAACAAAACTCATCCGATAGAGGTGATATTGTATTAGTTGGTTAGGTGCAAGGGGTGATCTCTGGTCCCCGACTGGACTTGAGAAACCCGTCATGGCAAGGCCCTGGTTTGAGTCATGACAAATACCTATCGAGTACAAGTGGACGTACTCATCCCTACTGTGCCTTTTTTTTGTAGTTCCAGGTATGAGTGCGCTGCGCAACAGCTGAGATCATGTGGTGACATTTGACACTTTATTATATTGGCCACTTTACGCCTTCAGAGTTGACCTTAGACCTCATCCTATCAAGTTTATGTCTTATTTTGTATTTAGAGACAAACTTGTAGTTTTTGGAATGTTTAGTTATATTTTCAGAGTTTGAGTTGTATTTAGGTTGTTCTCACACTATGACACCAGGTTTTGTGATGCTTTATAGTATTTATTATTATTCAAACTTCTGTTATAGCTATAAATGTATATTCTGACTTTGTTCTAGAAGTTTTGCCTATGAATTGTGTTATGATTTCTAATTACGTATCAGTATAGGTGATCGACTTAATTATCAAGGTTTAGTCGCGATAAGTGTCGTCATGACATTAATTGTTAGATTGTGACATTACCAGCCTAGTACTTACACAACCTTGTAATCAAATGTATTGCTTGGTTGCACAAGTGTAATTACATTGTTATATTAAATTTTTAAAATAAAAGCTAATTATCAAAAACTAAAAAAATTATACTAGACATATAAAGGTAATTTATAAATGATATTATATTAAATATTAATATATATATATATATATTGTCTTTCAAAATATATTAATTAACAAAACATATGTTCTTGCAAAAAATATAATTGATTTATATTTTTCAAAGTTAGTATATTTTAATTAAATTAATCATAAAAAACTTAAACTACATGATGTTCAAGACCATCTTGAAATTCATATTTGAGAAACAAGACTAATATCATAAATATTATATCATAAATTATTAAAATATTTGACTAAAGGATGATCTATTAATTCTAATCAAAAAATAAATGGCGTGCAATGTGAAATATCAAGTCAATACTAGAAAAATAAATAATTTGGATGTGAAATATAATAAAAGTTCAAAATTCCAAAAAAAATACTTTTATGTCAAATTTCAAAATAACATGCATAAATATGATTCAAAAGAACAGGAAAACTTAATTCTGTCAATTTATTCAACAATGAATTCTACTTAATTGAAAATAAGAACAGTAACTAAATTAGTCTAAATGAAAAAACAAATATAAATTTAAAAAATGGCAACACAAAAAATTACATGGAATCACAAGAAGTAAAGGTTGAGAAATGAGAAGAAAATGAAATATAAATAATATTAGAAAAAGTATTAGAATAATAAAAATAAAAATAATTAAAATAATAGAAATTAAAAATAAATTCAAATGCAAAATATAAAAATAGAAATAAAAAAAGAAATTAAAAAGTTATCAACTTGTAATTACACTATGTAATTACCATATTCACAACTCTCCCCTTCCCCCCAATAATTGGAGAGTGTAATTACTTCATGTGAATTACGCCCAATTACCTGTTAACCAAGTAATTACCTGACCAACCAAACATGCCAGACAGTTTAATTACACCCAACTACACCAAATCCAATTACCGAGTTGACTTTCTAAACAGGACCTAAGTTCGGTGGTTGTTTTTCTTGTTAACACTTAGTAGAATACTTAAGATCCACTTCATTCTGTTTTCTTCTCTTTCTACTTTTTTGACAAATTTTGGGAAAATATCGGTTGTGTTCCCAATCTAATCTCTAGTGAGATCAATATCTTCATCAATGTCCTCCTGCTATGTTTCGTTCCCCATGCCTTGTTCTTTATATTGGATCTAACTGAGATTACAAATCTCATGAAATGATTTAAGTGGGATTCTATTAAGTGGAATCACCTCATGTTCCTCTTTGCTAATTGTTAGAGATATGTTGTTGACTTTCCCATCTGCAACGCTGTAATCTAGGATAATATGCACAGTAATTTTTTTTAATTTCACCATCTCTATCTCCCACAGTATTACCCTCAAGTCCTCACTAATTGTTAAAGATGTTCCATTTAAGGAGAAATAGATTAGTTCTAATCCTTCATGACGTTGGTTTGTTGTCTCTTCTTTATTCAAAAAGTCACCAGAGTTTTGTATTGCTTGATTCTCCTTCTCTATCAAACTGATAGATCTACTAACTCTTCTTTTATTATTGCCCTGCATCTTTCCTCCATCACTGCCATTACCTCTTTTTGATGTTCCAATTGGAGTTGTTGCATCAAACTCATAATATTTTTTTGTAAATCCTTGATGAACTTAGTTTCTTCCTCTTTTTCATTTTCAACTTTTACTCCCCAGTTGTGATTATAGAAAGACTTTGTAATCTATTTTTTCATCGCATTATTGGCTACTTATACTCTCTTCTAAAGTATCCCATTACCACTTTGTGACTCACTATCCTTTTCATTACATCTTTGTTATCTATTTTAATTATTATTTTATTTAACTTATTGATAGTATTAACACTTTATTTAGCTTTGTGTGCATTTGAATATCTGTCTATGTTGTCAGCAGGTGTGACTACTTTCTTCACTAAAGCCCAGGTCTCAGGATCAACAACCACCTTTTCAATTGATAGTATCTCTTGAAGACCTTTTTTTCCCATGTTGTGTCTCCTTATGTTGAGGAAGAGATTCCATATCAGCATTCCCTTCCTTCATTATATTCATTATGATATATTTTTATGTATTCATCTTCATTATGGCCTTGTCATTTGCAAACATTTTAATATTTTGATAACGAATCATACTAAACTCTAGCCTGTATTGTACATTTTGCTCATGTGGCTTAATCCTACATATAGTTTTTGATAGTTGTGATGCTAAATCTAGTTATACCTATACTCTTTCATAGTTGGATCTGCTTGTATTAATGGTATAGATATCTAACTGTAAGGATTTTAATACAATCAAGGCTAAAGACAAAAAATTCTTTGACAAAGTACGTTGGGAAAAGATTGGGGAATGAGATCCATGTCATGACTTGAGTAATTTCTTCCTCCATCATAAAATTTGTATTATATATAAGAGTTCGCACCTGATACTTCTAATCATATCTCGCTTTGATGAAGTATACATTGTTTGATATAATTTTGACAAAGTCTTCCACTAATGAACATCTAAAATAACATGCATGTGCCTTAAAAGACCTATTTTATTACCTCTTTCAATCCCATGTTGTATTTTAATATTCCTTCTTAGATTTACTAGTTTAGGCCAGTCATAAGAAAACTTACCAACCATAATGTATTGCAAGTCTTTTAATTAAGTCATCCTCGCTATTTTTGATTTCTTTCCTATCAAGGTTGCTACCGCATCTTACATTATCACTGCTTTAAAAAGAATTAATTTAATGTCATATTATCATTTAAGAAAGGGATCTTAGTATATTGTTGCTTTACTACTCTTGTAATTTGTTCGAGCAATTTCGACGATCGTTTCTTTTTTTATATTTTTATCAGGAGAATAATTCTGACCATTTCGTCAAAATAGAATTTTCGACCATCCCTTCGGAACATATTTTTCGATCATCTTGCCAAAATAAAATTCTCGACCATCCCATCATAACAAATTGGAAAGATTCGAAGAATATTTTCTACCATCCTCTTCTTCATCTCTTGTGTTATAAGGACCAGATTTAATTGGTAAAGCATTCTCCAATGACTTCTTTGGTGATTAGATTTGTGCTCTTTCTTCTTCTTTTAGCTGTTTTTTTGTTGTATAACCCTTTTCAGGTACTTTGAGTCTAGAGCACTTTCACGGTGAATTGCGGTGTACATTTTCCTGCAAATAATATATTTTTCGGTGGTCAAGTTCAGAGACGTTATCAACAGTTTGATAAGGAGATGATGGAAATTTCGACAATAAATTTATACGTCAAATTTCAAAAATCTACCTAACCGAATCAAGGAAACATCCTCAGTTTCATCTTCTTCCTGGATCAGGTGCACTCGTTTTAGCTCTTCTAATTTATTTGGTCTAGATTTCTTTAACTATTAGAGTAAGATACGTCCTGTATCATTTGATATATATATTTTCTATCCTTTCTATCTTAGTTTCTTGTCTGATTATATTGATCGTTCTTGTGAGATTAGTGACTCCTATTTTTTTTACTTAGTATGAGTGATTGAAACTAGCATATCTATTTCCTGGTTTTGTTTCTTTTGGTATACGTAGTGGGTTGATTCTTGATTATTCCCGATAGATTTCATTCATTATTACATTTATGTATTTTTACTTTTTTCTTTCTATTTTGAGCCTTACCTACATGTCTGCCTTATTTTCTTCTCTTATCATATTGAGTAGTGGTTGTAGGGATCGATGGTAGACAAGTTTTATGTCATAGGTCAGAATGAGGGTTGGCATTAGGGTTAGGGTATAGACTAGGGTCTGGGGTGAAGGCAAGGTTTAGTTTTGGTGATGGGTTAGGGTCGATTCAAGGATATATTTTAGGGTTGGAGGTGAAGGGTAGTAGGGTTTGGTGGGATAAGAAAGCTTTCAGATTGAGGGTTGGGTTTTGGAACATAAGGACTTTTAAGGGTAAGTCTATATAGATCGACAAAATTCTTTAGAAGAAGAGGATTAGGATAGCTTGTGTCTAGAAAACCAAATGGGTGGGCTCTAAGACGAAGGATGATGATGGGTATAAGTTGTGGTACTCGGGTAGTGTGAGACATAAAAATGGGATAGGTATTTTACTAGATGAAGATCTTAGGGGGAAGGTGGTAGAGGTTAAGCAAGTTAATGATAGGTTGATGTTGATTAAGTTGGTCTTTGGAGGATCTACGTTTAATGTTATTAGTGCCTACGCTTTGCAAGTAGAGTTGGACGAAAGGGAGAAGAAAAGCTTTTGGCAGGTTTTGGATGAGGTGCATTCCAGCACTGGTAAGCTTATTGTTGGAGGAGATTTCAATGGGAATATTGGGTCATTATCGGGAGGTTATAATAATATGCATGGCAGTTTTGATTTCAGAGAGCAGAATGTTGGAGGAGTTTTACTTTTGGATTTATGTAGGGCTTTTGGGTTGAGAGTAGTGAATTAGAGCTTCCCAAAGAAGGAATACATTATTACCTTTAGTAGTTCGGTGTCCAAGACTCAGATAGATTTTTTGCTCCATGGGAAAGGGGATAGAGTATTATGTAAAGACTGTAAAATTATACCTAGCGAGAATCATTTGATGCAACATAAATTGTTGGTGATGGACTTCCTTATCAAAAAGGACAGAAAAATAGGGGTGTGGAGAATTGGCCTAGGATTAAGTGGGGTAGTTTGACTTTGGAGAATGCTACAAAAGTAAAGGAGAATTTATTACTATAGGGGCTTGGAAAAGTAAAGAGGGTGTGGGTAGTATATGGGAGACAACTTCCAGTTGCATTAGGGAGACCGCTAGAGAGGTGTTTGGTGTCTCAAGAGGATGATCTAACAAGCACCGGGAGAGACTTGTGGTGGAACAAAGAATGTAAATGAAAGGTGGAGGCTAAGAAAGTGGCCTATGCTAAGTTAGTTGTAAGCAAGGATAATGAAGAGAAGTGGATGAATAGAGAGGAGTATAATTTAGCTAGGAGATAGGCTAAGTTAGCGGTTACAAAGTCTAAGATAGTGGCTTTCAAGAGGTTGAATATGGATTTAAAATAGAAAGGTTGGGATAAAAGGTAGTATGGGCTTGCTAAAGACAGGGAGCGGAGGGCGTATGACCTTGACCAAGTGAAGTGCATCAAGGGGGAGGATGACAAAGTGTTGGTTGAAGATGCCCTTATTAGGAAGAGGTAGCAATCCTATTTTCATAGACTTTTGAATGATGATTAGGATAAAGATTTTGTGTTAGGAGAGTTGGATAACTTGGAAGGATTTCGTGATTATAGTTATTGTACGTGTATTAAGGTGGAGAAGGTTAAGGGGGCTATTTGTAGGATGCATAGGGGTATGGCAACTTGGCCAGATGAGATTCCAGTAGATTTTTGGAAGAGTAATGGCAGGGATAGTTTTAAGTGGCTGACAAGGTTTTTAACATCATTTTTAGGGAAACGAGGATGCCTGAAGCTTGGAGAAGGAGTATGATGATTCCATTGTATAAGAACAAGGGGGACATTAAAAGTTGCAATAATTATAGGGTATCAAACTGTTGAGTCATACTATGAAGGTTTGGGAAAGAGTGGTAGACTTGAGGCTGAGAAGGATCATGACTATTTTTTAGAATCAGTTTGTTATCATTCTAGGTCGCTCAACCACTAAGGCAATTTACCTCCTGAGCAGATTAGTGGAGCAGTTTAGGGAGAGAAATAAGGACTTGCACATAGTGTTCATTAATCTTGAGAAAGCATATAACAAAGTACTTCAAGTGATTCTGTAGAGATGTATGGAGGTTAGAGGCGTGATTGTGGTGTACACTAGGTCGATTCAGGATATGTACGGCAATGTGAAGACTTGTGTGAGGATGGTAGGAGGAGATTGGATCACTTTTCTATTTTGACAAGGTTGTACCAGGGATCAACTATGAGCTCTTTTTATTTGCCTTATTAATGGATATTTTGATGCAGCATATTCAAGGGGAGGTAATTTGGTGTATGTTATTTAGTCATGATATTGTACTGATTTATGATTTGTGAGGAGGTGTTAATGGAAAACTAAATGTTTAGAGACAGACCTCTGAGGCTAATGGATTTAGGTTTAGCAAAACAAAGATGGAGTACTTAGAATGTAAGTTTAGTGATTTGTCACATGAGGCTGAGATGGCAGTGAAGATGGATTCTTAGTCCATTCAGAAGAAGGAGAGTTACATGTATCTTAGGTCTATGATTCAGGGGAATGGCAAGATTGATGAGGATGTCACGCACCATATTGGTGTAGAGTGGTTGAAATGGAGGCTTACTTTGGGGGTCTTGTATGATAAGATGGTGCCTCCAAAGCTTAAAGGTAAGTTCTACAAAGTGGCATTCCAACCGACTATATTTTATGGGGTGGAGAGCTACCTAGTTAAGAACTCCCACTTTAAAAATTTTATGGTGGCAAATGAGGATGTTATGATGGATGTGTGGACTTACCTGGAGTAATAAGGTTAGAAATAAGATTATTTGGGAGAAGGTGAGAGTGTCTTTGGTATAGGACAAGATACGAGAAGTGAGGTTACAATGGTTTGTGCTTGCGATAAGGAATGGCACTGATACTCTAGTTCTGAGGTGTGAGAGACTGACTATGGATGGTTTTAGGCGAGGTAGAGGTAGGCCGAAGAAATATTAGAGGGAGGTCATTAGACATAATATGGAGCAGTTTCAGATTATGGAGAACATGAACCTTGATAGAAAGGTTTGGAGAACGCGGATTAGGGTAGAGGATTAATAGGTAGGAGTTCGACCATAATTGTAGGTAAGAGTGCTTTTGTTTCTATCTACACTTGTAGTTGCGTGTTCGTGGTGTTTTGGTGTCTTGGATTTCTGAGAGAGAGTTTTAATATTACCTTGTGGGTGCCTTATTTTCATTATTATCTAGTGGTGTGTTATCCTATTTTTTGTTGTGTGCTTTTATGTTTTCTGTTTGTGTTTTGGTTATACTGTTATTTGTCCTGAGCCAGAGGTCTATCGAAAATAGCCTCTCTACTTCATCTAAGGTAGTGGTATAGAATGCATACACTTTACCCTCCTCAAATCCCACTTTGTAGAAATACACTGGGTATATTTTTGTTTGTTGTTGTTATTATCCTTTGAGAAATATGCATTCAAATCATTCAGTTTAAGAAAAAATTCAAAATCCATTGGAATAGAACGTGATTTGTCCACTTTTGGGATTATACTACCTTTGATTTTAGATGTAATAGAGTTGAAAAGTTAGATGCATTTGGGTGGGGGAGGGGGTTGGACCAGGGCTAGCAGGAGGCCTGGCTAGTCATATGTCTAGGGTTTAGGCATGGGATGGTAAAATAGAAAACCAAAAAATTTTAGGTTTTTGATCCAGGAACATAAAATTGTTTCATGACTAATTTTATATTATAACTTTTAAAATCTAAATTTTTCTCTTATATTTTGTGTCCAGTCACAATCAAATACGTTCACATAAATTAGAATGAAAAAGTAACATTTTTTCTTTGATGACTCAATTATTTATTTAATATTAACAATAGTACCTCCATATCCAACTTATGAATCACAAATTTGAGTGAACTTATGAATGATTCAAATTTGAGTCAACTTATAAATCAAAGGTCCAAGACATTTTAATCACCTTGAAATGGTGGAAGCACTTAAATATTGATCTCCTAAGAAGGGTTAAGGTCTTATACGGATACTAGATGGCCTGTGCCCGTGCTAAGTATGGGAATTAACCCAACATCGTTGTACAAGAAAGGTCTGATACTGAGAAAGGAAACTTCAAACTGGTCTAATTGCTAAGAAAATTTGTCCAAAAGAAAGGATTGTATGATCAAGGTGAATAAATATTACATAATATACTTCACACCATTTATCTTTATTTTCAAAGAAAATGTTGTTCTACATCCTTGAGCTTGTAAATATAAGAGATAAAGTAGTCTGATTTTTCATGTTCTTGTTGGTGTCACCATGCCACAATTGGACAAAATTTGAGTCTTAATAATTGGAATTGATAGTACGTACTGAAACAAAAAATTTCAAGCATCAGAATCAGAAATAAACATACCAAATTAAAATTTGGATGATAAATGCTTAAGTAAAAGAGAGGGCTAGCCTTTTATTATAGAAAGGGTGACAATCTCAAGGAATTTGTTCTTCATTCACGTAATTAATTTATGCAATCAATGTGACGATGAGCTATACTTATCAGCTACTATTACTACATTATTTTGCCTCTATTATGGATACTTAAAGTTTTTAAACACAATGTAACTAATAACCGAACATGAAAGTATATCATAATACAAATTCTGTCATGAAAAAAGTGTGAAGAATAAAACTTACTCATCACTACAGCCCTCGCATTGAACCATGAAGTTATCAAGCTTGTATATCATTAGAGATGTTACACCTTTATCACTATGCATGCATATGCAGTATCTATAGAATTAGGACAAAAAAATGATAAACAAAAAATAATAATCTACTGATATTTGTTGATTTTATATCATTTGTCATTATTTTTGTTTTGCAGGAATAATATCCATAGGTAAGAGTGATCTGGTTGACATCTGTATGAAATTTGACAAGGTAATGAGGGGACAAGGTGAAGGTGGTAAATGTTTGAACTAAATCTTAGTTTTTTTACTCACCCATCAACTTAATTGCTAGGTAGTTGTTTACTGATAGTATGTACTTATTTCTGATTTGTCACTTTCATTCCCTACTTATATGTATCTGTGTGTGTGTGTATATATATATATATATTCGTGTCAAATATTCATTGCAGGCTCGCAATCAACAATATGACAATACATGGCGTCAGTAATTTTTCAAATTTTCTCTGACATGTGGAGGATGAAAATGCCTTGGAGTGCGCATAAGAAAGTAATACATAATCCAATTAATATAATTTTTTAATCTAGTACCTCTGTACAAAAATTTTTACCTAGTGATCATAATTGGATCATAAAAGAAAATTGAAGGCACCAGCCATTAGACGAAATAGAAATACAAACTATAAAATAGAAATGTAACATAGAAAATCTATTAGCAATAAATATGCATACCTTTTTTATACACAAATCAAGGATCTTGCAAAAATCAAGAAGTAGACATCCATAAATTCAAGAATTCAGACCTCCCCCTTTCTATCTAAAGTGGTTGAACATTACAATTGAAGAAAAGTTTAGAAGTTCAACCGTCTCTTACACTATTGAAGAGGCTTTTGGATTCCAAATCCTTCTTCACCAAGAAAAGAATAAAAGTTTAGAAGTTCAATTATCTTACACTATTGAATAAACTTTTGGATCTCAAATGCTTCTTCATCAAGAACAGAATGCATAGCACCATGCACAATAGTATGCAAAGAACTTAAGAATGTGTGGTGTCAACCAAAGTAAACATCAAATTATTTATTGAATTGCAAAAAGAAGTAATCCACATATGAAAATATATTTGTTTTCACATCACAATAAACAAAGAATCATACTCTATTACCACAAAGCTAGTCGTTTACAACTTTGTAGTAGTGAAATTACGTAGCTGAAAACAACGAAACATAATTTACTTCATTTATCACCAAAGTAGATGTGCTTCTGTTGTTCGTTCTTTGAACTATTTCAATCATATTTGATTCTTTGTTCACCACATAAATACATAAATAGTACTCCAAAAATAATTTTATTAATTAAAAACATGTTTCACATTCTCTCTCCCAACAAACATAGAATTTAAGAAAATAATGTCCAATGTCTACTCTTCATTTTGAGCTCACCTTATTTTATCAGCATCATTTTCCTTACTACAAGCTCAATTGTTTCTTGTTTTTAGTAAACTCTTCAAAATTAGAACAAAATGCATCACCTCAGATTTTTAGAAAAAGCTAAAATAACTCCCTTTTCTCATTTACTTCAATTTATCTAGAAAATAAGTTAATAGGTAATAAAAATAATTGACTAGGCATAAGTTTATTACTGGCCTTTGAGATTTTGATTAGCCGTGTTGAAGAACTTAGAAGAAGAGGAAACATCTCTGAGAAAGTACCTCACTACAGTACTCTCAGATCTCGTCACGACCTCCCAATGATCGTTGTTTTGAAAAAAATCTAGACATTTGAGACCAAATTTTCAAAAGACATGATGCATAAGCAGAATTAAATAAGAAAAGATCCAAAAGCACGAGGGAAAACATAAAATTAGGAAAAAATTATGTACCTCCCTTTCTATTCTAATTGTAATTTTTCAAACTCATAGTAAAATTTCACCATTGTTTCTCATAAAGAGTCGAGTTACACCACTTTCCTGCATATATCTGATCTTCTAATCCTGAAAGGTCAGACAAAAAAAAGAAGCCTTAGGAAGATTGAAAAAAGAAATTTTCTTTGAAAGTGGCAAATCTATTAACACTCAATAATAATTTCAATCTCATATTCTTGTGGCTTATGAGATTATATGCCATCTTTTTAAATTATATTTACCCTCAATAATTATATGTGGTTAGCATACAAATGCCTCATTGCTCTTTTTCCTAATATGTGTTTCCTAGTTTCCTAAATGATAAATATTTTATCCTGCTAAAAATGATGTTGAGTTTGACAAAAATCTCCTTTACATAGCGCAGTACAGTGAAAGGGGGATAAAAAAGAAACATTATCAGAGCGAGTCAACATGTTGAAACGAAAAGCTATATCATAGAGCAATTATCTGAAGAGAAGAAGTAAAACACTTTATTAAAATCTTTTAGACATATAATTAGATATCCAGTGCTCATCAAATTAATTTGGTAACACAAATCAAGTACCAAAATGATATGATGTATACTATGAAAATATTATCCAAAACACAGATCAGTCAACTTCAGGGTATAATTCATTTCAATTTTAATTACTGAATAGGAAAAAAGAAAAAAAATATCAGCTTCATATTTAAATATTCAATTGGATGAACCTAGTGATTTATTGCAAAAAATCTTATATATAAATAAGAAATTATCATAAATTAATAAACCTACAGATACCACCTCTCATTATCAATAATCGGGGACGAAGAAAAAATAGAGTAGAACTTATCAAAACTAAAAATACAGCCACATATGATTGAAAAATTAAAATTAGGATAGAGAAACAACAAACTACAAAGAATGATAGAGAGAAAAATAGTTCTTTAACTAAAAAATTTGAATATGAAGAATTAGTGTAGGATTAGATAAGTTCATTCTTTACCTCTTAAGTAAGAGTCACTCAATACGTACTATCGATTATTTTTCACTGTTAGAGCCATTTTATGCTTCTTTCTATTGAGCTCACAAAGAAAATCCAATATGAAAGTGGCCACCTTTCAATTATTTGGTCCATCGGCTGAAAATTCTCAAATATTGCATTTCAAAACTCAAAGTCAATATCTTAAAAATTTTAATAAAAACAACAAGAAAGCGAAATTACCAACATGGAATAGTTAAAGAATAAAAATAATAAAGACACAGTTGACCAAGAAAAAATAGATACATTGATATGAATGGAAGAATTAAAAACAACAAAGCAATATCAAATTCTGAATCAAAATATATCATAACAAAATAACACCTTGAGGGTAAACGATGATTTTAAATTTGTGAGAGAGAACAGAAGACTACATTTACAGGTACAAAACATTATAGATAGACTTTCATAAGTGATCTCAAAATATAGTCAACACAAGCAACACAGAGAACAATTCAGTCAAAATTAGGAAAGACCAAATACAATATATTACTCAAATTGAAATACATATATAGATATAAATCAGAGAAAATATAAAGAAGATCCAAAAGTCATCAATGAAATTCATCAAAAACAAGCAAAAAAAAAGAGAAAGTAAAAAAACTCACCGGAGAGCTAAGCAAATGGATGGAAGAAGTGAAGTGAAGCAAAGGAATGATAAGTAGGAAAAATGAAAGAGCTATCATCTGGAAAATACAAGATCCACATGGATATGTGTTGCATCAATATTATTGGTGCAATTTTAACCTTCTGTAATTATAAATTTAGCCTTCCTGCTCATATTTTATTCTCTAATCCTGAAAGGTTAAATTAGATGGAAAAACGAAGCCTTAGAAAGATTGAAAAAAAAAACTTACTTTGAAAGTGACAGATGTATTAACAATCAATTATAATGCCACTCTCATATTTTTGTGGCTTATGAGATTATATGCTATCTCTTTAAATTATATTTACCCTCAATAATAATATGTAGTTAGCATACAAATGTTTGATTGTTTCCCCCTAATATGTGTTTTCTAATTTCCTGAATGTTAAATATTTTTTCTTGCTAAAAATGATGTTGCGTTCGACAAAAACCTTTTTACATAACGCAGTATAGTGAAAGGGGGATAAAAACGAAACACTATCAGAGCGAGTCAGCAAGTTGAAACGAAAAGTTATATCTTAGAGTAGTTATCAGAAGAGAAAATCATTATTCAAATCTTTTAGGCATATAATATCTTGTATGTGTCAAATTAATTGGGTAACACAATTCACCAAGTACCAAAAAATGATATAACGTGTACTATGAAAATATTGTTCAGAACACAGGTCAGTCAACTTCAGGGTATAATCCATCTCAATCTTAATTATTGAAGAGAAAAAAAAAATAATAGCAACTTCATATTTAAATATTCAATATGATGAAACTAGTGATATACACTCAAACATGCAAAAATCTTATATACTAAATTTTTTTTATCATAAATTAATAAACCTACAGATACCATCTCTCATCATCAAAACAACTAGGGACAAAGAAAGAATGGAGTAAAATTTATCAAAACTAAAAATATAGCCACATACGAATAACAAATTGAAATAGGATAGAGAAACAACAAATTACAGAGAATGACAAAGAGAAAAATAATTCTTTAATTAAAAATTATGAATATGAAGAATTAGCATAGGATCAGATAAGTTCATTTTTAGCTCTTAGGTATGAGCCACCCAATACGTACTATCAACAATATTTGATTGTTGGAGCCATTTTCTCCTTCTTTCTATTGAGCTCACAAAGAAAATTCAATATGAAAGTGGCCACCTTTCAATTGTTTGGTCTATCTAGCTGAAAATTCTCAAACTTTCCATTTCAGAATCCAACGTCAAAATCTTAAAATTCTTAATGGAAACTACAAGAAAGCGAATTTACCAATATGCAACGGTTGGAGAATCAAAAAATTAATGTCACAAATGACTAAGAACAAATAGAGACACTGATATGAATTAAAAAAAAATATAAACAACGAAGCAATATCGAATTCAGAATCAAAATCTATCATAATAAAAATAAGACCTTGAGTGTAAACAATAATTCTAAATCAGCGAGAGAGAACAGAAGACTAAATTTGCAGGTGCAAAGCACTGTAAATGAACTTCCATAAGTGATTTAAAAATATAGTCAACACATGCAACACAAAAAATAACCTGGTCAAAATCAGGGAAGACCAAATCCTAAATATTACTCAAATTGAAATACATATATGGCTACAAAACATAGAAAACACAAAGAAGATCCAAAACTCATCAATGAGATCCATCAAAAACAAGAAAAAAAAAAGAAAGTAGAAGAACTCACTTGAGAGCTAAGCAGATGGATAGAAGAAGTGAAGTGAAGCAAACGAATGTTAAGTAGGAAAAATGAAAGAGCCATCACGTGGCAAATAAAAGAGCCACATGGATATATGTTGCACCAATATTATTGGTGCAATTTTAACCTACTTTAATTATGAATTTATCCTTCGTAGTACTTCAAACCTTCACTTATAATTAATAGAATAAATTTTTCTATTGACTTTAAAGTCAATTTTCAAGTTTTGAATTTATGAGTTTTCAATGCTAATAAAGATCAATTTTTCGAAAAAGATCCAATATGTCTTTAAAGAATCCAACATTAAAAAAAATATGTACTTTAAGAATTAAGTTCACATAAGTTCTTAGTGTTTAATAGATGGTTCATATAATCATATCTACTCTTAATTTAAGTAAAGATCCAAATTAACCTAATTAGTTGATTAATAAGATAGAAAGGCTCAAGTATATTCTCAAAATATGCAATATTGAGTAGACATTTCTTTCTTTAATAATACTCATGAATTATACTCAATCAAATTAAATTTTCTGATTTTAATCAAAATTGAAAAAAAAAAATTGGCTAACAAACCCCTTCCAGTTCCACTGATTTTCTTTTATAATAGTATTTCTCAGTTGAGAAAATCGTCTTCTTGATTAAGGATAGTTGTTACTCATAAATTATTGATTTAGACATTATAATTAAACTTTTAATACAAGCACCACTAATTTTTATAATAATATGATAGAAATTATTTTGTCCTTAATTTATATATACGAGTAATTTAGAGAAGGCATGAATAGATAGATAGTAAAAAAGTTCGGAAAATTTTAAAACAAAGATATATTTCCTTGTTATAACTTTCATCAGTGAAGATATAAGCGAACTTGTGTTATCAATATAAAATTCTTTCATCATTAGTATGCAAATAAAATATCAATATTAATTTAAGCTGAACTATTCACAGTCGAACTTAGAAATTAGTGTTTAGCCTTTTTTTTTCTTTTGGCCAAAAGGAGATATTTATTACTAACTAATATTCTCCATTACAAGGTAGAAGGGCTGGAGCGAACTAATAGTTACAAAAGTAGTAGCAGAACTAGAAAACTAGTAGCATTATACACAACAAGAAAGTACTAGTAGCATTGCCACTACACAACATAGGGGTTGTAGTAGTAGAGTTAGAACTAGAGTCTAAATGGGTTGGCCGCTTAAGTCTAGTAGAAGTAGTTTCTTTTTTCGTCTATGTCCAGAACTCGGTCAATAAACAAAGACAGAATTGCCTAATCCATAATATGGTCATAGTAAGTAGATAGCATTCCCTTTCTAGCTAGGACATCTGCTGCTTGATTTGCATACTGATAGCTATGCTAAACAGGTGAATCCCTGGCGTGAGGATTATTTTCCTGCATTCATTTATAACATGAGTACACAAGAAATATTAAATTTGTACATGTTAGAGAAATGCTAAACTATTAACCAAGTGTATATCTGCTCAATTTCACATACCTGAAGGACATATTGTATTTTTTGCTTAATATTATTTAAGTAGGTTAATTGAGGGATCCAATATAATTAAAGATATATTTGGACAAAATATTGAACTAAGGGCATATGTGAGCTAAACTACTAACGAAAGATATATTTATTCAATTTCGAATACATTAAGAGTACATTTGACTCTTTTTTCATAAATTATTTTTATAGACTAGATAGATTTTAGAACAAAAATATAAAGTATTGACTGAAGCTATTATATTTTGCCGAACTTGTAGCTAAAAATCTAGTTTCGCAACGACTGATTGACCTTACATTTGTTAATAATGTAAGTTTAAGAATATTAAAGAGGCATGAAACCAACTTTTTAAATGTCAAAACGTCAGTATCACACCTAACCCCGATTGATTTACGTTAGGGACAATTGCAATGGCGACCACAACGAGTGATAGTAAATCAATGTTTGTTGTGCAATTTCTTAGAACAGGGTGGGTCTGCAAATATTATCTGAAACAAGGAAACTAAAATTGACAAGTTAGGCTTAGGTTCTTGTACTTCCTAGCTATTGACTAGGGATGGCAATTTCAGCCCATAATTGTGAAAAGAGTTCATTTAATCCATATTTATTGAATTGGATCATTCATATTTCAAATGGGTAAATATGAACTTCAACTCATTTTAAAAGCTCATAGAAATATGAACAAAATGAGTAAAATATGGGTACCCATTTAAACACAGAGCTTAAAATTTCAAATTTTTTTCTTTTCTAGTTTTTTTTTTCTTTCTTTTTTCCTTTAATTTACTTATTTGCTTTTTCATTTTTTACTCATTTCTCGTAATTTCTTTTTTTCTTTCTCATTTTTTCATCTATTTTTTTTCTTTTTTCTTTGTATTTTTTTCGTTTCCTCTTTCTAATTCTTATTTGATCATTCATATTCGCTTGAGACCTACATGGGTTAATTAATTTAAGCTTCTAATTATTCCATTTAGCCTATACAATTTATAGCATCTTTTATCAATTAAATATAATTCATAGTCTCACTCCTTTATTATTATTTTTTTCTATCTTTTATTTCTCTTTCTTTTTTTTTCCCAATTTTTTTTTCTTTCTCTTTCCTTTAATTTACTATTTTTTCTTTCTTTTTCCTTTAATTTACTTTTTTTTCTTTTTTCTTTTTTTTTCTTTTTTTTTCTTTTTTCCACTTATTTTTTACTCGTTTCTTACACTTTTTTCTTTCTTCTATTTCACCAATTAGGTGGAGTCCACTACACAAATTATAAATGTTGATCGAATATAAATCACTATGCGCTTAGGGTAATTTCGTTATCATAAAAAAAAAAGAGAAGAAAACCAAAAATAGAAAAAAATATAAAAAAAAAAAAGAGGTAGAAGAGAGAAAAAAAAGCTTAAAGAAAGAATTAAAGAAAAAAAATAAAAAAATCAAAAAGAAAAAAATAATGAAAAGGGAGAAAAGGAAAAAGAAAAAAATAATGGTAAATACAATTATACTGAGTGATTATGATATTTCAGTTATCATCCATAATTTATACTCGACTTAATCATGTTTATCAAAAATTAAAAAAAATATAAAACATAAAATACAATCAAAAAAGAAAAAAAAATGAGAAAGAAGTAAAAATAAAACAAAATAAAAAATAGAAAAAACGGAGACTAAAAAAGAAAAGAAAAAAAAGTAAAAAGAAAGAGAAGCAAATGGTAGAGATAGAAGAGAGAGAGAAAAATGAAAAAAAATAAAAGTAGAGGCTACATATAGAAGAGTGAAAGAAAAAAAACTAAAAAACAAAAACTAAAAAAAAAAAACGAAAAAAAATTAAGTTGATATGATATAGAAGTTTTAAGTTTTTGACTTTAGGAGTTAAAGTGGGTTAGAACTATTTTTACTCAATGCATATTTGACCAAATTCATATTTATCCATGTTTCTATGGGCGGATCAAAATCTAAACCATTTTTGCTCGATCGATATTTAATCTGTCTAAATCCAATCCAATCTACCCGTTTGCCAACCCTACTATTGACCAATACCAAATTCTGGTTAAGGCCAACACGTTTAATGATAGGAAAGAAATTCAAGGCCATAGAAAACTAACAAAAGGCCTTGTTAGATTTCTGTCCGTTTTAATGTAGGAAACATGGACACTTGCATAATGGGGTTGATGCTCCGTTAACTACGCTACAATGTTCGGTTTTCCACTTTTGGTATGCTTATTGACATGATGATTTGATGTGTTCCTTTATTAATCTTCCGATGGAAAGGATTTCTGACTGTTTTCAAATGGAACAGGGCAAATTGATATTTTATACTTCCTCCGTCTTAATTTATATAATTTAGTTTGGCTTTATATGAAATATATATTAAAAAAAATGTGATCTAAAATAAGATATAGATATTTGTGTGGCTATAAATAATTTAATTAAGGATAAAATAAATATTTTAAAATAAAATAATTACGAAATATAAAATGTGTTATTCCCTTTGAAAACAACTAAAAAGTGAGTCATATATATATTAAGACATAAAAATATGTAAAAATATGATCTTTTATATGTATAAATGACTCTCTCTCATAAATATTATAAAACTAAAAACAAATTTATATTACTACAAAGTCATTTCTTTTATTAATCCGTGGCTTCTCAATCAAAATTAAAGGCCTGATTTTCAAGAAATCATTAGAATTTCTTCCATTTGTTTTGTAAATCATGAAAGAATGTATTATTCATTTTAAGGATAATTTTATATCTTTTAGCAATTTAAATTATATAAAATTTGTATATTTGTTTTCTTTATAACATAATTATAATGATAAAACAAAATAAAAATGTTTGAAACATATATATAAAATTCTTACAATTAAAATAGAAAAGAAGGTTGTTTATAGAAAATAAAAATATTTTGAAAGTTGCTATTAGTCAATTTCACAAAGGGGCTGATAACACAATTAATCTAACCAACCATCTAGAACATACTAAGTTTGTCATTATTTTTGAGTAAGCAAATGGCGTTGAAAACTTTTTGTGTAGGAAGGAATCCCACCTAACAAACCCCAGCCATGTAGATGTTTGTTTCAACCTTCAGACCATGTGCTGCCACTGCTGCTGCATGATCAGCAAAGGGAAAAAAAATCTCTAGGATAGTAAATAGGTCTCTATGTAATAAGTTAGCAAGTTGGGCAATAAGTCTGTAATTTTAAGTGCTGAAGACACGCTATCTCCCGTCTGTAACCACTTTTATATATATATATATATATATATATATATATATATATATATATAGGCTTAAGTCATCGACAGACACTTAAAGCTGTCCCAAAATTTCACTTGGATCCCCCAACTACAGTCTGTACCTATCAGGCACCTAAACTGCTAAAATCGATACCTATCAGGCACAAAATGTTGATTTGGTAGTAAAATAAATAATATTTTACTTTTTTTAATTTAAAAAATTATATTTAAATTATTTTATTAATATAATTTTTAATTATCCTAATTTCTTAATTTAACAAAAAAAAAAGGGAAAAGCACCCCGCCTCCCCATTCATCGTCTTCTTCACAACACCCCTCCTCCCCCCTCCCCCCCCCTCCCCCCCCCCCGATTCATGATCATCTTCGTCACCCCTCCCCCAGTTCGTCGTCAACCCCCAACATATGATTGATTACAAATTTTGATTAATCTGTGTGTTTATGTATGATTAAAATTCTCATTTTTTCTCCTCCTGGAATGAAGATGCTTTCGTCAAGAGAAACTAGTCGAATTCATTCAAGATATTCAGAATTTAGATATTGAATATTTAATAGCTTTGCTATTCCTGTCCTCTCTGTTTTACTTCCCGCGGTCTAAGAAGTGTTGGACTAACTAATAACGTTGTAATAGGATTACAGTCGTTCTGAATGCAAGTACTTGTATGAACTATCTTTTTTTTTTTTTTAAGGTTCAGGTTCTTGCAGAAAATGGAGAAGAGAATGGAAGAGGGGGGGGCTGGGGGGGAGGGTTTTAAGTTACTGTTTTTTTTTTTAAATTTTATAATAATTTTCTTTTTCTATTATTGAGGAGTAATATATTTAAAATAATTTTTGGAGCCACACGACAAGTATCATTATTTAATTGGACTTTTAACTTATAGTTTTTTTAAAAAGAAATTGTTTGCCACGTGTTTTTTTCTTATTGGTCATTTTGCCACATTAGGCGAGTGTGTTACACACACTCTATACTTTTTGCCGATTGTCCAAAAAAGGCCTGATTGGATCAAAATTCGGGTGGGTTAGGGGTCTGATAGGTAAAGCCCTTAGTTGAGGGGTTTAAGTGAATTTTTAGAACAACTTTAAGTGTCTGTCGATGACTTAAACCATATAATATATATATATATATATATATATATATATATATATTAATCTCTAGTTTCCAAAAAATAAAAAACACGTGTCCTACAACAATAGGAGTAAATTATTCGCTCCTATAACTTTATAATATTACTTAAAATTTCATAAAAAAACGTCACATACATTACTAACTAGTCAAATTTTAAAAAATTTCATGTATCGATACTTATCATGTATCTATGCATCTGAGATTTATATTTCATGTATCTTTGTATCTGAGTTCTATAATTTATATATATATATATATATATATATATACACACACACACACACACATACATACATACATATATATGTATGTATGTATTTGAGTTTTATAATTTCATGTATCTGCGTATCTAAATTTTATAATTTCATGTAAACATTAGAAAGAAAAAGGAACGAATTGAGGAAAAATCATTTTTCATCCAGACTGAGGGAACGAACAAAGGAGAAAACATAGGGGTATCATCGAAATATTAAAACCAAAAAGGGATGGAGGTCGTTCGGTTAACTGATTTGTCGAAGCTTCAATTGTGGATTCTCTGGTTGGAGAAGACAATGGATCTAGTGAGTTTGTAGATATAGTTGTGGTTGTTGTTGGTTAATAATGATGGAGAAGAGGAGGATAGTGTGATAACGACTTTACGGTAGTGTATGGTTGAACGGGTGTTTGTGTGTGTTGTTGGATTTTTTGGGAGGTGCATTGCCGGAGAATAGTGGGATTCGATTGGAGAGGGGGGAAAGTGAGGTGAAGGAGTGTTTCAGCTGAATCCGATTGGAAGGTGTCCAAAAAAATGAAAGGAAGAAGGAGATCGGATGCTTTGGCTAAGAAAATATTTATGTTTGGTGGGTTAGTGATGTATTACAATAAAGAAGAGAAAATAAAAATGTGGAAAGATTTATATTTGAACAAAAGATGTGAGAGACTATGTATTAATGGTATAAATGTTTGAGAATTTTGTAATTTATCCTTAAGTGTTCTTCTTTGGCTAAATGAGTTCCATTTAAGGTTTAGAATTGAATAATGTAAAGTAAAAAAGAGTAATATGCATAAAGGGTTATAGTTTGGAACATAATCATGATTTATAATTATAATTTGCCTAATTATAATTCAATTATATCCAAAATAGGTACATGATGATACTTGTCAAATCCACAGGGCAAGTAAGCTTAACCGATTTTGAAGAAACAAAATTTAAGTAGAATGAAGTAAAAATAAAAGAACGAGTAATTTCAAATATATATATATATAGGGGGTGGGGTAGGAGGAGGAGGTGGGTGGGTATGCGAGAGAGAGAGAGAGATGAGTCTCAAAGATACATCCCATGTCTAGTTGACATCAGTACAAGCCTCCAAATATATAATGATAAAAATAGCTAAAGTATCTTAAATGCGGGTAAGCATAAGATAGATAAAGAGACATCCAGTTAAGCTTGGAATGTGCCAGCACTAATAGATCTCTGCAACATCGATGCTGGAAAAAAACAATCTATAAGTTGTTGCTTGGTCCAATACCTTCATGAGGTGAAGAAAACAATTAAAGAAAATGAGAAGCAAGAGTGAGTAGGAAATCATATGCAGTTACCAAGCATCATCGGTAATCGATCCTAATACAAAGTGATGGCAAGAACCACAAATCTAACTTCCCAAGACTTCCCAATCAATATATGTCTCGCATTATATCCTTTCATCCTATAAGGATAACCCAACGCAATGGTCAATAGATTCACCAAAAACAGGACAGGCATGCTAACCTAGGTGAGTTAATACTATTCATTTCAATATGAATAAAATAAGGAATGACATTTATGAAGAAGACTCACTATCATGATATAATAGGCTTAATCAATTATAATTAATCAAGTAATGTGGAAAAAGAACAGAAAGAGAGTGCACATATATACAAGTGTATCTTATACTACAAATAGGGGTTCTACATCTATCTCTCCCTATCAAGTCTCAATCATACCCTATGTCTCATAATATTTCAACTTACAAAGTATATGGTGATATAAGATAATGTAAGAAAGTGAAATAAATGCTTAAACATTATATCACAAAAAGGTCCTAATACAAGTGTAAACACTAACACAATACCAAATCATACCAAGAATGGTAATCAATGCAATGCAATGTAGTGATTATGAAATATTTTTGAAAGTTATGACACAACATTTTATTTACCCCCACCGATCTCGTAGCTACCAGGTAGGATCCATAGGAGATTCATAATCCATATACTTATATAATCTCAATCTCATGTCTTAAATCAACCTTATAGGCCCATCCTTCAATAAAGATGTTTTATAAGGTGTCTCATTTTCTTACAACAATTATAATGTCTCAGTGGTACCATTGTCTCATGAATATGCACGTGTGATATGAGGATGTAATGCTCACAATCAATCAATATGAAGTTCAAAATTCATTAAATACATGTATAAGTGAGCTTAGAATCAACTCAATGTATCAATAATTCATGATATCAGTTTCCATATGGCACTACCAGAATAAATACTATTATCAATACTCATGTACTCATCAATATTATCATTTTCAACCCCCCATTCAATCATCACTATAATGAATATGCAATTAAATGCTCATATAAGACCTACAATGCCAAGTCAAGCCTCCACTCGAATGACACAATAATAAATAAGACATTTAATACACAAAATATGACTAACAACATCAAGTCAAGCCCCCACTCGGACATCACAATGGTATATCCTCTTAAATAAAAAGCAGTTGCATATAAACCCCCACTCGGACGCACGATCATAAAAAAATAGTCAAATCCATAATAAAGTTCACATAAGCCCACACAGACAACATGAATTGAACAACAATCTCAATAACAATAAATTGCAGACTACCCAAACCTAACTTGATTTAGCCATTAATTCTCATCGACTATTACATGGCTATTCATTCTTTGCATATCTCCCAAAACCTCATCATTCCATCAACAATGAAAATAATAACATAATTATCCCTAATAAGATAATAAACCACAATTGTCACAATAAATTCCACTAACAAGATTTAAGCTCTAAAAGACATTCAATATCAGTTATTCGAGAATCACTAGGTTATCCATCGATATTCTACTCTAAGGATATTTATGAGTAGTAATACTTTCTAATCAAAATAATAACCTAACTACAGTCTATCAAAGACTCATACCCACGGAGATGCTCACCATTTCACCTAAACGGGATCCCAAATCCTAAGCAATATATAAAATACAATAAAAAAAAGCATATAACATACAAACACTTTGGGAAAAGTCAAGATACATATCAACTTGCCTTAAATAAAGATCTGTAAGCCCAAACATCATCCCAAGCCTTAACCGGAAACTTGACTCCCTCGAATCAACACCGAATGCGTTCAATCTAACCAAATAAGTTATCTAAAAGTCAAAATAAAGCTAATGATACCTATATTGACCCTATTTAAGATGAGTTTAAAACGAGTGAGAAAATTCAGTTTAAAAATAAAGGGGTAAAACTCAAATTTTATTTAAAAATAATGTTCTCCACAATCATATGAGTATATGGTTGAAAATCTATGCGAAAATGAGTTTAAACGAGGTCCAAATAAAAGAAAAGTCATTTTAAGAGAAAAAAATCTAAAATCTTCTTTTGAAATCAAGAATTTGAGAATGAATTTCTAAAGAAATCAATGAAAAATGATAAAATAATGATTAAGGAACTTACCCTTGGAAGAATTCTCAAAAACACCTTAGGAAATTGCCTAAAATTAAGCCCCCAAAGGTGAAATATAGTGAAAATGGGGTGTTGGGTCGAGATAGGGATTAAGTTTTGTCCAGGTAGAAATGAATCTACCCCACTTGTTGCTCGTCGTGATCGCGGAACTCACCATCGCAATCATGAGAAAGGGGAAATTTGCTCTTCGTAAATGTACCATGATCATCTGACACAACTCGACTGGGGGCCTTGTCATAATGGGTGTCCCAAGTCAGATCGGGATCGGAGACCACCCCCATTACCCAACCCAATCTCTATCTGCCTTCCCTGAGTTGGTTAAATTTTGAGCATATAACAAAATAGTGTAACAGCTCACATGAAGACTCTGGGATAGGATCACAACTGTGACCGATCCAATCGAGTCCAACCATTCTATACTAACCACCAACCATACCAAACCAAACTAATACCGAAATAAGGGCCATAAACCAGTCCATAACCAAATAAGTTCCAAAATATAATATGATTAATCCCAACACTGTCCAAGGTACGACTCATCCAAATCAAGTCGTATCCAAATATACGATCCGTAACTTTCACCCGTATCCCTGGCAGAATTAAATCCTAAGAGGATTGAACACTATCCACTATACGAGTCCTGGGTACGACTCATACCCTATCTTACGGCTTACGGTGAGCCACTCGTATTCAGATCCAACCTAGGTTACTAATTTAAAGTTTAAGTGAAGAGACCAATTGATCCGTATTCGACCATACGACTCTTACCATATAAGTCGTACCCATTCCAATGACCAAAATCCATCCCATCAACCAACACTGGTTAGCATACGACTGGACCATACTATTCGTACCCCAACATACGGCTCATACCCATGATTCATATTAGGTTCAAAGACCAAAATTCTAGGAAATTTTCTAAGGTCTAGAAACCAGGGTGTTTCAATCTCCCCCATAGGAACATTCATCCCCGATGACGAACAAGGTAGGGGTAACGACATGCATGAGTCATTTGCATTATCAAATATATTTCTGATCTTTAACAAAGTTTGAAAACAAAGAGGAAAAAATATTAATCTTTTCTTTAACAAACTTAGAAAATAAAGATGTGTTGAAGACACATACCTTCCGCACCCAGGAGCAGAAAATAGATGCGGATACTTGGACTTCATGTCCTCCCTCCTCTACTTCTTATGTATCTTCTTCCACAATATGGTTCCTCCACAGAACCTTAACCGAAGTCACATCCTTAGTTTGCAACCGATGAACCTGCCTATCCAAGAACTCAATTGGGACCTCTTCATAAGATAGAGAGTCCGAGATACCCAACCTCTCCAAAGGAAAAATTGAAGAAGGATCACCAAGACACTTCTTCAACATAGAGACATGAAATACTGGATGAATGGAGTTCAAACTAGAAGGCAACTCTAATTCATAAGCAACATTTTCAACCCTCCGCAAAACAATATAAGGACCAATATACCGAGGACTGAGCTTCCCTTTTTTGCCAAATCGAATTACTCCCTTCATGGGAGATACCTTGAGAAATACCTTATCCCCAACCTCAAACTCCAAGTCTTTACACCTTACATACGTATAGGACTTTTGCCAACTTTGGGCATCCTTAAGCTTATCCCGAATCACCTTTACCTTTTCCATTGCCTAATAGACCAAATTCGAACCGAACATATCCGCCTCACTGATCTCAAACCAGCTTATAGGAGATCTACACCTCCTACCATACAATGCCACAAAAGGGGCCATGCCAATACTAGAATAATAGCTATTATTATAAGCAAACTCTACCAAAGGTAGATGTCCAACCCAACTACCACCATAATCAACCATACATTCCCGAAGCATATCCTCTAATGTCTAAATAGTTCTTCCCGCTCTCCTATCTATATGAGGATGAAAAATGATACTCAGATTCACCTTAGTACCCAATCCCTTCCGAAAGGACCACTAGAAATGGGATGAGATTTGTGTACCACGATCATAGATAATCAAAATAGGTACTCCATGCAACTTCACAATCTCATGGAGATGTAACTTCGCATAATCCTCCACCAAAAAGGTAGTCCTCACTGGCAAGAAGTGACCAGACTTTGTCATCCTATCCACAATGACCCAAATTGAATTATATTGATTCCAAGGCCAAGGAAGACCAGTAGCATCGTCCATATTGATCACCTCCTATTTCCATTCGGGAAAAACAATCTCTTGATACAACCCACCAGGTCTTATGTGCTCAGCTTTAACTTATTGACACACCAAACACTTGGCCACAAAATTAGCCACGTTCTTTTTCATACCATTCCACCAATATATCTTCTTGAGATCATGAAACATCTTTGTAGATTCGGGATGTACAACATAGCGCGATTCATATGCCTCAACCAAAATCCTTTGCCACAAACCGTTGACATCAGGAATGCACAACCTTTCTTAGTACCGTAAAGTATCGTCGCCACTGATTTCAAACACCATTACCTTCTGTATACCCATATCACTCTTGATTTTCATCAAGATAGGATCTAGCACTTGTTTTATCTTAATCTCTGCACCAAGAGATGACCAAACCACTTTCTGTACCATCACCCCACCATCCTCGAAATCTCTAAGATAAACTCCAAGATTTTATAAGCGGTGGATATCTTTCACCAATTCCCACTTTCCTTTTTCCACATGAGCCAAACTCTCGATGGATAACCTACTATGAGCATTAGCAACAACGTTAGCCTTCACTGGGTGATAGTGAAGACTCATGTCGTAGTCTTTGAGAAGCTCCAACCATCTCATTTGTAGACTCTTATGATAAAAACAATATCTACATTCACTCCATACAGATAATGCCTCCTGATTTTCAAGGAAAAAACCACCACCAACATTTTTAAATCATGAGTAGAATAATTCATCTCATGTAACCTTTAACTGCCTGGAATCATAGGTAATTACTGTCCCATGTTGCATCAAAACACAACTAAGTCCCACCCTAGATGCTTCACAATAAACCACAAACTCCTTACTGCCCTCAGGCAATGTCAAAATTGGAGCCGAAGTTAGCTTATCTTTCAACTTCTTGAAAGTCCCCTCACAAGCATCTAACTAAGAAAACATTGCCTTTTTCTGAGTCAACTTAGTCAAAGGAGCAGCTATCATCGAAAAGCTCTCTACAAACCATCGATAATACCAAGACAAACCTAAGAAGCTTTGAATATCATTTGAAGTCGTGGGTCTAGACCACTTTTTAACCTCAACTACCTTTTGCGGATCCACCATGATCCCTTTGCTAGAAATAATATGACCAAGAAAAGTCACAACGTTCAACCAAAACTCACACTTAGAGAACATAGCATATGACTTTCGTTCCTTCAAGGTCTGCAATACCACACAGAGGTGATTAGCATGATACACTTCACTTTTGGAATAAACCAGAATGTCATCAATGAACACAATGATAAAGAGATCTAAGAACTGCCTTATAAATGCCGCCAGGGCATTAGTCAGTCCAAATGACATCACCAAGAATTAAAAGTGCCCATACCGAGTACGAAAAGGCATATTAGGGATATCCTTCTCCCTAATCTTGAGATGATGATACCCAGACCAAAGATTTATCTTAAAAAAGAACTCGGCACCTTGCAACTGATCAAACAAGTCATCTATCCTCGGAAGAGGATACTTGTTCTTAACTGTTACCTTATTCAACTGTCGATAGTCAATGCACATCAGAAGAGAACCATCCTTCTTGCATACGAACAACACTGGTGGACCCTCGGAGATACACTAGGATGAATAAAACCCTTATCTAGAAGATCCTTAAGTTGCTCCTTGAGTTTTCTCAACTCAGCCGGAGCCATTTATAAGGAGGAATAAATATGGGACGAGTGTCCGGAACCAAGTCAATACCAAACTCTATTTTTCTATCTAGAGGAATACCAGGAAGATCATCTGGAAAGACCTCAGGAAAATCATTTACTATCAAAACTGAATGAAATGATGAACCCTCTGAGTTAAAATATTTAATCGGAACAAAGTTAAAGACAATCTCTAGAGATTAACCTCCGAGCTCTAAGATAAAAAATAAACCTCTCTCTAGGAGCTATGGAACCACCGTCCTACTATATAATCGGTTCACCAGGGAACCTAAAGACAACCTTACGGGTCCGACAATCCAAGGACGCGTAGTAAGATTGTAACCAATCCATCCCCAAAATAACCTCAAAATCCACTATATCAAGTTCAAAAAATCCACCAAAGTCTGCCTACCATCAACAGATACCACACCCCCCTATAGACTCTCTTAGCAATAACCGAGTCATCTATCGGGTAGAAACAGAAAAAGGATCCAAAATAATCTAAAGATCAAAACCAATACATACAGCCACAAATGGGGTCATATAGAAAAGAGTAGACTCTGAATTAAGCAGACAATACACGTCACAAGAAAAGAGTTGTGACGTACCAGTAACGACATTAGGCGATGCCTCAGTTCCTGCCGAGATTCAAGAGGATACAACCTATTCCGACCAATGTCGGTATCAAAAGTAGGATAAGATACCGAAGGTGCACCACTAGGCGTAGGAGCAAAAGATGAAGCACCCAAAGCTTTGACCCCTCCCGAAGCTCCCTTACCAACCAGAAAATTCTTGAGCATATGTCCTGGCTGGCCACATTTAAAACATTTGTCCCTTCTTTCGTCATAATAACCCCAATAAAGACGACTACATAACCGATAAAGAGGGAATTAAAAAACTGACTGACCCCCACTCGCCTGAGATTGGGAACCCTGTGTCTAAAAATTATCACCACCTTACTGACTTTTATAACCCAACTACCTCGGGTAAGAAGCGCCAGTAGTAGAGAAGGAACAAAACTTCCCTACTTATTTTTTATCTATTTACCTCCATCTCGACTACCTTATGACTGAGTACCTCCCTGATTGAAAAACCTGCTCTTGTTACCCTGCCTATCTACAAACTCCTCCTGTTTCCTCTTCTCATTCTCCACCTGTTGCATCTAGACAACTAACCTTGAAATATCCATATCCTTGGTCAGAAAAATGGTCTTGCTTTCTAAGATCAAATCCTGATTCAATACAGAAGGGAACTTTCTCATCCTCACTCTTATGTCAGCCACCAAATTAGGAGCATGCCTTGGGAGCTGATAAAACTTCAAGGCATATTCCTTGACAGATATTCTCCCTTCCTTAATATTCACAAACTCCCCCATCTTTGCTTCTCTCAGCCCTTGAGAAAAGAAATGATCTAGAAAAGCTCCAGAACAAGCATCCCATAAAGGTGACTCCTCCACATCTTCTCTATCCCCATCCCACTCTTTGTACCATTGGTACATAATATCCTTGAGATAATAAGCTGTAAAGTATACACCTTCCACATTAGTGGCCTGCATTACCTTGAATATCTTCTCTATTTCATCCAAGAAACCCTGAGGATCCTCTTCCACCTTCACACCAGCAAAAGTAGGAGGATTCAGTCTCATAAACTGGCCAACCTTTGTGGCCTTAGCAGACAACCTACCAGACGAATCCCGCTCTGCCTAAAAAGCAACCAATTGAGCAATAGTATGAATAGACTGGCAAAATTTTGCATTAGTCACCTCACCCTGAGGAGGACTAGTAGAAACTAGTAGAACTCCAGAACTATGTGGGATAGGACCCTGAGATCAAAGAAGAACTCCAGACGTAGGACATACCCCATCAACATTGTTCCCAGATAGGACTGAAGAGTTTTCTTGTGATCTAGATCTTCGAGGCATGATCTTAAAAGAGAACAACCAAGGATCAGAGTAGAACCCCATCAACATTGTCCCCAGATGGAACTAAAGAGTTTCCTTGTGTTTTAGATCGTCGAGGCATGATCTGAAAAGAGAACAACCAAGGACTAGAGAAGAATTCCAGGATTTAGAGTCAAATCTTGAAAATAGAATACAAAGAAAGTTTAACATTCCAAAATGCCTTGTAGCCTCTTTCTTATGAGTGTGGCGCACTACATACCCCAAAAAGAGACTCTACCAGACACGGCTTTGTCGACTCCTAATTGACCATGAACCTAAATCTTGGATACCAACTTGACACGACCCGACCGGGGGCCTTGTCGTAATGGGCATCCCAAGCTCGACTAGGATTGAAGACCACCCCCGTTACCTAACCAAACCTCCAGCCGTCTGCCTTGAGTTGGATGAATTTCAAGCATATAACAAGATAGTGTAAAAACTCACATGAAGACTCTGGGATAGGATCACAACCGTGACTGACCCAATCGAGTTTAATCATCCCATACCAACTTTCCAACCATACCAAACCAAACCAATACCGAAACAAGAGCCATAAACCAGGACATAACAAAATAAGTTCCAAAACATAATATGATTAATCCTAAAATGAAATATGATGGAACAGTGAGAAATTATGTCCAGTGATGTCATCCTCAATACCAATGCCAATATTGAGGCCTTCACCAATTCTAATCCCACTCATTCCAACCCATAACACTACCACAAAGCCTCTAACCAAGAGAGTAAGAATATCTGGTTGGGACATGTCCCCATCCATAGCCAAAACCAATATCTATAAATATATCATAATGTCTAAAAATACCCATAACATGAAATAGAGCCTTCTGAAAAGATGGAAGCTCAACACTTTTGTCCAACAACTATCCCTGAGTCAATCATTATGTAAGAGAAGTAGAATGGTTGATTCCTGCATAGCATGAGTGTACAGCTGCCCAAAGATGGGTTAGCAAGTGATCGCTAGCATGAACTCAGGATAAAGATAAAATAATACAAATTATAAAACCAAGTAAAAAACCATAGATATGCACATAACCATACATATATATATAACCATGCCGGGAAAGGGGACCTGGTTTATCATTCCATTAAAACCTTTACTTGGGATGTGTTGCTTTGTTTTCCTAAACCACGCACGGGCTCTATGGGTTTAGCTCCCCCTGCTGAAAGGGCCCCAGTGTGTGAAGCCGCACGACTAGGGAAGAAAACCTAGGATGACTAATACATCCCCCAAAATATAGTGTGACATCATACATACAGTTACTTGGACCAAACCTCACATTTACAAATATGAGTTTCAAGTTTAGATCCCCCCGGGACCACCACATTCCACAGCTTTGCTACACCTCCCTCCTTTAATCCTAATTAAAACTATTTTCCATCCAAACCATTATTCCAGTATTATTATTAACTGAGGCTATTAGTAGTGGTATTGTCATACCAGCAATAACTTGTAAGTATTATCCTTAACCAAACCTTAGGGGTTACATGTACCTCATATGATTTCCAATTAACCAAAACCATAGCCACAAAGGCCTTTCCAATCCATTTAAAACCATTTAAACCATTCCTACCCTTTAGGGTTCAGTTACCAAGTTTAAACCAAGCATAAGTTCCATTGAAAACTAATATTATAATGAAAACATTGTTAAAGGCATTTTATCAAACACGTTGGGGGCATAGTATTTCCAATACCAAAGAACCTTTCCCATGCAAACAATTATCTAAATCGACTGTTAATGTATATAAAAGTATAATTAAAACATAGGAAAACCATAACCAAGCATTTATAATCAAACCCTCCCAAATCATATTTGAAAACCCAAAATCATACAATATTCAAATCATAAAAACATTGTATAAAACCATGCCTTTAGTTGGAACTAACAATAAGGGAAGAAAACATGTCTTAATTGACAAAGTAGATGGAGAGAAACCACCAACAAGATCCCCAAATTAGTCCTCTAGTTGAAACCCTAGCTATCTTGCCCAAAAGCTTTTGAGAGAATTTTAAAGTGTTTAGGTAGAGTTTCTATGTGTTAATGAATAGAATAATAGGGTAAATATATAAGTCGTGGGACTTTATTAGGACATGTGGGGAAATTTCCATACTGCCCCCACTTAAGTTTCACAAAAATCCCGTCATATGGATACGACTGACACTTACGAGTCGTATCCTTCCTGTACGAGTGATACCCTTGACCTCCCCCTTGGACCAAACACTATCCAAGGTACGAATTATCCAACTCAAGTCGTATCCAAATATAAGATCCGTAACCTTCAGCCGTATCCCTGGATGAATCGATTCCTAAGAGGATTGGACACTGTCCACCATAAAGTCCTGGGTACGACTCGTACCCTGGCTTACAGTTCGCGGTGAGCCACTCATACTCATATCCAACCTAGGTTACCAAGTTTAAGGTTAAGTGAATAAACCAAATGATCCGTATTCGACCATACGACTCTTACCATACAAGTCGTACCCATTCCAATGACCAAAATCCATCCCACCAACCAACACTGATCAGCATACGATTGGACCATATCGTTCGTACCCTAACATATAGCTCGTACCCATTAGTCGTATTGGGTCCAGAGACTAGAATTTCAGGAAATTTTTTAAGGTCCAAAAACTAGGGTGTTTCATCATCGCAAATACAAAAGGTGGGAAAACACTGCTTCACAAACGCGACACAGAAGGTTGCGAACACAAAGGGAAAGGCTCATGTACTAACAACTATAGTATCAACAAAATGCAAGGGTTGAAATCTTCTGAATGGACTCTCAAAATTCATTCAGGACCGAACAAAAATAACTCAATAATGCGACTAGGTTTTCGATAATCTAGAATCAATGACAACATCATATTTTTTTAAAAAGAACTATTTAAAATAAATTAACCCTAGATACCCCCTTAAGGACAAATTTAACTAGTTTTTAATGTAAGGATCGAATCACAAAAAAAGTCTTAGAATCCAAATTAACTATGCTATTAATCTATGATCGAAATTCTAGAGCTAATAAAAATGTTAGAATCATCATCCGAGGCTCGAAACACAAAATGTTGGTGTCACGACCCAAACCAGAGCCTGGTCGTGACTGATATCTCAAGTCCACCGAGGAACAGAGACCACCACTTTGCCTAGTCAACCAGAATACATTAATAAATAAATGTGAAATTCCAAATGTAAAATAGGTAGATAAATATGACTCAAAAGAAGTCTAAAAATTCAATAACCAAACCCATGTCCACAATAATGTATATCAAAGCCTCTAACAAAACCAATGATAGTAACATACCTCCGACCATAGCCAAAAATAACCCCAAAATAAAGAGTTAAAACATAAGGAAACCAAAAATAAAAATGGGTTCTTTCGAAGGATGAAAGCTCACCACTTCAGTCTAACTCACAAGTTTTCCCATGATCACTTAGTCACTGCTTAGAAGGATCAGAAGTATGGCTAGGTCCTGCAACGTGGGAGGATACTGTCATGACCCAAACTAAGGCCTAGATATGATGGGAATACCAAGTCCATCAACGACCAGAGACCACCCCCTAAGCCTATTCCAATGCAACTAAGAATATGTAGCAGTAAACGAAGACCAATAAAAGATAAAATATTATAAGAAATCCAAGAAGGATCCGTATCGGATCAATATCCAAAAACCATTAACAAAACCCAACTCCAAAGTATCAACAATGCCTCTAATAAAAACCAAGTACCAATAAAGTTTAGGGACATGCCCCCAACCATAGCCAAAATAAATATGAAATAAAGTATATGACATAAGAAACCAAACATAAAATAAAATCTTCCGAAGAATGGAAGCTCACCACTTTAAGTCAACTCACGAACCCCTGATCACTGTGCATGAAGAGTAGAAGTATGACCAGTTCCTATATTAATAGAGCTTAAATTACACGTCAAATTAAGTGCAAGGCGGTCATTGTCAATATAAACCCAATAAGAGTCGGGGTCGAATCCACGAGGAATAATGTAAATGGTGATCGAGTAAATTCAAAATAAAAGTTGCTTGCTAAATTCAAACCTAAAGTTAATATTTTGGGGGATTTTAAATATTTTTGAAAAGATAACAAATTATGGCTTCTAAAGGACTAACTCGAGGCTAAGAATAATTAGAGCATGATCAATTACGAATAGATCTTGGGGATATGCTTTACTAAAGGAAACTAATGTGTGGGTACATGAAAATAAACTTCAAATATTTGTTAAACCATGCATGGGTAGGCTCGGTTAGGGATTTCGATACTAGCCTTTCAACAAAGTACAAAACTATCACCCACGAATTCTTCAAGTACCTCGTGGGTGTGGTCAACTTATCATTACAAAGCCTCAATTTGGCATCCCTATTTCTAGGATAATGTCCAAGATATAGCAATTCCATAATTTATCCTTATTTCTAAGATAATAAAAAGGGAATAACTATTATCTATCTTATTGTTCACAAATGCTCATGTCATCTACATCCCTCTTTCAAGGATGATGTATGATCTAGAATACCCACATCCCTCTTTCAAGGATGATGTAGGGCTTAGCGAAATTTAGGCTTTCACCAATAAATTCCATTTTAAAATCAAATATTTGTGAAACCCAACAACATGAACTAAAAATTAAAGCTAAGAATCACAACGCACAGACACTTGTACCCTACTCAAACATAACCCCAAGAAGAAGAACTAGCAACTCATATAGATAATAAATAAAAATATGCCAAAATGTCTATTAATTTGATTCATGAAGAATTAAGAGAATGCAACTCACACTTTAAATTCTAATGACTCCTTAATTGGTTTTGGCAATTCTTCACTAAGAAGTCACTCTAAGGTCTTCTTATCTCAAGATTAGTATAAATTTTGCTCCAAGCTCAAAATGATAAAACCCTAGAAAACTAAGATAAGATGAAGGATAAATTATGATGGTGGTCAATGTGCAAGGGTTTTGAGCTTTTTGAGAATTTAGGGTCTGCTCTCTGAAATTACACTTCTTCCCTTGGGCTATAATCCGCTCTATCACGATTGCTATTACTTTACCATAATCACGACACCCTCGATCATGGTGAATCGATCAGAATCTTTACTTTGACTATTTTGACCTTCCGCGATCGTGACCCTCTTCCCGTGATCGCGGTAACTAAGGGTCGATTTTTGCTCCTTAATTTCAGCTTTTGCATCAGTTCTTTCCTTTTGGTTCCTTTTCAGCTAAGATCCATATCTTTCTTTCTCATCACCTGCATGCTTGTAAAATGTGGAAATTAGTGCATTCAACTAACAAACTTGTCTCATTCATACCTTTAAATCATATTAGTGTGCATGGATTTTGAATGCAAATGAATGGTAAATTCACCACTCACCAAGACCCCTAACTTAAATATTTACTTGTCCTCAAGTAACACTACCTCTTACTCAATGAGACAATTCAAATTTAAGCCCATTTCTACAACCCAATGATTACAATAACTTCAAACTTGATTACTACCACAAGTAGCTCTTCAAACATGGCAAATCTAATCTCACGACACCCCTCAAAATGAAATGCAATTTCAAAGATGCAAAAGACTTTAAGGAAAAACCAAGCAACAATCAGTAATACTATAGAAGTGACTCTCTTTTGACATCAACTATACTAAACCCTCTTTTTTGTTCTCATTTTTTAGAAGATGACAATATCACCCACCTTAAATTGTTTATATGCCTCCTCACAAGAAGGATATCCCACATACACCAAATTATCAAATATGCAATAAGGGATTTAAATGTAAAACTCTCTTTCTCACAAAGTCTCTTGATGTTATAAAGTACCATACCATAGAATTACCCTTATTTTTAATAGCCACTATAATGAATACACTTGGTTGGAGATATCGAAGGGCTTTTTGAGCTTGTAATGTAAGTTTGGGGAAGGATAGGATATCATTTAGGAACAAAGTGGCTAAACCCTTCTTGAACATCTACATCATACTATTTCATCCAACTTTTAACCATGGACCACTTCTTTTATTTCCACACTTTGTACATGCTTATTTTAGCTACCTAGATTTACCCATCTTTTTTAAGGCATCTTTCATTCACTTATTTCATTTGCAATCTATGCCTCATTCTTCTTTTAAAAATTCCTTTCTTTTTCACTTTTTCATTGGTTAGATCATAGGCATCCACTTATAATACCTTGTCCCAAGGTCATATCTTTCAACTTTACCACCCTTAACTTTGGTATTTTGCCTCAATTTTTATTTTTTATATTCAAGGAGGGTAAGGTTCAAGACAGGGAAAAACTTTGAATGGTTCAAGGCATGTGATGTGGTTTGCTAAAGAAAGTCTTGAAGGCTCAAATTTGGTGACTAAGGGTACAATTCTACGTATGGGTAGGCTATTTAGGCTAAAGTGGGTTCCTAAGTTCACAAAGATAGCCTAGGATCATTTCACCAACCAAGCATAATAAAAAATAACCTTGAGAGACTAACGGGGAAAGTTCTAGATGGTACAAGAATGCATGAGATTTAGACAATTATGATCACCTTACATGGCATGCAAACTCTTCAAGGGGGCTCAACTGCCCTTCTCACTAGAGACAAAAAAGGGTATTTACAACTTTCTACAAGCTAAAAATTTAGAGTCACAAAAAGAGGTAAAGTATTATTACAAGGTCGCTTACGTTCGTGCCCTTAATTTTTGAAAATTTGTTTTGGATATAGGGGGTGTTTTGTTTACATTTGCACCACACACAATTTGCTATTTATGGCACCAAACTAAGTCAGCGTCTCACATTTTGGCTTTCATGCTGGTAAACCATATGGCTACTCCGACTTCTCTATAGGTATAAATGTGATCCCAAATCCAAAATGCTACACGTACTTAAATTTCCCTTGCATTTATAAATTCGATGCTATGAGTACTCAGACTTTCCTTACATCTATGGCTCAAAAACCAATCACGATAATTTTTCCATAAGAATGTCATCACTCAATCTATCATAGGAAAAGACTCGTCCGATGTCAACATATAAAAAAAAAGATAAAGTAAAAATCTAAAAATGAAACAAATAACTAATCCATGAAATATGGGCACCATCAGAGTGCCCGAATATTACAACCCCTAAAAATAAAAATCATCCAAAATTACATAGAAATATTTCAATAATACAAGACCAATTGAATAAATACGGAGATAGGCACCTCCAACTAGAAAGCTTGTAGTGACCTCACTGCATAAGCAATAAAGCACAAAAGAGAGAAAAGGGTGCTCCCTGAAACCATATCAAGAGCTACTCTCGCCCTCAGACTATGCATCATCTCCATCATCATATGAACTGAATCAATCAGCTGAGGCCTTATCAGCACTCTCAACTCGATAGGAAAGAAGTCTAGGTCCAGGTTTTAGGAACTTTCAAAGGCCCTTCACCCTATTCCATAGCTTGCTGAAGAACTTGTCCCTCTTCTTCTCCATCTTCTTCATCTTTTCATGTGAGTCCCAAGGCTCAATGTAAAACTTTTCCAAAAATGAATAGGCCTCTCATGCCTATAAATGGTGGATCCTTGTGTTTGCTGATCCTCTAAGTACCTCTTACAGTCAGACTGAGCCACATATGTATAGCTGGTGGTGGACATCCCTCTGGGCCCGTAAGGCAACCCTGCTACGAACTCCTTGATCACCCTCAAATCAACAGTGATTTTATCAAAGGGCACAACTATGGATGGCCTTCAAGACTCTGGATCCTCAAATTTTGACTTTCCCAAGTCAATCTTTATCTTCTTGCTCTTTCCCGATGCCCCCCTCCCTAAATTTTAAGAAGATAGCTGGGGGTGGCAGGGTGCACCCAAGTGTCTCTGGGGTATACCTTAACCCTTTCTCTCTTTCATAGCTCAGTAATTAAAAAAGGGAATAAGAGATGAGTACCACTATGACTCAACCATCCAGTTTCCCAGTTCATACCCTTTTACCTCAAATTAGGCCATATCTGCTATTAGGAGCCCATATAGGTCATGAGTTTGCTTTGCCCTAAAGTGCACATTCTTTTCTCAAATCTTGATGACTAGGTCAGAGAAAGATACTATTCTAAGATTAGTTTAGAACTCCCTTACCCACTATTCATTTGCCTTGCAAGGGTCCGGGGTAAAATATCTCCACCCGGTGGCAATCAGTCTATCATGGAAATACAAAAGTTTTTCCATCATCTTGTCCAAACAAATGCCCCTCTTCGAAAGTAGCTTTGTATTTAGAAGATCACTTTAGTACATATTGTGGTATTCAGGTGCCATGAACCTTACTTGATCATAATTTCCTATGATGTAAACCTATAAAACATGAGAACAACACAACAACATTCATTATTAAAAATTTTAGGCAAAAACTATGCTATGTTATCCGATTAAGTTCATGGGATGGCTACTTGGTGGCTTTTGGACAGGAATTAAAAGTGCAGGATTTTTAGCCCAAGATGAAATTCAGCCTCAGATATGGCAATCAAGAGCCACTGATCCGCCATTGTGGTGACATGATCATAATATAATGACCACGATTGTGGTACCTGAGGCCAGACCGGGTCAGATTTTTCAACAGTTCAAAATTCTAATTTCAGGGCTAAATCATGTTCCAAAAGAAAATTTTTTTACTATGAACATTGAATAAGATTCCTAAGCACTCAATCATGCCCCGAGAATGTGAAATCAACTATCTATGACTTCATTTGGGGATTTGATCAAGCATTTGGCGTGCACGTTGATGAGTGGAGAGTTTACTACTCATTTGCATTTAATATTCATGCACACTACTATATTTAAATATAATAATGAGACATATTTATGGTTAAATGCACTATTTCCCATATTTTACAGGTATCTAAGTACTGAGAAGTAAAAAAGCAACCTTAAGCTAAAAAAGATCTAAAAGGGAATAGAAGTGCAAGAGCTGGACAAGCTGAAGCAGGAGTTAGAACTGGGTCTAAATTACTGTAATCGTAGTATGAGGGCCACGATTATGGCCAGTCAAGTCAGGTCAAAGGATCACAATCATAGTGATCTTAATGCGATCGGAGTGACCACGATCGTTCTCAAGGCTCCACGATCACATGTGAGCGGAAAATGACCCAGGGGAAAAAACATCAATTGGCCAACCGACCCCAACTCCTATTTAAGGCTAAATACCCATTCATTCTAGAGAATCATCATTCCATAATCTACCTCACATCCTTAGTTTAGGGTCTTTGTAATTTCTTGGAGCTTGGAGCCAAATTTGTACTAATCTTGAGCTAAGAAGGCATTAGAGTGACTTTTAAGTGTAGATTTGGCATCACCCATTGAAGATTCATTGGATTTCAAAGTGTGGTTTGCCCTCTCTTTAATTTCTTATGGATAATTTTAATGGAAATATTGGTTTATTTGTGTTTATTATAATTATGATTTGCTAGATCTACCTCTTTGGATTATGCTTGATTAGTGTGCATTTATGTGCGGGTTGTGATTCATTTGTGTATATGCTAATGTGTTGGTGTTGGGTTCTACTATTTCTTGACTAAATGGATTGTGATTTATGGGTGAAAGATCTAAATACCCAACATGAGTTTGTGGGTAAAAACCCCAAGCTCATGAAAGCCTTAACCATTCTTGAAAGAGGGGTTTGGGTGAACTTTAGAAACCCTCATCATCCTTGAAATAGGAATGTGGGAACCAAGATAATAGTGCATAATTATTGGGCTTAGTTTACTAATTTTCACTATCTTAGGCATAAGGGTGATTATGAGGCTGACTATCCCTTGGGTACCATCCTTGAAATAAGGGTGCCTAATTGAGGTATTGGGTGGCTTTAATTAACACACTTGTTAGGTACTCGAAAGGGTCAATGAGTGACATCTTTGAGGTTTTGTTGAAGAAATAGACTCAAGGACTTTAAAGCTAGCCTACTGCATCAGCAACGATTAGAATTTGCATCAAATCATCACGTACCCATGCTTAACTTGCCCCTAGTATAGTTTAATCCCAAGATCTCTGCCTAATTAATTACACTATAATTATTCTTAGTCTCGAATTAGTCCCTTAGAATCCCAAGAATTACTTTCACATTAGAAAACATTGAAAACCCCCAAACCATCTTGTACCATAGGTTTGAACTTAGCAAGCAACTTTTATTTCGAACTTACTCAATCACAACTCATATTGTTCCCCAGCAACAACGCCCTTGAAAATTGCATTTTAAGTTAAGAGGTGTCGTAAGAATAGTTTTTCCCATGAAAGAAGAGCTTTTTATGGTAGTAACCAAGTTGAAGTCATCATGATCATTTTGGTCATGTAATTTGGGCATAAATATGCATTGTCTCGTGGTAAGGGTTAGTGTTGCTTAAGGACAAGCAAATTTTTAAGTCGGGGTGTTGATGATTGGTGAGTTTACCACTCATTTGCATTCAACATTCGTGCACACTACTATGATTTAAATATAATAGTGAGACATATTTGTGGTTAAATGCTCTAATTCCCCTATTTTGCAGGTATACAAGTGCTGAGAAGAAAAGAAGAAACCTTGAGCTAAAAAAGATCCAAAAGGGAATAGAAGTACAAGATTTAGACAAGTTGAAGTAGGAGTAGTATCTGGGTCTCAGTTACCGCAATTGTGGTCTAAGGGTTGTGATCGTGACCAGTCAAGTCAGGTCAAAGGATCTTGATCACAGTGATCTTAACGCATTCACATTCACCACGATTGTGCTTAAGGCTCTATGATTGTGTGACAATAAAAAATGATCCAGTGGTAAAAACATTAATTGGCCAACCAACCTTAACTCCTATTTAAGGCTAAATACCCATTCATTCTAGAGAATCATTATCCCACAACCCTACATCCCATTCTTAGTTTAGGGTTTTTGTAATTTCTTAGACCTTGGAGACAAATTTGTACTAATCTTGAGCTAAGAAAACATTAGAGTGACTTTTAAGTGTAGATTTGGCATCACCCATTAAAGATTCATTGAATTATAAAGTGTGGTTTTCCCTCTCTTTATTTTCTTATGGACAACTTTGATGGAGATATTGTTTTATTTGTGTTTATTATCATTATGATTTGCTAGATCTACCTCTTGGGATTATTCTTGATTAGGGTGCATTTATGTATGGGTTGTGATTCATTTGTGTATATGCTAATGTGTTGGTGTTGGACTCTACTATTACTTGAGTAAATTGATTGGGATTTATGGGTGAAATCTCTAAATATCCAAAGTGGGTTTGTGGGTGAAAACCCCAAGCTCTTGAAAGACTAAACCATCCTTGAAAGAGGGGTTTGGGTGAACTTTAGGAACCCTCATTATCCTTGAAAGAGGGATATGGGAACCAAGGCAATAGTGGACAATTATTGGGCTTAGTTTGCTAATTTTCACCATATTAGACATAAGGGTGATGATGAGGTTGACTATCCCTTGGGTATCATCCTAGAAATAGGGGTGCCTAATTGAGGTATTGGGTGGATTTAGTTGACATACTCGTTAGGTACTCAAAAGGGTCAATGAGTGACATTTTTGAGGTTTTGTTAAAGAACTAGCCTCAAGGACTTTAAACCTAGCCTACCATATCATCAATGATTAGAATTTGCATCGAATCATCACGTACCCATGCTTAACTTTCCCTAAGGATAGCATAATCCTAAGATCCATGTCTAATTAATTACACTCTAATTATTCATAGTCTCGAATTAGCCCCTTAGAAGCCCAAGAATTACTTTCACATTAGAAAACATTGAAAACCCCCAAACCATCTTGTACCATAGGTTTGAACTTAGCAAGTAACTTTTAATTCAAACTTACTAAATCTCCTGTCACATTGATCCTTGTGGATTCTACCCCAACTCTGAGTTGGGTAAATATATTGACAACGACCGTTTTACACTTAAATTGACGTGTAAGTTAAGCGTTATCACACGTTACATTTTTATAAATTTCAAACACAATTTGGGTACTCAAGGCTTCTCCACATGTGTGCACACATTCACAATAAACCACCACACAAGTACAAACAAACCACATTTTAAAAACGAAAAGTGCAATTTTTAGGCCTACCCTATTTCATGCATTCTACGGCCTATATAAGAAATTAAAGCAAGAATTTAAAGCACATACCAAAGTGATGATGCAAGATGGATGCTATAATGCTTTTGGATGCACAAGTTATGAAAAAAATGAGTACACTTTGAAAGAATTTGTTGAGGGAGTGTGAACAAATAGGAAGTCGGATGGTCATTTAAACTACTTTGACTGCGATCGTGGTCCAAGGTCCGCGATCGTGAACAAGAGGGATCATGAACGTGGAGGAATAGTCTGAAAGGCATTCAGATCATTTGGGAGGCATGATCTGAAAGCGAATAAATGGGAGTTATAGGAATCCGAGACCTTAGACTCTAAATCTTGAAAATAAGATGATAAGAAAGGGAAATATTCCTAATTGTCTCATAGCCTCTCCCTTATAAGTGTGGCGCGCTACACACCCATAAAAGAGACTCTTCTTGATATGGCTTTGTGGAAACCCAATTGATCCCAAAGCTAGGCTCTGATACCAACTTTGTCACGATCCAAACAAGGGCGTGGCCGTGATGGGTATCTCAAATCCACCGAGGACCGGAGATCACCCCCTTTTCCTAGTCAACCTAAACACATTAATATATAACAGTAGAATTCCAAACTTAAAAAAGGATAGGTAAATACGTCTCAAAAGAAGTCTAAGAATTCAACAACCAAACCCATGTTCACAGTAATGTCCAATAAAGCCTCTAACAAAACCAAAGATAGTCTGGTCGGGACATACCCCCGACCATAGCCAAAAATAACCCCAAAAGAAATATTAAAAACATAAGGAAACCCAAAACAAGAAATGGGGTATTTTGAAGGATAGAATCTTACCACTTCAGTCTAACTCATGAGTTGTCCCCCAATCACCTAGTCATTGCGCAGGAGGATTAGAAGTATAGCAAGTTCCTGCATCGCGTGGGGATACAACGTCTAAAAAAACTAGCAGTTGGAGCTCTAGCATGTAACTCAAGGTTAAAGGATAAAATAATGCCATGATCCATAATGCAGAAACTATTAAAACAAGTGCACAACGTCATATGCAATACATGTATATATATATATATCACATGCCAGGAAAGGGAGCATAGCTTAGCATGAACTTTAAAACCTTAAACTGGATTATGTAGCTTGACCATCCTAAAAATGTACCCACGGGCTGTATGAGTTCAGCTGCCCCTGTTGAAAGGGCACTAATGCATGTTAGCCGCACGAAACAAAGAAAGAATCCAAGGAAAAGCCAAAGCCTTCAACGAAACTAGCCTTCCCACAATGTATATATTAGGTGTGACCCATGTACATGGTCATCAAGACCATTCCTCACGTCGGCAAACATGAGTTTTCAGTATCAATCCTTCAAACTAACACCTTCAAGGCAAGATAACACATCTCCCATTAAGCCCAAGTTAAAATATTTATCACAAATAATGCATCCACCAATTTAAGGGGATAATTATTATGGCATCATTATTTGGTATCGTCATACTGACTATAGCTTGTAAACAATGTCATTAGCCAACTCTTTGGGGATTTCTTCGTACCCCGCAAACTCCATTATTAAAATCCCTAGGGGGATTCCTTCATACCTCACAAGGTTTTCAAGATCATTATTATTGTTATCCAATTAGCCATTTATGCAATGCACTTGTTTCAAAGAAAATAGCCAAACCAAAAGATAATTCACATTCCAAAATTAATTATGCAAGTGGGTTGAGGTTATTACCAATTTTCATACCAAAACCAATTATTTGGGGATTCCTTTGTACCCCTATTCCATTCACCATCCCCATGCACCTCAATGAGTGTATAAATCAATAATGTAAAGCATAGTAGTTCAATAATAATCATAAGAAAACATTCAAACTATTTATATCCAAAACCCTCAACTCATAGTTAAAAACCATGAATAATAAACCAATTTTCATGCCATTAAGAAAATAGAAGTATAGGGAAAGAGGTACATGCGCTCTTGGGGTTTTGAGTTTGAGAGTGAAATTGGGGATTTTTAATCTCTTAAAACTGAAAGAAATAGGCTATATTATGCTTAAGGGTCATACATAGTTGAAAAGATCCTAATACCCCTCATCCCAAGTAAACTAAGCAAAAAATGCATGGATTTTACATAGCAGCGTGGTACGGACCTTATCGCGGAGGCTAACCTCCATGCCACACTACTAAACGTGGAGATTATCTTCTGTGCCATACTGACTATCATGGAGTGTATCCTCTGTGACACGGCGATATCACAGAGTCTCACTGCCTCTGTGGTTCAAAATCACTACGAACCCCATTCAAAAATTCTGAAACTCTCTTGGGACACCACATTCACATACCTAAACATGATTTAAGTCAAAATCCAATATTTCAGACACGGGAGGGACTAAAATAAAATGATCAAAATTTTGATGGTGTTACAGTTGACAAAAAATAAATCTATCCTTTTAAGGATGCTCAAAATCACAAACTGAAATAAAATACTCCCAAATAAATTAGGGATCATGCCAACTATTTCTGCACTTCATAAATCAAATAAGCAACTACGAGAACAGGCAAAATGGCAAAACATAAAAAATTATAAATTTCAGTGCAAGGGTCATTACAGATTCACAATAGATTTTTTCTCTCTCCACTCTCCTTCATTTCTCCCTCCCCATCCCCCTCGATCTTAATTTTAGTTCATCCTATCTCTCTTTCCCTACCCAAAACCTTTCTCAAACTCTAATAATCCCTTTTTTCTCTTTTAGACTCCAAAACATATATAAACCCTTAAAGATCCAATCTTTATAAGTTTCTACAGATGGGAATTTTGTGGAATCCATTTTTGATATATCATAGATACATTGAGTATAAAAAGGAGTATTCTTAGAATGTATTAGACTATTCTTCACTTCTATTTTTTTATTGTTCTTGAGAAATTCAAATATTGTATCTTAAAATACAAATTAATAGTTCATATCAGAAATAATCTCAGAATATGTAAGTGTTTTTTTGATACATCGATAACTCTAGTTTTAGCAATATGTATCAATCAAAGAAGAGAAGAAGATTCAGAGAAAATTTGACACATAGATATAATTATTTACAATTGATACATAGATACATAGAATAATAAAAGATACAAACAAAATTTAAATTATGTATCAATCAAAGAGGAAGAGATGTTTCAAAAAAATTCTGGCACACAAATATAATTGAAATTCTGATACAATTATGTACAATTGATACATAAATACGTAGAAATGAGATGATTTAAAAGAAATTATGATACATAGAGACAATTGAAATTTTTCTATAATTTATACATAAATTCATAGAAGAAGAGAAGATTCAAATTTCTAAAATACCGATAATAACCCCCTAACCCAATAAAACTCTGAATCTCGATAGAAGAAGTAGGTCTAGCCTAATTACAAATTATTACTACCTTGGTCGGATCTACCATAATACCATCCTTGGACACCACGTGACTATAGAAAGAGATAGAATCCAACCAAAACTCACACTTGGAAAACTTGGCAAACAACTTCTCTTCATGCAACCTCTGATGTACAATCCTCACATGATTCACATAATCGATCTCATTCTTTGAATAAACTAAGATGTCATCTCTAGAAAAAAACATAAAGGAGTCGAGATACGATTGAAATACCTAGTTCATCTACTCTATTATTATAGGAGTATTGGTCAATCCAAAAGGCATGACCAAGAATTCATAATGATCGTATCGAGCCTGAAATTCATCTTCAATAAAACCAAAGCTCTAATCTTCAACTGGTGATACTCGAATCTTAAATAAATCTTGGAAAACACTAAAGCACTCTGAAGCTAGTCAAAAAAATCATCAAAGTGAGTGAAAAGATACTTGTTATTAACCATCACTTTTTTCAACCGCCTATAATCAATACAATACGTATAAAACCATCCTTTTACTTCATGAAAAAGACAAAAACAACCCAAGTAGATACACTAGGCCTAATGAATCCCTTACTCAATAAATCCTTTATCTGCTCATTTAATTCCTTCAACTCAACCAAGGTTATCCTATAGAGAGGGATAAAAATGGGCTTGGTGCCTGACTCCACATCAATAACATAACTAATATCCCAATCTGTAGGCCTACCAGGAAAATCCATGGGAAATACATCTATAAACTCACGAGCAACCAAAATAAAATTCATAAGATGTGGTGTGACAAAATTAGTTATCACGAGCATATGCCAAATAAGAGAAAAACCCTCTTTTTACTATGCGACGAGCATGTAGAAAAGATATAACTCTCTTCAGACCCAAATTAAGCATACCCTTCTAAGATAACCTTGACACACCCGACATGGTTACGACCATGATCTGGGTATAATAGTATAAAATAGATTGATAAGGAGCTAACTAATCCATAGCCAAAATAACATCAAAATCAATCATATCTAGTATAATCAAGTCTACCTAATCTCATGACCCACAAAGGTAACCACAAAAGATTGGTACAACTGATCCACTAATAAAGAATCTTCTACAGACGTAGAAATATAAAGAGGCATAGCAAGGATCACATGAAACATCAAATTTAGAAGTAAAATATATAGAAACATAGGAGAACGTTGACCTAAGGTCAAATAACTTAGAAGAAGATCTATAGCAATCTGGAATGATAAATGTAATAGCTGCATTAAAAGCCTTTACCTCAGGTCTCCCAGGTATAGAATAGAATTAGTCATGTCTGCTCCTAGATTGAGTGTCTTTATGACCACTTGTACAAGCTCCCCTACCTCTACTTTTAGCACCTCTATCATAACTAGCACCACCATATCACTCAGTGAACCACCTTTCACCATAGATATCAAAGTAGGGAAAAGTTAAAGCCAAGAACCCTATTGAGTGGGTCCATACATATCTCAAGGTAAATCCTTAGATACATGGAAAAACTCATCATATATATAACATCTTATATAACCTGACTCAATCTGAGAAAGTGCGAATGAACTAGACGACTGCCCTAGCTTGATGGGATGATCCTAGAACCTCCATTAACATGACATGTTGCCTAGATCTTGAAACCAAAAAACTTAAAGGTCTACCACCTGATCCATGCAATGCGGTCGGAACTAGCTTACCATGATAACTATAGGAACTAAACTTGCCCTGAGTATGCACTATCTTGGTACCTACCTGAGTAGCCTAGATGATAGACTCAATCAACTTGGTATGCTCAATAATACTCTATAAAGAAGCTCCTAAAACTACCATTTAGGTTGTAGCCAACTTATATGAACCATCGAACCCCCTCACAAACTTCTAAATACTCTTAAACTCGATAAAGATGCTAGAGGTTAAACACTTGGACAATATGTAAAAATGTGCCTCATACTCTACAATTGACATGGGGCCCTACTCCAAATATCAAACTCATCCCTCATCTGATCTCACAAGATAAATGATGCAAACTTTTTCAAGAAGGCCTCAGAAAATTGAGTCAATGTCCTAGCCAATAAATCCAAAGTCCTAGAAGTAGCAAGTGAGCTCAACTAATCCCTAGCCACATCTATCAATTAAAAGGTAGTATAACAAACTCTATGAGTCTTAAGGGATCCAAGATTATGTAATTTCTCCTAGCAATCAATAAATAACACATAGAAATACTCACTAATAGCTCAACTACACTTGGACATGCCCAAGTGAATAAACCTCTTAAATCTCTTCTGATTATCTAAATAGATATTTCTACCCAAAGCAATCGGGGAAAGAGTAGGTCTTGCCAAAAAAGAGTCCATAAGTGGGGTACCAAAAAATATGGTTGTACTCCATAAGTAGGAATGCCATAAATAGATGTCGACACTAATTGTGTAATATCACTAGAAGTCTAAGAAAAAATATGTACACTCAAGGGAACACTATCCAAACAACTCATGAAATAGACCAAGAAACCTTGAAGCACTGGGTGTCCACTGAACTCTGTGGAACCTAAACTATCCCCACATCCTCTATTTAATAATATTCTCTAAAATACATAACCTCAAGTTTAAGTGAGGCCTCCTAAACACGTCCTCTATCTTAGAAAGCTCATATTGCCTTTTCTCTAACTTTGGGTCGACCACGACCCTTGCCTCGTCCCCTAGAAGGACTCCTATATCAAGTGTCAGCTCAGTATCCCTAGCATTTTTTGACCTAGTCCTAACCATTTTTATAGAATAAAATAGGACACATGTTAAAAATACTGGGTATGAACAACCTGCATGAAAAAGAATCAAATTAGAGAAATTTTTCCTAACGATATCTTGTAGCTTCTCAAATATAGATACTGATAGCTACATACCAATTCATGAGACACTATTAGACATCATATGCTTATGCATATAAAATCATTGAACTTGACACTCTAAAATAATTTATCATGACCTAAAAATGAGGTCATGATAGTACTTATCGCGACCCAACCTTGGCAAGTAAGCCTATCACCCAAAATAAAAAAGAAAATCTCAACATAATAAGAAATAAGGCAAGATGATACTTCTAGAATAAAGTCAGGCTAATGAAACACCTAGGCTTTAAGCCATAGAAAAACAACAACTTTTGGTGTCTCTGAGGTGGGTACGACTTAGAGCTTGAGTCGTACTCTTTGTCATAATTTGTACCCTTCTTTTCCTCCCATTTCATACCTTGAGTAGTATGTTAAGGTTTAATACTATCTCTTATATGACAAGGCCATCCCTTAGGCGTAACCATGCAGATGAGTCACATACTATAAGGTCATATGGAGTGAAAACCTAACCTAGAGTGGACTATTTTGGTTATGGGTGAAGCTCACAATTGGGTCATGAATTTTACATGTTGGTTATGACTCAAAGGTTCCCTATCGTACCCATAATAGTGTGGTTGACCTATGAGAAGCCTAGGGTATGATTTAGGGTACCACTCTTACCCTAGATCACGATTGCTATAGGAACCATAAGGGGGGGTCATACCCCTGCATGAGTGGACTTACCATCTTTTAACCAAGGACCTTTTAGTCATTTACCATTCCTAAAACCCAAAAACCTCTCTATATATAAGGCATTTTATACTCCTAAGTCTTCATTTACAATACTGAAACTTTACAAAACACTCAAACGGCTTCTTGAAGCAAGATTGGAGGATAGGGTTTGGAGGTGTTCATCTAGTGGATAGAAAGAGTCAAGATTGTTGGTTTGTCATCTTGTTAAGGCATGTATATCTTCCCCTCTTTAGATAAGTCTAAACTCATATATTTCAAACTTAGATTAGTAAGTGTACATGTTGGTTATGAATCAAATGAAAAGGGTTTTGTTACCTAACAATGAATAATGATGATTCTTGCTTATACATGTGTTGTTACATGTTATTGATGGTAGATTATATATGTGGATGCTCATTATATGTTGTTTAACATGAGGATCTTGATTAACCCTAATCTTAATGATATCTACCATGAAAATAGACTTATTAAAGGTACATACATAAGGTGTTTGTGAAAATGTCTAAGTGAGTTGTCTAGTAATATGTGTTAGTGTATTATGCTAGAGCAATGGACTAATGAGTATAAGTGATTGATAATTATGTTATTAAATTTATTGTAAGCCATGTAAGGTATGATGATAACCCTTTTAAGTTAATGACCAATAAGAGGTTGAATTCCCTCAACATGAAATATGAACTTGAATGGTGTATTAAACTAAAGTGCGGTATAAGAATGCTAGAGAAATGTGAATGTCATGTGAAGGTCTTGATGGCCATTAAATTAATTGTGTGATGATTTGAATAAAGGAATTGGCCTATTTAAATTGTTGAACAATGAAGGCTCCTATAAGGACTATGTGGTCATGAATAATGTTGAATTGGTTAAAATAGATAAAGTCCTTAAAATATTGTATTGAATGGACGATGATGCATGGGCTTCGGGTAAAGTCCCAAATATTAAATAATGATGGTTATGATGGTTTGAGATCAAAGTACCTTGCCTTATAAATGGATTGAGGTCAAAATCCCTTTCCTCATGAAGAGGCTTGGAGGTCAAAGTCCCTTGCCCAATGAAAATGCTTGAGGTTAAAGTTCCTTGATTAAAGAGATATCTTGAGGTTAGAGAACCTCGCTGAATGGAATGAATTATAGTTAACATCCAAGTATGGCATGTGGTTGGATTACCTTGCCTAATGTGGGAGCATGAGGTCAAAATCCCATGCCCATTTAAATATGTTGATATGTAGTTGAGATCCCGTGTCTAATTGGATGTATGTATGGCTAGAGATCTTTGTTTGAATGATTCTGAATGTGGTTAAAGTTCTTGGCAAATGAATGAGTAAAAATGGTTGAAGTCCTTTGTGTAAGTGTATGTGATTATGGTTGAAGTTCTATACTTAGTGTGAATTGTTGAATCTATAAGTGTGGAAGGGTTGGAGTCCCCTATTTCATGCCTAATGAATGAATGTTTGAGAATGTTTATGAGTCTTGGTATCTTGAATGGTAAATGGGATTGTATGGATAAGTGCATGAATATGATAAAATGTGATATATTGACTTCTTGTTGATTGATGATATTATCTTATCACCTATCCTTGAGTTATATACTAGCGTTCTAATCGCTAACCATCTTCGGTCGCTACGTCCCTATGCGACGTAGGTCCCGAAGCATCTTCTTTTTTTCCTGTGTAGTGATTAGATGATCATGCGGTTCGTGCATTGACTTAAAGGGGTGAGCTTTCTTACATTCGGAAGACATTCATCTCTTATTCCTTATCTTTAGGCTTAGTCTCTTTAAGACTTATTTTGGCTATAATTGGGGGCTTGTCCCGACATATACATTTATTGACTTTGATTTTGTATAGTGGTATTGTGAACAACTGTGAACTTGGGCATGAGTAGTTATTATAATCTAATGCTGACTTATGATGTTATTGTACGATCTTAGCTTGTGAATTTGAGTTCCTTTGACTCCTATAACTTGATGAGGTGTTTAGGTTGGATTACGGGGTGACCTCCGGTACATGTGTGCTTTAGGTGCCCATACGACATGGCCCAAAGTTTGGGGAGTGTCAAGTTTGTCTCAGAGCCTACATTCATGGTCAGTTGGTGTTCACAATGCCGTGTCAGTTAAAGTTTCTTTTATGGGTGTGAAGTGCACCACACTTATAAAAGGGGGCTACAAGACATTTTAGGAAATGTTTCCCTTTCTTGTATTTCAATCTCAAGCTATAAAGTCTAAGGTCTTGAATTCCTCTGATTTTGTTTGCTATCTTTTAGATCATGCCTTAAAAGAGATCCGAGACTCAGGTAAACACTACTGAGGGTCCTATGGACAAAACTCATCCAACTTTTGGAGTTCATACTCGGGCTAGGGGTGCGACATCTAGCCATCCTCATGGGGTTCCACCAACTAACCCTGACTCATCCCCTCATAGGGATGCTACTAATGTGGAGTTTTGTTGTTTCATCAACCTCTTGACTTAATTGGTAGCCTCTTAATATGAGTGTGATGCTCTTACTATCGAATTTGTTTAGGCCATAAGAATTGGCCAATTTATAAGGTTGAGCCCTCCTATTTTCTTTGGTACAAAGTTTGAGGAAGATCCTCAAGGCTTCTTTGATGAAATAGAGAAGATCATCCAAATAATGCATGCTTTAGAAATATAGGGTGTTGATCTTGATTCCTACCAATTAAAAGATGTATCATACTACTGGTATGAAGGGTGGAAGTTTTCTAGGGGTATTGATGCTACTCTGGATTCTTGGGTGGATTTCTCTGAGGCTTTTCTTTACTGCTTCTTTCCTCAAGAGTTGAAAAGGGAAAAAGTAGAATAGATTGTAAAATTTAAGTAAGAGAGGATGTACGTTCAAGTGTATTCCTTAAAATTCTATCAATTGTCAAGGTATTATCCCGATATGGTCTCTACCATGAGGGCTAGAATGCGTAAGTTTCTCTTGGAATTGTCCTGAGAGTTAGTTATCAAAAGCAAGGTGGCTTTGTTAATTGAGAACATAGATATCTCTAGATTAATTGTGTATATGCAACAAGTAGAATATGAGAAGAAAAATCGAGTTGATTTGAGTGAAAAGCAAGGAAGGAAGTTTAGGACTTTCGAGAGTAGTGGTGGAGATGGTGGCAACTGGCCATGAAAGAAGTGAGGGAGTTCAGTTTTGTTCTCCTCGGTTAGTGTTTTCTCTCCTTACCCAAAGTTTTTGGGTGGTCATCGCTCCCAGTTTAGTGGTGGGTCTCGAGCATAGGGTGCCTAATTTTAGACTAGTGGTGCCCAGTCGTCTCTACCCAACCCTTATTGCAGATTCTGTGGTTAGAGTCATTGTGATCAGTGTAAGGAAGGGAAAAATAGATTCTTTCATTATGGTCAGGTTGGTCACATACAACGTGAGTTCCCCATTCTAGATGCTTCTTAGGCCAAAAGGGCCTTTGTTGCTACTCCATCTACTCCCACACCAAAGGGTGCTATGTCTGCTGTTGCTTTTACTTTTGGCACCGACGCTGGCCGGAACCTCTTGTATGCACTTACTACTCGCCAGGATTTTGAGGCATCTCTCGATGTTGTCATGGCTATATTGAGACTTTTCTTTCGTGATGTGTATTGCTTGCTTGATCCAGGGTCTATCCTTTCTTATGTGACCTCGTATGTGGCTGTGTATATCGATTGTGGTCCCGAGAGTCTGTTGGTTACTTTTTCAGTTACTACCCCAATGGGACACTCTGAAATTATTGAGAGAGTCTATAGGGTGTCTGTGATATCTATTGGCGGTATAGATACTCTTGTTGACTTGATAGTGTTATACATGGTTAATTTTGATGTTATCTTAGGAATTAATTGGTTGTATTCATTTTATGCTTTTTTGATTGTCGAACCCATAAGTTTATGTTTAAATTCCCTAATGAGTCGTTCATTCTATGGGAAGGGTGTTCCTTAATGCCTAAGGGAAGGCTTATTTCTTATCTTAAAGCTCAAAAGTTGATTTCAAAGGGGTGTTTGTATCATTTGGTCTGAGTTAAAGATTCAACTCGAAAGATCCTTCTCTAGAATCCGTTCTCGTGGTAAATGAGTTTCCCAAAGTGCTTCCCGATGATCTTCCTGGTGTTCCTCCCAATAGTGAAATTGATTTTGGGATTGATCTTGATTCGAACACTCATTCGATCACTATTACTCCTTATAAAATGGCCCCGATAGAGTTGAAAGAACTTAAAGAACAATTGAAAGACCTCCCAGATAAGGGCTTTATCCGGACTAGTGTGTCTCCTTGGGGTGCCCCCGTATTGTTCGTGCACAAGAAGGATGGTTCCCTTCATATGTGCATTAATTATTGTTAGTTGAAAAAAGTGACCGTAAAGAATAAGTATCCCCTTCCTAGGATAGATGATTTGTTTGATCAACTTTAGGGTGCAAAATATTTTTTTAAGATTGATCTTAGATTCAGCTATCATAAACTTAAAATTAGGGATGTGGATATCCCTAAGACTACCGTTAGAACCCGGTATGGTCACTATGAGTTTCTTGTCATGTCCTTTGGGTTGAACAATCCCCAACGACATTCATGGATTTGATGAATAGGCTTTTTTGTCTGTTCTTGGACATATTTATCATTCTCTTTATTGATGATATCTTATTATACACTAAGAGTGAGGTGGATCATCTAGATCACCTCCATGCCATATTGCAAACATTAAAGGATCATCATTTGTATGCCAAGTTCACCATGTGTGAGTTTTTGTTAAAAGTAATAGCTTTTCTTGGTCATGTCATCTCTAGTGAAGGTATCATGGTAGATCCCTAAAAAATTGCGGAGGTTAATAAGTAGCCTAGACCTATGACTCAAACTGATATTCAGAGTTTCTTGGGTCTAGCTGGTTATTATGGATGGTTTGTGGAGACCTTTTCCACTATAGCTACCCCATTGACCAAATTAACCTTAAAGAAGGTCAAGTTCTTGTGGTTCGATATGTGTGAGGGTAGTTTTGAGAGGTTGAAAGATAAATAGATTTCGGCTCTAGTTTTAACCTTATCCAAAGGTAGTGATGGTTTTGTGGTATATTGTGACACTTTTCCTATCGGTCTTAGTTACGTGTTGATGCAATATGGTAAGGTGGTGGACTATGTTTCTAGGCAATTGAAAGTTCATGAGAAGAACTACCCTACTGATGACTTAGAATTATTAGTCATGTTTTTTGCTTTGAAAATTAGGCGGCATTATCACTATGATGTTCATATTGATATATTTTTTGATCATAAGAGCCTTCAATATATGTTTACCCAAAAGGAGTTGAATCTCCATAAAATAAGGTGGCTTGAGCTATTGAAATACTATGATATGAGTCTTTATTACCATCTCGGTATGGCTAATGTAGTTGTCGATGCTCTTAGTAGGTTGTCTATGGGGAGTTTGGCCCATGTTGATAAGGATAAGCAGGAATTGGTGAGAGAGGTTCACCGATTATCTAATCTTAGAGTTTGACTTGTGGACTCTGAGGATGGTGGTGTATTTGTGCATTTGTTATCTCAATCATCGCTTGTTGTTGAGATAAAGGCAAAGCAAGTCTTGGATCCTTACTTAATAAAGATCAAGAGTAATGTGGGTCAACTCAAGGTCGCGGACTTTGTGATTGGTGATGATGGTATGTTGAGGTACCAAGGTAGGCTATGCATTCCCAACGTCGATGGATTGAGGGAAAGGGTCATGGCTGAGGCTTATGTGGCCCGTTATGCTATTCATCCCAATTCCACCAAGATGTATCATAACCTTAAAGAGTTCAATTGGTGGAATAATATGAAGTGTGATATTGCTAGCTATGTGGCTAAGTATATGCTGTACCAATAAGGAAAGGTTGAGCACTTGAGGCCGGAGGCCTATACCAAGAGAATGTGTTTCCCAAGTGAAAGTAGGGGAAATTAATATGGATTTTGTTATCGGTCTTCCTAGATCCCGAAATCAATGTGATTCTATTTTGGTCATTATTGATAGAATAACCAAGTCCTCCCATTTCTTGCCCGTGAGGAAAAATTTCTCGATGGAGGATTATGCTAAGTTATATCTTACGGAGATCGTGAATTTGCATGGTGCTCCAATTTCTGTTATCTTGGATTGTGGTTTCATGCCACTTTTAGAAGTCTTTCCAAAAGGGTTTGGGTACTAGAGTGTGCCTTAGTACCGCTTTCCACCCGCAAATGGATGGGCAAGTGGAAAGAACTATCCAAACATTGAAGGATATGTTGAGGTCTTATGCAATAGATTATGGTGGTAGTTGGTATGACCAATTTCCCTTTATTTAATTCACCTATAATAATAGCTACCACTCTACCATTGTCATGGCACTTTTTGAGGCATTATATGGTAAGAGATGTTGATCTCCTATCGGGTGGTACGAAGTTGACGAGGGTAAGTTGCTTGGCCCTGATTTAGTTTACCAAGCCTTAGAGAAGGTGAAGGTGATTCATGATAGATTGAAAACCACTCAAAGTTTCCAAAAGTCCTATACGGATATGAGACGTAGGTACTTAGAGTTTTGTTTTGGCGATTGGGCATTCTTGAAAGTGTCTCCCACAAAAGAGAATGATACGGTTTGGCATAAAGGGGAAGCTTAGTCCCTGATATGTTTTCCCCTACTTGATTGTGAAGAGGTTTGTCAATGTTTCCTGTGAGTTGGAGTTTCTTCCTAATATGAACTCCATTCACATGGTTTTCCATATGTCTATGTTGCAGAAATGTGTGGGTGACCCTTCCTTGGTTATTCCCTTAAAATATGTTGGTATCACCGACTCCTTGTCATATTAGGAGATCCCGATGAGGATCTTGGATCAGAAAGTTCGCTGGTTTTGAGCCAAATAAGTGGCTTCAGTAAAAGTTCTATAGAGGAACGAAAATTCGGAGAAAGCTACTTAGGAGGAGAAAGATGAAGTCCTTATATCTGCATTTATTTCCTATTTCGAAAGCCTGTGATGGAGGTATGTGTTAATCTCCTTACCCTGATGTACGTCTTGTTAGGCGATGGGTTGAAGTCCCCAAGATTTGAATTGATTTAAGTCTTTGTTGGACAATGGATTAAAGTTCCCAATGTGTGAATTGAATTATGTCTTGTTGGACCATGGGTTTAAGACCATAGTGCTTTGAAATTATGTGTGTCTTGTTGTGATTAGTTTAAATCTAATACCTTGAGTTGCTCTATATCTTTGATGAGTTGATTGGTTGAAATCCCTAATTAGTGAAATGAGTAAGTGTTGGATAAGTAATGGGTTGGCGTCCCAAGACCAATGAACTAAAATGGTTGATTGATGATGATCATGAAATGTGTTGTATTGCATTCTTGTTGTGTTTTGGTTTCTAAATTGTGTAAAGGTTGGGTTAAGGCATGTTGATGTGTTATATTGTGTTATTCTTGTCTTATCCTTCATTCGCGGATGAATAATCCCAGTTCGGGGAGAATTGAAACACCTAGGCTTTAAGCCATTAAAAAATAACAACTTTTGGTATCTCTGAGTTGGGTACGACTTGGAGCTTGAGTTGTACCCTTGTTCATGATTTGTACCCTTATACCCCTCCCATTTTGTACCTTGATAAGTATGTTAAGGTATCATACTGTATCCTATACGACAAGGCCATCTCTTACTTGTAACCATGCATACGGGTCGTATACAACAAGGTCATATGGAGTGAAAACCTAACCTAGAGTGGACTATTTTTGTTACGGGTGAAGCTCATGATTAGGACATGAATCGTATCCTTTAGTTATGACTAAAATGTAACCTCTTGTACCCACAATAGTGTGGTTGATCTAGGACAAGCCTAGGGTACGAGTTAGGGTACTACTCTTACCTTAGGTCACGATTGCCATAGGAACCGTGAGGGGGAGTCGTACCCCTACATGAGTAGACTTTCCAGCTTTTAAACAAGTACCTTTTGGTCATTTCCCATGCCTAAAACCCTAAGCCCTCTCTCTATATAAGGCATTGTATCCTCCTAAGTCTTCATTTACAAGACTTAAACATTCCAAAAAACTCAAAAGGCTTCTTGAAGCAAGATTGAAGGCTAGGGTTTGGAGGTGTTCATCTAGTGGCAAGAAAGAGTCAAGATTTTTGGTGTGTCATCATGTTTAAGGAATGAATCTCTTCCTCTATTTAAATAAGTATAAACTCGTGTATTTCACACTTGAATTAATAAGTATACATGGTGGTTTTGAATCAAATAAAAATGGTTTTGTTACATAACAATAAATAATGATGATTCTTTCTTATACTTGTGTTGTTATATATTATTGATGGTATATTGTATACGTGGGTTCTCGTTACATGTTTTTTAACAAGAGGGTCTTGAGTAACCCTAATCTTGATTATATCTACCATGAAAATAGCCTTGTTGAAGGTACACACATAAGGTATTTGTGAAAATGTTTAAGTGAATTCTCTAGTAATATGTTGTTGGTGTATTGAGCTAGAGCAATGGCCTAATGAGTAGAAATGATTGATAATGATGTTGTTAAAGGTATTGTAAGCCATGTCAGGTGTCATCATAACCTTGTTAAGTTAATGACCAATAAGAGGTTGAAGTCCCTCAACATGAAATATGAACTTGAATGGTGTATTAAACTAAAGTGTGGTATAAGAATGCTAGTGAAATATGAATGTCTTGTGAGGGTCTTGATGACCATAAAATGAATTGTGTGATGATTTGAATGAAGGCATTGGCCTATTTAAATGGATAAGAAATGAAGGCTCTCATAAGGACTGTGGTCATGAATAATGTTTAATTGGTTAAAATGGTTAAAGTCCTTGAAATGTTGTATTGAATGGATGATGATGCATGGGCATATGGTAAAGTCCCAAATGTTAACTAACAATAGTTGTGATGGTTTGAGGTAAATGTCCCTAGCCTTATAAATGGCTTGAGGTCAAAGTCCCTTCCCTTATGAAGAGGCTTGGAGGTCAAAGTCCCTTGCCCAATGAAAATGCTCGACATTAAATTCCCTTGCTTAAAGAGATCTCTTGAGGTTAGAGAACCTTGCTGAATGGAACAGCTTGTGGTTAAAGTCAAAGTATGTCATAAGGTTTGAGTCCCTTGCCTAATATAGGAGCATGAGGTCAAAGTCCCATTCCTATTTCAATGTGTGGACATGTGGTTGAGATCCCTTGTCCAATTGGATGTGTGTTTCGCTAGAGCCCTTTGTTTGAATGATTGTGTATGTGGTTAAAGTCCTTTGCTAATGAATGATAAAGAATGGTTGAAGTCCTTTGTCTAAGTGTATGTGATTGTGGTTGAAGTCCTATGCTTAGTGTAAATTGTTGAATCAACAAGTGTGGAAGGGACGGAGACCCCAATTTCATGCCTAATGAATGAATGTTTGAGAATGTTGACGAGCCTTGATATCTTGAATTGTATATGGTATATGCATATATGATACAAGCATAAAGAGCACAAGGATTATAAAGTTTTCTCAAAAGACCGAGATTGGATTGGCAAAGCGGTTAAAGACCTTCTGGAACCATTTCAAAGCCTTGTTCAAGTTGAATATAAGAGAAGGAGTTCTTACACTCAAGGGGCTCCTATTCATTAAGGTCATGGTGGTCTTTAGACTCCAAAAGGCTACACTCAAGAGTCTCCTCCTCCTAAGCCCTCATTAAGGGCATTTTAGTCCTTATCTTGTAATAACTATAAATAGGCACTTAGCTTCTAATTTTCATTAATTTTTGATGAATTGATTGAATACACTTAAATTGTAGTCTTCTTCTTCTCCTTAAGAGAGAATTCAAAACTAGGGTTAATACTAAGTGATGGTTTTCACTTGAGGATATTGAATCCCTTTGTGTCTAACTAAGAGTGTGGTGTTACCTTCATTGGTTGTGTGTGTCTTGGTGTTTGATACACACCTTGGTGCTATCCATTGGTGAAGGTCTATGTCTCACTATCTATCTTTTTGCTTTGAATGTGTGTCTTCTACTTCATCTCCCTTCTATTTAGTTGCTGATTTTTGGTTTATTTGGTTAGATATTGTATCATTTGGTATCGAGAGCCACATTTTAGGGTTTTTTCTTCAACTCTAAGTCTTGGTTTATTGTTATCATTAGAAAATCTCCACAAAAAAAGAGTCTAGAGTCAAGAAAACTCATAAAAGTTGTATTTCATGTCTAGGTTGTAGATACGATAGTTAAAGGTTAGATCTACACAAATTTAGCTTGTTTTGATAGTTTCTAGTGCTAGATCCTTTCTCACTATCACTAAAGGAGTATAGATCTAAGTTTGGAGCAAGATCCAATTGTGTTTGTACATTCCACCATTGTTGAAAACGTGTTTGAAGCTTTTAGAGGTGGGATCTCGTGTGTCTTGTGATATTTGGGACTTTTTGTGATTGATTTGTTGTTGGTTGTGCTTGGCTTGGTGAATGGAACCTATATCTAAAAGAAAAATTGAATTTAGGTTTCATTTACCTAGGGGTCAAACTTGGTCAACTCTTGAATATTCATCTTGTTCTTCGATCATCTTCAAATCCCGTTGAAGAAGAATATTCTAAGAACTTGTTTGATCCAAAAAGAGGGAAGAAAGAGAGTGTACTAGTTATTTGTATAAGAATATTCCCTAGCATATCCTAATTCATCCAAAAGAAGAAAGAGACAAAGGGAATAAACAAGTACAATTGAAAGTACGGGGGAGGGGGGGACCAATCCATTTCAAATTCAAGTTGAAGTTTGAAAAGGCTCCAAACTTGCATTTCCCCTCTCAAATCATCACACTCCTTCCCCAAGGTGTTTTTTGGCCGAGACAAGATAATTGAGGATTGAAATTTTTGAAAAGTGACGTCCAATCACATAGTTCCACATCATCACTTGTATAAACAACCGAATTAAGCTCTAATTTAGATTTCTAAGTTTCAATTTGTTGTTTCTAGTTTCTTTTGTGTTGATTCTATCACTAATTAGCAAACTAATAACTATATACTAGGTTGATAATTAGTTTAGAGTCCTTTTGTTTCGTGTCATCATTCTTTGTGTGCTTTTATCGTTTTGTAATTCGTTGTATCTTGTTGGTTAAAATACAAAAACTATTTTTCTTTGAGTCGTCTCAAATAAAAATCAATTCCGGGCCAAAGTAGACTCATCCCTCAATCACTTACTAAGTACAATCCAAAGTTTCAACACTTGTGAGACCAAGTGAGAGGTAAGAATTCGAGAGTGAGTGAGTTGGTGAGGCTATTTGAACTAACTTGTTTGTTCATTTTGTAGGGTTTCTTGTTTCTTTTAGGTACTTGAGCAATGGAATCCGAGGGTATCACTTCTCAAGTCTTGAAAAATGATGTTGGTGGGGCCATATTGGCTCGGCTTAAGGCTCTTGGCCTTGAACTAAATATGGTATGAATGGATATGGACTCAATGAAAGGTGATTTGGGATCATTGAAGGGTAAGGTGTCCACCATGAGTGGAAGGCTTGATCAATTTGAGAGTCAAAGGAACTCACGACCCTCTACTCCTCATCCCTACCATGCGTCTTCTAGTGTCAAAGCCAATAACTCCTCAATGACTATTACACCCGAGACCCTCCACCGAATGTTTTACCCTCCACAACCTCCACAAAACCAAGTCCAAACACCACTAAACTGAAACCTACAAAGACCTTTGCATCCTCAAATGAACCAAGTCCAACAAGAAGGACTTGGAAACCAAAATCCACCACCAAATTCGAACCATCAAATTCCAAATCCACTTGACCAAAGGCCTCCATTCCACCCATAAAACCAAATACCTCTACAAAATGCAACTACCAAGCTCCAAATCCAATGGAACAAATACATTACCCTCCAAAAAACCCAATCCCTCTAATCCAAGTACCAAATAACCAAATACCTTACCCTCCTCTCCAAATTCCACAAAATTGAAACCATCCAATCCATATTGAATACTATGGTAGAGTGGTACAAGAGGGTTATGGTATTCCTAATGATGACTATTTGATTGAAGAAGAGATATGGGCTAGGAATGATCAAAGAGTGCCTCATGGTAGAAACTAGGGTATGAAGGAAGGCATGGAAACCTTGAGGTAGGCATTAATTCAATCAAGGTTGGCATTCTAATTTTCAAAGGTGAGAGTGATCCAGAAGTGTACATTTCTTGGGAGTCTTCTTGTGAAAAACTTTTTCAAGTGAATGATCTTTCAGAAGAAAAGAAAAATTTCTATGATATTGCTCACTTTGAAGTATATGCAAACACTTGGCGGGATTACATAAAGAGGTTTGGCAAGGTGTTGATTAATGGCCAACCATCTCCTTGTGAGATGTTGAAGAGGATAATGAGAGAAAGATTTGTACCGGAGCATTATAGACATGAGCTCCTTGCCAAAATATATAACTTGAGTCAAGGTAGTAAGAGTGTCATGGCATATTATGATGAGTTTCAACAACTAATTTGGAAGCTTGTCCATCGAAGTGAACAAGTCCAACCTGATGTCATACGCTTCAAAGTTGGGTTAAACAAGGACATATCTTCACGCTTGACTCTCCATAAGTTTGAAACAATTGATAATATTTTCCAATCCACCCTAGAAGTTGAGAAAGACATCCATGACAAGGCTGCCCAAAGGTCCAAAACTCATCCATCAACCTCGAGTTGGTCTAAAGACAAAGAATTGACTCAATTTAATGCTAAAGGACCCGACCCAAGGGATACCCCAAATAATATTCCAAAGCATGAAGGTAATAAGATTTCTTCTCTAATTTCTAAGGGTTTTCAATGTTTTAAGTGTCAAGGGTGGGGGCGCAAGGCTAGTGAGTGCCCAAACCAGAGAACTGTGATTCTAAGGGAGGGAAAATTATACTTTCTTGGAGAAGAGGTGGGAATTGAACTGGATGAGAATGTTGACAACTCTCAAGATAGAGAGAAAATGATTAATGAAGTGCAAAATGAAGAAGATGAATAAGAGGTTTTGTCATGTGAGAGTGAATGTGAAATCCCTAGTTATGTAGTTAGAAGAACCATGTTTAGTAAGGCCTTGGATGATTCAAGTCAAAGAGAAAATCTTTGTCACACCAAGTGCCTTATTAGAGGGGGTGTATGTTCAATGATTATCGATAGTGGGAGTTGTGTTAACATTCCTATTGTCACCATGTTTGACTACTTTAAACTTCCCAACAGACCTTACCCAAATCCGTACAAGCTACAATGGTTGAATGAATGTGTGGAATTGAAGGTGATTCGACAATGCTTGGTTCGATTCCAAGTGGGAAATTAAAAGGATGAAGTGTTTGTGATGCAGCTCTGATGCAAACATGCCATTTATTGTTGGGTAGACCTTGGCAAGTTGATCGGTCCACTAAACATGATGGAAGGGTTAGTAGGTATACTCTTGAGTATGGTAGCCGAAAGTTTACTCTTGTCCCTCTTCCACCATCTAGTGAGAATGAAATATATGAGAAATCCAAGGAGTTAAGGGAGAAAGGAAAAGGGGAAATGGAAAAAGAGGTTGCGGGTAGTAAGGATGGAAAGGGAAAGAAATACTTGATTGTGGGCTTTCCCACAAAGGGCCCTTGTTACTCACTAACCCAAATGCTAGAATTTTGCCTAGCATTGATTCTTCTTATGTGCAGGTACAAGATGATATATTTCCAAAGGAGAATCCAAAAGAAGTCCCTCCCAAACATATTGGTGTTCCAATTGCACCCTTGGCCGAGATTTCAAGGCAAGTGGGTTGCCCTAGTACAAACCAAGGTAAATATGGTACACTCTACACTCCCTTATGCTTAAAATATTGTGATATGGCTATTAGTAGCCAAGGTGATATGGTTTCGGGTATATCTAGTGTAGAAGTACATGCTTCCTTCCTTGATAGTACTTTGAGTGTATATAATGATAACTTTGCTCCTAAGAATAGCTCACTACTTGAACAAGTGAATGGTATGATTCAAATTTCTCAAGTTAGTGTTCAATCTTGTAATGTTGACCATGATATTGGATATGACCCTTTGAGCTTATGTGATGAAAACTGTGCCACTAGTTTTTCTGATGGTGGTTATGTGCTTGGAACACTTGTGAATAAAGGTGTTCTTGTTTTTGGAAGAGGAATTTTAGGCCACAACCCTTTAGTCTTGAATGATAGACTTCACTTAAAGGTGATTTTCTTGGGTAATTGTGAGTATGATAGTCTAGTAAAAGGAATGGCTAACCTCGGCTTAGATCCTTGTCTAGGAATTCCATTTAATCCCAGTACCCTATTAAGGTGGGGAAGGGTTAGTCTTGTATTGCACTCCTCTTTTCTTGATGTTTACCTTATCCATGTCCTTTGTGTTGGTCGTAGTAAGTGTTTCATGATCATAACAAAGGATTTTTTGTTGTATTCTAAAGGTGTACCCCCTTGGCGTGATTATATAAATTGTTGTACTAATGCTAACCCTCATACCATGAGGATTGTGTGCTTTTTTCCCTCTCTTAAGTTTTGCAAGGTGTGAATTTGAGGTCAAATTCCTTTCAAGATGGAGAGGATGATACAAGCGAAAAGAGCACAAGGATTACAAAACTTTGTCAAAAGACCAAGATTGGATTGGAAAAGCAGTTGAAGACCTTTTGGAACCATTTCAAAGCCTTGTTCAAGTTGAAGAGAGGATAAGGGGTTCTTACACTCAAGGGGATCCTATTCATTAAGGGCATAGTGGTATTTACACTTCAAAAGGCTACACTCAAGAGGCTCCTCCTCCTAAGCCCTCATTAAGGGCATTTTAGTCCTTTTCTTGTAGTAACTATAAATAGACACTTCTCTTCTAATTTTTAATTAGTTTTTGATGAATTGATTGAATACACTTAAATTGTAGTCTTGTTTATCTCCTTAAGAGAGAGAATCTAAAACTAGTGTTAATACTAAGTGTTGGTTTTCACTTGTGTTGACATTTTTGCAAGAAAGGTGGGTGCTTGAGGATATTGAATCCCTTTGTGTCTACCTAAGAGTGTGGTGTTACCTTAATTGGTTGTGTGTGTCTTAGTTTTTGATACACACCTTGGTTCTATCCATTGGTGAAGGTCTATGTCTCACTATCTATCTTTATGTTTAATGCAATTTCCTTTTGTTTTTCTTTGAATTTGTGTCTTCTACTTCATCTCCCTTCTATTTAGTTGCTGATTTTTGGTTTATTAGGTTAGATATTTTATCAATATGTATGGATAAGTGTATCAATGCGATAAAATGTAATATATTGACTTGTTGTTGATTGATGATGTTGCCTTATCAATTATCCTTGAGTTATATGCTTTCATTCCAATCGCTAACCGTCTCCGGATGCTACGTCCCTATGCAACGTAGGGCCCGGAGCATCTTCTTCTTTTCCTGCGCAGTGATTAGATGATCAAACGGTTTGTGTATTGACTTGAAGGTGTGAGCTTCCTTAAATTCGGAAGACATTCATCTCTTAATCCTTATATTTAGGCTTAGTATCTTTAATACTTGGTTTGGCTATAGTCGGCGGCATGTCTCGACATATACATTTATTGACTTTGGTTTTGTATAGAGGTATAGTGAACAACTGTGAACTTGGGCATGAGTAGTTATTACAATGAATCTAATGTTGACTGATGATATTATTCTGCAATCTTAACTTGTAAATTGGAGTTCCTTAGACTCCTATGACTTGAGAAGGTGTTTACGTTGGGTTACGGGGTGACCTTCGGTACATGTGTGCTTGAGGTGCCCATACGACATGGCCCAAAGTTTGGAGCATGTCATCCAATGCAAAACATAGTTAAAGAGGACATCTAAAGAAATAATATAAAATCCAAAAATCTATTGCAACAAACATAAGAGCATCTAATTCATAAAATAATCTGAAAATAGTCTATCTCTAAAAATAACATAAAGACGTAAATAAAGATAGAATGAGGTCCCAAAAATGGAACTCCGAACTTTAGAGTGCTCTAGTACCTCAAGAAGTCACCAACTCAATAGCACAAACTCAAACTCCATGTGTCGTACTTGATCTAGGATTTGCACCAAAAAGGCACAGTAGGAGTGAGTATGGTCCACTTATACTCAGTAGGTTCCATAGGTCAACCGAGCAAAGCTAAAATAATATAAATAAAGAAATCTATGTGCACATCACCTGCAAATAGAAAAGTTACCAAATGGTAGTTCACACCATCTCCACTAACAATTCTAATTCAAATATTGAAATAAAATAACACAAATATACATGAAAAATATGCGTAAGCTAAGTATAGGTCAAGAAAAACTAAACAAATCAAGAAAGATGCATATGCAATGCAATACAATGATGATGAGATAAATAGTAAAACTCATCATATGACTTTTTGTATACACCTATTGAGCTCACAACTCCCAAGGTCAGATCCATTAGGGGTTTCTTAACCCATATACAATATCTCATATCTTAAATCTCAACCCACCTCTTTGACCTGTGTCAACGAAGAGGATTTTTATAAACATGTCTCATTTTATTTCAATTGTAGTGTTCCTTAATGCTACCAGTGTCTCATGAATGTATATGTATGGAATGAAAATGTAATGCTCACAATCAAATTAGTATAAAGTTATCTGATTCATTCAATACATATATAATTTAGTTTAGAAATCAACTCAATATGTCTAAAATTTATGATTATTAGCTCTAATTAGTCACCATCGGTATAAATATGCATATAGGACAATATTAATATCATACCAATACCTAACTTGGGAATTTCTATCATGATAAAGACAATCAATGCTCAATTAGGCCTATAATAACAATGCAAGTCCCGCACGGTCATTTTATCTAGAATAAAGGCATTTAAATGCACAGATAAGGCTAATAATTTCAAATAAATCCCCCAGACGGGCAATACATAATATCAGATATCCCAAGTCAACAACAATAAAATATAAGCCTTCACTCGAGCACACAACAGTAATAATAATCTCAAAATATAAACCATATAGTTATTTTCCCCAACACATAACATTCTTTACTTATACATTAATTATCCAACTCAATTTGAAAGAAGTTAAGTCATAACCTATCTTAAAACAATGAAATCCACGCCTAAAGTTCTTCAACATGAAGCTTTGCCCTTTTAAATTGCCTCGGAATTAACTTCAACATTCAAATATTGCATGAAATATAATGATACTCATAGTGCCCATATTTGAGTCAGATCCAAATGAGGTCAAAAACTAGTTTGTAAACAAAAGAGGTAAAGTCAAATTTTTATTTTAGAAATATATTCTCCAAGGATAGAGAAATCTTAAATTAAAAGCCCATGCGAAAATTATTTAAAATGAGGTATAAATCAAAGAAAAACTATTTTAATTTATTTTTTAGAAAATATTCAAAATCCCATTTTAAAACAAACAAAAGAGTGTTTTGATGATATAAATTAATGAAAAGTAATGGAATTAAGGTTTTGTAGCTTTTCCAAGATTAGATGGTTATGGAAACCCTAAAAATTATCCAAACCCAAAGCCCAAAATCCAAAAGTGGTAAAAATTTAAGAAAAGGAGTTATGTATAATGATTGTCGCTTAAGCAGCTAAATGGCTGCTTAAGTGGCTACCACTAAAGCAACTAAATAGTCACTTAAGTGTCTACTGCTAAAGTGACTACCACTTAAGTGTTGCCTGGCTACAAAAGTGGCTTCCGCTTAAGTGGTATGGGCTGCTAAAGAGGTTGCCGCTATAGTGGACCTTGGTTTCTTAAGCAGCTGCACCAAATATCAACAAATATTGATTTAGGTACAAGCCAATCAATCTCTAAATGGATCCTCGAGGTTTGATTTGGACCTCACTGACACAACCATATATGCTACCAATCTAATTTTGAAGTTTTTGACTCAATGATGATGCCCAATTTTCAAAAAGAATATTATTTTCAACAAATTAACCCCCAGGGCCTATTTAATCCATATTTTACTAGTTTTCAAATGGATGATCAAAATGCAAACTAAAGGCTTTTAACTCGAATTAACCCCGCTACTAACCCAAATTCAAAATTCAAAATATAATGGAACTGCCTAAATCTCTATCTGACAATCAAAACATCAAATATTGATCAAAGTCAACTATAAAACTTTTATAGCCTCTAAAAAACCACAAACTCTCCCATATCACTTCCGATCACATCGAGAACTGTGTCAACCATACCCAACTCAAAAATCAACATGTAGAAACAAAGGGTAGGAAATAATTAGTCAAATAAAATAAATTTAATATTTCACACTTCAGGTTATTACATACTTGGCAAAAAAAGGGCATCCCGATGCAGTAAAACTCTCACTATGTCCAGGGTTTGGGAAAGGGTCAAACCATAAGAATCTATTGTACATAGACTTACCTTGGTCAAAAATCAAGGATTAAACCCATGGACCTCTTGGTCACATGGAAATAACTTTACCAAATTACTTGGCATATTTGCTAAAAAGTTGTCATAAAATAGTTGGCTTTCTTAAGAATTCAAGAGATAATTAACCATTTTTTTTAATTATTCCCATATTAATTGAAGAAGATTCATTGAATCAAGATTAAATAAGGTCATATTTATCAATATGCACTCCTTATTAATTTCTCCTTAAGAGTTGTGCAAAAATAAATCACGCCAAGTAATTTGAGATGGAAATAGTATATATGAATTTTTTATGTAATTAAATACTTTGATAAGTTATTTGGTTTATTTATATTTCTTAGCCATACTAAATTGAGAACCTTTTTTAAATCCATACCAACATATCAAATAATGTGATATTAAAATTACGGTATTAATTAATTTAATTTTTCTATGATAATTCGGTATTTATCAAAGTATGCACACTCCTATTTATTAGTATAATTTATTAATAAAAAGGTCTAACTGAATACTCTATAACAGAGACTGTATCCAAGGCTTGAACCCATGATCTCTTAATCAGATGACATCAACTTTACTCATTTCAAATTACTTGACATATTTGCTAAAAAGTTGTATCAAATAAGTTTGTATGTTAAAGAATTCAAGAGACAATTAATCATTTTTTTCAACAATGACTAGATAAATTGAAGAATATACATCAAATCAAGATTAAATAAGATCATATTAGTCAATTTATATCCCTTATTAATTTTTACTTAAGATTTGTACAAAAACTAAACATGCCAAGTATTTTGAGACCGAAAAGAGTATATATGAATTATGTATGTAATTAAATACTTTGATATGCTATTTGGTATATTGATATTTTCTAACCGTGCCAGATATCAAACTTTTTAAAATCCATACCAACGTATAAAATAACGCGATGATAAAATTATGGTATTAAATAATTTAATTTTACTATGATAATTAGGCATTTATTAGAGTATGCACACTCCTATATAGAGGGGTGCAAAGTATTCAATCAGACTGTAACGCCCCGAGTCTGTACCCCAGACTCTACACGGTTCTCATAATCCCAAAGGACCACAAGTTAACCCATGACTGGTACCTGCCATAATAACTGATAACAATACTATAATTATGTAGAAATTAGGCAGAAATCTTCCATAAGGTTCAAATATGAAATAAATACTGAATATCAATACTGATAACTGAATACTAATACATCTGTCATAAATACTCTAGTCTGAAAAGCCGCTACTGTCTGAAGATGAGCTTCTGGGACAATTTCCCAACTAACTCCGACTACTGAAGTAAACTAAGTACTGATATAATTGGAATGATAAATCTATCCTCGAACTATGAGGACTCATGACTAACTCTGTTGTCGATGGATTGGGCTGCTTAGTACGGTCGAGAGCCGTGCATCTGAACCTATGATAGAAGACATCATAGCGCAAGAGAAAAGTACTTTGAATGTACTGGTATGCTAAGTGGGGTAGGCTGATGTGCATGGGTTCATATGCATGAACAATAAATAACTTAATAACATGAACATAACTGAATGAGAGTGCATGCATGAATGCTAAAACTGTAACTGAGATCATGGTAACACTGAATACTGAGTTCTGAATCACTGGTTTACTAATATCTGAGTTTACTGATACTTTATTACTGATAACTGAGTGACTATATCTGACAGTCTTGATTTTTGTAGAACTGAACTGAGTTCTGTACTGAGACTAGAACTAAAACTGAGACTGTGGGAGGTATCATCTAACCGACATACCCTTTCTCTGAATTGATTTGGGGTCCAACTTGTAACCCTAGTTGGAAGGGTGTCAGTACCGTGCCATGGGTAAAGACAAATGCTGAGTCACCCTCATCTGGCAGGTGCTCTAAATGAGAATGGTGGTACCCTCAACTGGCAGGTAAGACACCTCATCAACCCTCAACTAGCAGGTTGATGTCTCAACCTACACTAGCTACATAGTTCTGGAATGCAAGGATTGTTTCTAAGGATCACACCCTCTACTGGAAAGTGAGTTCCCATCCTTGGCTTCACTCGGTACTGAATCCTACTCCCAACTGGAAGACACTGAACTGATGTACTGAACTAAACTGGACTGATACTAAGTTTACTGAGTTTTCCTGAGCTCTGTAACTGACTGAGTTCTATTGAGTTTCGTAATTAACTAAGAGTACTACTGATCATGGCATGACTGATACTATTTTGTAACTGACACTTGCTCTAGGTAAACATCAAAATTGTTGGGTATTAAATACCCCCAGGACTCGATAGCATAGATAATACTAAGACATGGCAATTCTTGATAACATGAAAATAGTCAACTATTCACAATGCAGTCACTGAGACATTTTACCATATATTTGGACTTGTACATAAATGGAAACGCATGCTAGCATATTATAATTTCACTATTCAATTCTCATGGACATTCCATCAATCACTTACAAATTATAGCTTTAACATGGGAGAAAATTTGGAACATGTAGTTCTAGCATAAATTCATCATAAAGTCACCAATGGACCACAATGCCCAATTTATTCACTTAGGCATTTTGTCAAACACATGAGAGGCATAACCTTATACTTGGTCATGAACAACATGCTAATGCATCATGACTATCATAATAAATTTACACATTCAAGGGTTTAACATGGATTCAAACATGGAACTTGAAACTTGTAATAAAACATGGATTAGGACTCCAACTAGTCATTATAATCAAACCCAACATGGAATTCATGAAATCAATACACTTGAAGTTTTTAAAATAGTTTCTTGAACTCCAAGGGTGGAAGCAACCCTTGGATGAACACTTCACATACCTTAATTGCTAACTTCATGGAGATTGAGGTGAATTCTTGAGGTTTGTTTCTTGAACTTGATGAAGCTAAGGCTTGTTCTTAAGAGAATTTTGAGAAAATAATAAGTGATTTTGCTATTTGGGGATTTAATCCCGTGTTATGTAGTTGTGGGGTGAAGGAAAATGACCCATTTGCCTTTAAAAATGCAGAACAAAAATGCAAAAAATATACGGGCCGGACTAGACAGGGCACCGCGGGCTCTGGAGCACCGCTCTGGGCGAGACACCTTGGCCTCCATCGCGGGCATCACCTAGCATCAGATTGAGCGAGGCACCGTGGGTTAATCGCCTTGAGTTGCTATTTTGAAGTTTCAAACACGCCCTTACGCTTGTTCAAAAATTCCATAACTCACCCGAAATGTACTATTGACTCCCATGATCATGAATCAACTTAAAAATTAAATTTCGAAGGTCGGGAAGGTAGTAAATAAATTCCTCAAAGTTTGAGGGCTTTAGAAAAGACTAAGTTCTAACACCTAGTTGAAATTTTCTAAGTCTCGGACCCCTTATCAAGCTCTAAGGGACTAAGTTTCACTTAGGATTTTTGTGAGATCTTACTTAGACCTTTTTTGTTCATAAATTATACTAATAATAGAATAAAATAATATTTACACAATATCAATTATTAAATCCATTTGATATATATATATATGGTAATATTCAAGTTAGACAAATTTGTATGTCTTTTTATTCTTTATGCTTAATAAAGATGAAACATTTAGCATCGTGGGTCTAAACCTGTCAGGGTGTTCGACCAACTTTATCTCTCTCCCTCAAGTACTCTGTCTATCTGCACATCATCGAACCACCTTCTATCTCTTTCTAGCATGTGACCTAGATAGTCGGTGACCTTAAAATTTTGGCTAACAGGTAAGTATCAAATTTTATCTTACTCTCTCAGTCTCTTTCTACCTTATCTCATTCTCTTCCATCTTCTTCTTTTTCTATTTTCTTTTCTCCTCTTTCATCTCTGAGAAATATCCAATTACTGTCAGACCTATTTTTTCTTAAAAGTAAGGTTGGTCTAGCCTAAAACAGATCTGGTTAAGACCATATAGGACCATAGTAGACCAGAAACCTCCCAACGGGTTTGACCGATCGATCAACGGCATACCTGCGGCGGTGGCTATATTATTTCAGATCTAATAGAGTCTTACCTCATCGACGACAACACCTATAGAATTCAAGCGTACTCTTTCAGATCCTTGGAGGGAACAATATTCTAGTGACAACTTTCTACACCACTGTAATGACCCTCTTAATAATTTTCTATATTTCTGCACTATTTTGCTATTTAGAGCATTCCCATAGCTTCCCAAGCCAGTTATGACTTGGTGGAGCTGACAGTTCAATTACCAGGTAGTTTCTTTGGTTCTTAGAGGCAATTTCTTATTTTGAAGTTATCATTGTTGATAATTGGGTATTGGGCTTAAACTTCAGGTTAATGGCCTTGTATGCTAATATTAGCAGTTTCATCAACTCTGAAACATTTATTTTAGTCTAGGAGGATCATTGGTTTGAGTCATAAGGATTACAAATTAATTTTAAGCTATTGGGTGGATTTTGTTTAAACGATCATTGAGTGTGGGATCCATATTTTATCGAAACAACTCCGGATGGAAATTTTGATGGTGTCGTTGAGTTTGGAGTACAAAATTTTTTAGGGTAGTATATTTTATTTGCGTTCACAAAATTTTAAACGGGTCTCATGGATCCAATTAGAGATTTGACACTTAGCTAAATCTTCTAGTGAAGGCTGAGAATGGACTTTGCATTCACGAGTCCCTTGGATACATTCTATAAGTCCAAGGTAATTGGTTATCTTGATTGCGATGACCTTGGCCGCATTCATAAAGATCAAGTTTATTGGCTATCGCAATTGTGTGTTGGACTTTCTATTTGCGATAAGGCTTCTCCAGACCAAACCTGACTTCATCCTTCGCGATCGTAGTGAAATAGACATATTCGTAAAGGTCTAGCCAAGATTTGATCTATATTTGTGATGGGGTCCTCGTGATTATGAAGAAAGGACCCATGGTAGCATTAATAGATGTAGAACCTGACCCTTCTTTATTTATTTTATTTTCCAAGTCCATAAATCCTTAGAAGGCTTAGATAATTGTCGAGTTTGATCATTGGGTGTTCGAGATAACTGCAGAGTGTGTTAGGGGCATTTTCTTGTCTAAATTTCCATGAATTTTGCTTATTTTTTCTTTATTACTTCTTTGATTTAAACCCAAAATACTAGATACTTTGCGAACTGATTTTGAGGGAGTATTCATGCTCGAATTTTACCCATTTTTAGGATAAATTATCCTTGAGCTTATAGGGATATTTTAGGGGTTTCAAAATGGTGTTTAGCAAGCCGGTCCTCACATGGGATTTTTATCTCGATTTTCGACCCAAAGCATTTATATGAAATATAAGTATTGTTATTCTCATATTAGTGTGGAGATCATTAATTTTATATCGTAGCATTGCGAGATTTGTCTTAAAAGGGAAAATCTTCAATTTAGTGGACTTTCTCTGGATTCATCGGCGTCCAGGTTGGCTAGTCTTACTTTCATCATATATTAAGCTTTATTATGGTATTATAATTTATGGCTTGGTTGCATGCTTAGTGAAATTTGGAACATTTAGTAGGTTATAGAGTCGTTTTAGGTTGATCTGACCCCTTTCCTCCATTCCTTGAGTTAAATTATGCCTTTGGACTTATTTAGACTTATTTAACATCTTTTAGTGGAACTTGGAAGCCTTAGACTAGCTTTTAGGTAGAACTTGCCTTAATATGGACTTTTAGGGTTAATAGTGTACCCACTAACCCTCTTTTATGCCAAATATCCTAATTAGATCCATGTAGACCTAGTAGGACTAATGTTGTCTTACATAAATTCTTGAGACTTAGGATGATATAGATATCTTTCCAACTCTTGACAAAACTCGCTACCTTGTATTTACTTTAAAGACTAGTTTGATTCCAACACTAACTATTCACTTATGATACTAAATTCCCAGTTTGAGCCCGGTATATATAATATTAGAGTCTAGTTTGAGTTCAAAATTTATTCTTCTCTTATGATGTTAAGGATCTAGTTCAATTTTGGTGGTTATGGCATGAAAAAGATTCATAGATATGATTTTGATTGTCAATTACTTTATAATCTTTACTATTTTCGGTGTTGTACGACCCGAGGCTACCCCCTAGTTGTGACAATAGTGCTTATAGTTAAAAGTGACCACAAGCTAACCCATGAGCTGGTACCTATTGTGAGCACTGAATATAATAATACTGATATAATGTTTGTATAAGATAAGATGATAAAATACATTAAAACTGGATACTGAAATATGAATCAAAAATGTATGAAATATCTGATAACAATTCATAATATTGAAATAACTGACTGACTGTCTAACTAAGTGTCCGAAAGCCTCTAAACTAACCGAGGAGTTAATGGGACAAACCCCCCAACTAACTCCAACTGACTGATCATATGAAAATACTAATGTAACTGAAGTAAGAAAATCATGTCCTCGGTGGATGAGGACTTACCACTATTTCTACTGAATACGCTAAGTTGTCTAAGAGTGATCGGGAAACTGAGAGTAAAAACCTATATTATAAGAAAACATAGTGTAGAGAAAAGTATGCGATCAGTAATTTGAATGTACTGGTACGTGAGATAAGGACTGATTGAAATGCATGATATAACTAAGCATAAATGCATGAACATGTAAGAATCAGAGAATGCAAGACCTAGTATAAATATGTTACTGAGATCATTTGTAATCTGAAAGACTAAAATCTGTATAACTAAATAACTGAAAATCTATACACTTGGTCAAACAAACCTAAACTGAAACACACTGATTACTGTAGTGAGACTGTGGGGGTATCATATAACTTACATGCCCCAATCTGAGCTAATTGGGGTCCAACCTATAACCCCAGTTGGAAGGGTGCCAGTACTGTGCCACGGGTACCAACATTGGCTGTGTGGATCCACTAAACTAGTGTCCCAAAGGACCAAGGTGTCAATCCTAAACTTGCGAGTGACCCCTGACAGGAAGTCAAGCCTAAGATGATGGGTAACCTCTCATATCCTACGCTGGCTATGTAGTTTTGGAATACAAGGACTGCTACTAACGACTATGACTAACTGACAAGGAAGTCGCCATCCCTGCATTCGCTCGTTTCTAAATCCTACTCCTAACTGAACAGACACAGGTACTGACTGAACTAAGTTTAACTGAACATTATTTTTTATAACTGATAGTGGTCAACATGATTATGAATATCTGAGTAAATAACAAGACCCATGGTTTTACTGAATTATTACTATAAAATCTAAAATCATGTAAAACACGTAGGTATCGGGTGTTTATAACCCGCCAACACTGAATGACCATAAATTACAATAATAAGCTTTTTAAAATGATAATATGGGATCATGGTTCAAACCTAAAAGAATATAAATTTCATAAATTATGTGAAAATCATGAACTGGGATATGGGAATGTCTTAAACATGAGGAAATAATATGATTACATGGCTAAATTTATAATTTAGGGGTTTAACATGAAATTCACTTGAACATGACATGGGAATTGCAACACTCAAAACATGATATGACTCATTCCAATTGAAAACATAACTTGTAATTGAATTAATAAGATATTCATAGAATTATTTAATCTTGAACATGTATAAACTCATAAATTAAACCAAAGAAAGTTTTTGGGCTCCATGGGTGAAAGGGAACCATGGATAAACATCCTACATACCTCACTAGATGAAATCTTGATGATTCCTTGAGGATTTCATGGGATTGAAGCTTGAATTTCTTGATTCTTGGATTGGAATTTTGGGATTTGTTCTTGGGGAAAGAGAGGGTTTCTTGAGAGCAATTTGTGAATAAAAGGGAAAATAATGCCTCTTGAAAGCCCCAATTTTGTGGTATGGACAAATTAGGTGAAGGTAATGACCTAAATACCCTTAAAATTCCAAGAACAAAAGTTAGATAGAATAAGGAGGCGGTGACACAGGATCTGGAGCGATGGACTAGGCCGAGCAATGCCCGCCTTAGAGCGATGGACTGGAGGGGCGGTGCCTGCCTTGCCCAGGTGGACTGGAGGGGGAGGTTCCCTCTTATCCCAGTGGGGATACTAGTTTGGTTTTCCAAACACGTCCCTAATCTCATCCAAAAATTTTAAAACTCACCCGAAGCATGTTTTGAACAACCTGATCATGAATCAACTCAAAAATCAATGTCTTGAGGTCAAAAATATTAAAAATAAAATCATTAAAGTTTATAGGTCTTAAAAATGACTAAGTCCTCAACACTTAGTGAAAATTCCAAGTCTTGGACCCCTTAACATGCAACTGTGAGCTAAATCGAGCTAAGATTAAAATAGGGTATTACAATCTCTCCCCTTGGGAACATTCATCCTTGAATGAGACTGGTTAGACTAAGAGTACTGTACTAAGGTAACTGGGATCACATACTAATCATGAATGACTTGGAACATAATTATACAACTGAGTCTAAAACATGATTTATGAATCAAAATAATTTCATGAATGCATGTAATGACATGGGAATGGTTATATAATTGAAACTGAGAACGAAAAAGAGTCAATCTAAAGAAAATCGTTACCTCAAGCTGAATTTAAATTTTTGGAGAAATAATGAGAGTACTTGGTTCGCATATCTGCCTCTGCTTCCCAAGTAGCTCCCCCAACAGACTGGTTCCACCAAAGGACGTTAACTAAGCGAACTTCTTTATTTCTTAGCCTATGAATATTATAATCAAGGATCTTAACTGGGACTTGTTCGTAGTAAGTCTAACCTTAACGTCCATATATTCTAGAGGAACAACTACAGCTGATCACCAATACACTTCTTTAACAAAGAGACATGAAACACTGGATGTACTGACGCCAAATCTGTAGGCAACTCTAGCTTATAATCCAGTTTCCCAAATCGACTCAAGATCCTATATGGGCCAACATAGCGGGGACTGAGCTTCCCCTTCTTTCCAAATCTCTTCACTCCTTTCATAGGAAAAATTTTCAAATAGACCAAATCACAAACCTTAAACTCAAGATCTCTTCTCCTAACACCTGCATAAGATTTTTTATGGCTTTGGGTTGTCTTCAGCCTCTCCTGAATCAATAGAACCTCTTTATCTCCTCAAAAACTAAATCTATCCCTATCACTGCAGCCTCACCTACTTTAAACCAACCAATAGGAGATCTACATGTCCTTCTATATAGAGCCTCAAATAGATCCATCTAACTATTGGAGTGTTAACTGTTATTATAAGCAAATTTAATCAAAGGTAAGTGGTCATCCCAACTACCTTTAAAGTCAATAACACATTCTCTCAACATGTCCTCTAAGGTAAGAATGGTCCTCTCTTCCTGACCATCTATCTAAGGATGAAAAGTTGTACTGAGATGAACTTGGGTACCAAGACCCTTTTGAAAAGCCTTTTAAAAGTGAGAGGTAAACTGAGTATCTCTATCTGAAATGATAAATAATGAAATCCCGTGCAATTTAACTAAATCTTTGATTAGGTTTTAGCATAATCCTCGACTGAATGCAATATATTAACTAGCAATAAATGAGCCGACTTGGTCATTCTATGTACAACGGCCCAAATTAAATCATGTAGATGATGCATATGAGTCAACCCTGTCACAAAATCCATGTTCGCTACTTCCCACTTCTAATTGGGGATGCTAAACTCCTGCAATGCACCACTAGGCCTTTGGTGCTCAACCTTGACATGCTGACAATTTAGACACTTAGCCACAAACTCTGCAATATCCTTTTTTATACCACTCCACCAATGGATTTCCTGTAAATCACGGTACATCTTATTGGATCCTGAAAGGATAGAGTATCATGTACCATGCACTCCTACAAGTATTCATTGTCTCAAATCATCAACACATAAAACACATAACCTGTCCTAATGATAACGCATAACTTACATGTCAATTTAAGTATAAGGCGGTTATCATCAATATATTTACCGAACTTTGGAATTGGGGTTGAATCCATGAGGAACAATGTGAGTGGAGACTAAATTAGTTTGGAATGATAGATACAAAATAAATTTCAAACCAAAATACAAAAATATAAAAATGGGGGGTTTGAAAGATATCACACATAATATTCTTTTTGGGATTTTCTAGTATTAATTTAGGGCTACGAATAATTAGAGTCTAGAAAATTAGGCACGGATCTTGAGATTATACTTTCCTAGGGGAGACATATGCATGAATGTATGATAGCTTGATACAAATTCTAAGTGTTGGTGATGTGGTAGGCTAGAGTAGAAATCCTAGAGGATAGTTTGTCAACAAAACCTCTAGGGTGTCACTCATTGACCCATTCGAGTACCTAATGAGTGATTCAATTAAAACCACCTACTATCTAAATTAGACATCCCTATTTCTAGGATGGTTCCCTAAGTATAGTCAACTTCACAATCACCCCTATGTCTAAGATAGTGAAAATTAGTCAACCATGATCATAAATTGTATATTATTGCCTTAGTTCCCACATCCCTCTTTCAAGGATGATGTGGGTTCCTAAAGTTCACCCAAACCCCTCTTTCAAGGATGGTTTGATATTTCAAGAGCTTGGGATTTTCATCCATCAAACCTATTTGGGTATTTTGGGATTTCACCCACAAATCCCAACCAAATTACTCAAGCAATAGTAGAATCCAACATCACAAACTACTAAATGCACAAATAAATCACATCCAACACATATTTACACCCTATTCTAGCATAATCCCAAGAGGAAAAAACTATCTACTTATAAGATAAATAAGTCAAGATTTCACCCAAAATCTCCATTAATTTTATTTGATAAAATCCAAGTGAATGTTACTTCAAACTATGAGATCCAACAAATCTTCAATGTGAGTTCACTTATTCTTCACTAGGAAGTGACTCCAAAATATTATTCACTCAAAATTTATACAATATTATCTTCTCCAAAAATGGAGGTGACAAACCCTAGAACAACGTCTAAAATTGGGAAAGATGGAATATGATGAATGATTAGGGTTTGAGTCTTTCTTTTGTCAAATTTGGGATCAGCCATGTGCATTTACATTTTAGCCCTTGGGCTGCATTTTTTCCACTAGACCACAATTGCATAGGCTTTGCCGCAATCATGGATACAATGATTGTGATTAGCTCCCGCGACTGCGGTATGCTGACCTTATTGACTAACCGCAATTGCGGTCCTCAAACCACTGTAGTAATTGAGGCCATGTCTGCTCCAGGTATTTAGTTTCACTTTCTTGCTTCCTTTTGATCTGTTTTAGCTACAATCTGCATATTTCTATCTCATCAATAATATGCTTGCAAAATATGGATATTAGTGCATTCAATCACAATTATGTCTCATTTATTCATTCAAAACATGGTAATGTTCATGAATGTTGAGTGAAAATGAGTGGTCAAATCACCCCTCATCAACACCCAACTTAAAGATTTGCTTGTCCTCAAGCATCGCTACCCCTTATCATGAGACATTACACTTTTATGCCCAATTTGCATGCCTCAAAAATCACAATGACTTCAAGCTTAGTCACTACAATCAGTAGCTCATTGCACATGGCTAATCTATTCTTACTAAACCCCTCATCATAAAATGTAATATCTAAGGATACACAAGACTTTAAAGAGAAACCAAGCAACAACAACCAATACTCTAAAAGTAACTCACTTTTGATAAAAACATGGCTATGCTCCATTTGCCTCATTGCCCGAACGATGACAAAATCACCAACCTCAACTCGTTCACATGTCTCCTCACAAAAAAGAAAATTCCACACACCAAGATACCAAATATGCAATAAGAAATTTAGGGGAAAAAACTCTCCCTCACAAAAGAACTCTCTATGTTAACAAGTGTCATACTATAGGCTTGACACTATTATAAATCACCACTACAAAGAAAGTAATTGGTTTAAGATCTTAAAGGACTTTCTGATCTTGTAATGTAGGTTTGGGTTAGGGTAGGATATCATTTGGGAACTATATGGCTACACCCTTTCTTGAACATCTACATCACACTATTTAATTCGTCTTTTTAACTATGGGCCACTCCTATTTAATATTTTTTATTTTCATATGCCTACTTTTTTCTTCCTTTGTTCACCCATTTTCTTTGATTTTTTTTCTTACAAATTTCACGCAATTCTTTCCTTTGTTTGACCCTTTCTTTTTCTTTTCATTTATTTTCAATGCTTGGGCACTTAGGCATTTCACTTAGGGCATGCTTGGAAGTCCAAAACAATAGTTGCACCAGGATAAGGCTGCAGTGCACCATCCAGTGCACTACTAGGGTACCTACAGCAGAGCGCGTAGCGCGGGGCTTAAACCACCGGTCCAAAGCCCACGGCACCTGGCTCATCGCCCACCCCTAATTTTTTAGATTCTGTTTCCATTTTTACAAGGCCAATTGGATCTTTTCCCTTCACCTATTTGGTTCATAACACGGTATTTAGGGTCACAAAAGCATAATTTGATATCCTATTTTCATAAAATTCTCTCAAAAGAAGGCATCCGCTCTCAAGAACAAACCCTAGCCTCTTCATAAAAATCAATGGATTCAAGCTTAATTCCCAAGAAAATCATCAAGAACTTTCACAAATTCATCAATTAAGGTATGTGTGGTATGTTCATTCATGGGTCCTTTTTCACCCATGGAGTCCAAGGATCCGTTTTCATGTTTAAAGTTATGATTTTTACATATGTTATAAATTATCTGCATAAAGCTATTGTGAATTTTGATTCCAAATTATGTTTACCACGTGTTTTCGTTGGAATTTTTTCGTGACACGTTTGAATGGTGATTTTTGCATGTTACATCCTTAAACTATGATTTTGGTTTTGCAATTATGTTAGTAGCATATGATTTAACTATTCCCATTCTTTAACTTATGACCCTCATGTGTTTGATGAAATGCCTAAGTGATGAATATTGAATAAGGATTCCCCTCTATGGTTTCAAAGTTTTCATGTGGTCCTATTGTTATTTCTATTGAGTCCTGGGAGTTGTGAATACCCAAAATTTAGTTGTTTACTTAGTCTCAGTAATTTTAGAATGGTTTCAGACACGTTGTATAAGCATTATCAGTTTAGTCAGTTAACATGTTAGTCAAACTTAGATCAGTTCAGTAATTCGAGTCAGTTACTTCTTCAGTTAAACTTAGTTCAGTCCCATAATCAGTGTCAGTGTAGTTGGGAGTAGGATTCAGCACCGAGCAAATCCAGGGATAGGGGCATTCCTATTAGTAAAGGGTTTTACCCTTAGTATCCATCCCTGAGTTATAGAACTATGTAGCCAACGTAGGTTTGAGATGTCTTCCTGCTAGTTTAGGGTGGTTGACACATATGTCACGAGTCTTCCTGTTAGTTTAGGGTTAACAAGATGTCTTCCTGCTAGTTTAGGGTTGACACAACCATTGTTAGTACTCGTGGTACGGTACTACTACCCTTCCAACTGGAGTCATATGTTGGACCCCTATCAGCTAGATTTGGGGCATGTCGATTAGATGATACCTCCTACAGTTTTAGTTTTAATACTTAGTACAGAATTTAGTTTAGTTTATTCGACCATAGCATACAGTTTATCAGTATTCAGTACCAGATTTTAGTATTTCAGTTTTTACAAATTATTTTAGATATATTATATGCTTGGTCTTACCTTCTCAGTAATTCAGTTTCTCATGTACTTATATTTAGTTACCTTATGTCATTCAGTTAGTTACTATCTCATGAACATGAGCCTATGAATTTTAGCCTAACCTCATGTCATATACTAATACATTCAAAGTATTGATCGCATACTCATTTCTTATGCTATGATGTCTAATATCATAGGTTCAGATGCACAGTTCCCTGATTATGCTTAGATAGCTCATCTTATCAGCAACAGTAATAGTGGTGAGTCCTCATGTTTTGAGGACCTATTATATTTCTTTTAATATTTATTTTTAGTTAGATAGTCACAGTTAGTTGGGGGCTTGTACCATCAACTCCTCAGTCAGTTTAGAGGCTTTCAGACACTTCAAACAGTCAGTTAGTTTGTCAGTACTATCAGTCAGATTTCAGTATTTCCACATATATTTCAGTTTTGTGGATTCAGTTGCATTGTTTTCCAAACATAAAAACTTATGGCATCTTTCTATTAATTTCCACACACGTCATTATTATCAATTTTATTTAGTGCTCACAGCAGGTACCAGCTTATGAGTTAACTTGTGGTCACTTGTGATTGTAAGCACCGTATGGCGTCTAGGGTTTACTCTTGGGGTATTACAAACTTAGTATCAGAGCATAAGGTCTTATAGTGTCCTAGGGAGTCTAAAAGCTACATTGAGTAGAGTCTTTTGTATGTGTGTAAAGCGCGCTACACTTATGGACAAGAGGCTGCAAGACGTTTTAGTTAAAGTTTCCCTTCTTTCAGTATTCATTTCATGTGAATAATCATGACCTCTATTTAAACTCTTTTCCTAATTCACTCTTTCTTTCGTGTACAAAAAATGCCTCCTAAAAAGAAAAATAAAAAGAGGAGTGGGAATCATCCTACACCTCTGCTTGTTTAGAAAGATCCCCTGGATGAGCATGTTTCTCACACCAAATTTAGAGCTGATTTCATTACCTTGGCTTATTTAGTATCTACTCAGAACTATCGTCAGGCTATTGTCCTATCTAGACTTATGGTTTATGCTCAGCGGATTGAGGGTGAGGAGCATAGGGAGAAAGAGAGAGAGTAAGAAGGTAGAATAGGTAGTTTTATGCCAAGGTTAGAGGGTGGAGACCATTCCTAGTTCCATAAAAAATTATCATCCCTAGCACTGCCTCCAGTCAGTGCGCCAATGCCTAAGTTTAGGAATGTCAGTCCAAATAGAGCACCAAACTCTAAGTCACTGAGTAGTGGGAAGAGTGTGCGTACTAATCTGCTTTGTGGAGAATATGGAAGGAATCATAAGGGTGTGTGTAGAGCTGGCAGTGATTGTGTTGTGGGTGTGGCGAGCCAGGACACAAAGTCAGAGATTTCCCAATGAGTAGTCAGCAGGGTCAGTCCAACCATCCTTCAATTCCATCCAGTCAATCGACTCATCAAGGCATTGCTTCCAGTGCCACCAGTGGTCAGCACCAGAATATATTATATGCCCTACAGACCCACCATAATTAGGAAATTTCTCCTGATGTGGTTATGGCTACGTTACAAGTCTTTCATTTACATATTTATGATTTATTAGATCCCGAGGCTTTACTCTCTTTTGTAAACCCTGATATAGTTGTCAATTTCGAAGTTAGTTCTGAAACCTTAGTAGAAACCTTCTAAGTGTCTACCCCAATAGATGTCTCTATTGCATCTAGATGGGTATACAGAGATTTCCCAATTACCATACCCCAAAAAATTACTCTAGTTGATTGCAGAATTAGAGTCGTTTTGTTTTAGTTTCCCAATGAACCAGTCATTGAATAGAGGGTTAGTACTTTAGTGCTTAGGAGTCAGATATGCTTTTATATCTTCTCTCGAAATACTTTGATAGTATATGACCTAGAGTTAGAAATATGAACCTAGAAGTTTAGCAGAAGTAAAGTGGGGATAGTATTATCTAGATTTAGTAAATTTTGTATCCATGGGGCTAGTTGTATGAGGTGAATCAGTAGGCTTGAAATAGTGCATGCAAGAATTTAAGTTGTTGATTTAAAATATAAGTATAAAGATGTGATATTAGTAGGCTATAAGCGAAGTTAGTATGGTACATTAAGAGTTTGAGAATTTGCATGTTAAGTGTTAGAAGTTAAGCTTGAATTTTTGAAGGTTGAGCTAGTAGAAAGTAGAATTGAATCACTACATGGTGAGAACTCGTGGTATGGTTACACTCTTGAAAATTCTAAGTTAGTTAGTATTTAAGTTGTTGCATGATGATTGTTGGGGTTATAGAAAGTTAGAAATTTCTATAACAGAAAGAAGTACCCGCAGTGAGTCTTACATTATTAGTCATAGTCTCTCAGGGTGAGTTATCATTTATGTGCCTTATTATACCTCAAACTCTAGTGTGAAGTGGTGATAGTTCAGTTTAGAGCTTATGCCTACAAACTTAGGATAATGCCCTAAGACTGAGGGGGGAGATGATAGGATCGGTAACCAAGTCAGGCTCTTACATTCTAGTAGTGATACCAGGGTGATGTAGAACAATACTTGGTAGGTAGATGACCAACCCATTCCGATCTCAGTGCAAAGTTTTGTACTTTAGTCATCACGATATCTACTCACGCCTTACATGTCAGCTCTATGATCATAGCTCATATTTGTGCACCTTATGGAAAATTATGTACTCTCCCAGTTCCTAGTATGGGTAGTTCCAATCCACTCAGCCGTGCAAATCATGTTCCATGAATTCAGGTACTCTAAACTCAGGTTATGCAGCTCATGACTCATGTACTCATGCTTTATAGTATGTTCAGTTCCAGTACTCATGTTGCACTCTTAATGATCAGTGAACTTCAGACAATGTCATGTATATCCTCAGTTTTTATCTATGTAATGAATCTATAATGTTGATACTCTATTCCTCAGGCCTCAGTAAAGTGTCGAGCCATGCATAGTATCCTTTCATGTTTCAGGTCCTCGTGGTCTAACCTTTCAGTGACTTTTCTATATGGCAAGCTAGCGATGATGAACAGTTGTTTAAATGGGAGAGAGTGAATATTTCTTATTGACGAAAGATTTTTGAATGCTTATTTTAGCTAAGGCTATAAGTTTGAAGAAATATTGAGGCCATGTTTTTTATGTATTTCATAGTTAGTTGAAATTTTATGTGTGTTTACTTGGGGCATTGCATGGAAGTTGTCAATAATAGAGGTTTGTAGGATATGAGAAAGATATTTTTATGGGTGTTTGTTTAGAAGGGCATATGTTGTTATAATGATAGGCTTGAATGTCATGTTTGTATATATGTGGATGAATGCACTGTGGGATAGTGAATGTGTAGTAAGAGGTTAAATATAGTTACTGAAGTGATAATAAGAATTATTCATGAGATGACTAGTTGTGAAAATGTAGGGTGTGTTGAATTCATAATTCAGGCTAGTTCTATAGATTTATGTGAGCAGTTTATAGATTCGAGTAGGCTTGAACATAGTGAGAAAATTCAGTTTAGCTCAGACTTTAGTAGATAGATTTATCAATGCCTATATGAATATTTTCAGTAGCCTCAAGTGAATCACAGTTTTGAAGTGAAATATTTAGTTGAGTATAAGCAATCAGTATAATTCAGTCTGTTTAGGAAGTAGTTTAGTTAGTAGTTAGTTGAGTATAAGTTTTTAGTATAATTCAGTCTGTTTAGGCAGTAGTTCAGTTAGTAGTCAGATAGACAAGTTCCTATGGTTTTTCCATCTTCCGATCTAGTTTTACTATCTGATGCATCATGAGTATGTCCATTACAAGAGATAGTTTATCCGCATCCATGTAAATTGTGAATCCAGTTCAATCCATGCATCATGTTTCAGCTTCAAGATATTCAGTTCGTAAGTACCCCATGCATCATCTTAGTCTTTCCTTATTATTTCAGCCAAGTCAGTATCATTCGAGGGATGAACTATCCCAAGGGGGAGATGTTCTAACACCCCGAGTTTACATGTAATAAACCTCTCAAACTTTATCCATGAAACAAGATCCAACTTGAAGTAATGGGTACTCATAAGTTGACTCTCTCATTTTATCTCAGCCTTATAACCATTCTCATATCCTTGTATGTATTCACAAAATCAGTTCAGCTATGTATCATATTTCAGACTCAGTCGTGTAATCATGTTTCCAGTCATGCAGGTTCAGTATATTATCTCAGTTTCTTCAATACTCTCAGCTTAACTAGTCTCATTTAAGGATGAATTTTCCCAAGAGAGAGATATTATAAGGCCTCATAAGATCTTAGCTCAATCCATCTTACTAATGTATGTTTTCGGACGAGCATAAGGGCATTTTTGGAAGTCCAAAATAGTAGCTACACCAGGATAAGACTGGTGCACCCTCCAGTGCACTACTAGGGGTGCCCGTGGTAGATCCCGTAGCATAGGTCTTAGACTGCCGGTCCAGATCCCACGGCGCCCGGGTCATCACCCGCCCCTTATTGTTTCAACTTTTGTTTCCATTTTTGCAAGAGCAATTGGGTCTTTTCCCTTCATCCATTTGGTCCATAACATGGGATTTAGGGTCCCAAAAGCATAATTTTCTATCCTTTTTTCACAAAATCCTCTCAAAAGAAAGCATCCTGTCTCAAGAAAAAACCCTAGCCTCTTCAAAAGAATCAAGGGATTAAATCTTAATTTCCAAGAATATCATCAAGAACTTTCACAAATTCATCAATTAAGGTATGTTTGGTGTTCATTCATGGGTCCTTTTTCACCCATGGAGTCCAAGAATCCTTTTTCAAGTTTAATGTTATAATTTTTACATGTGTTATGAATTATCTGCATGAAGCTATTATGAACTTTGATTTCATGTATTATGAATTATCTGCATGAAGCTATTATGAACTTTGATTTCATGTGTTATGAATTATCTGCATAAATCTATTATGAACTTTGATTTCAAATTATGTTTACCATATGTTTTCATTGGAATTTGTCCGCGACATGTTTGAATGGTGATTTTTTCATGTTACATCCATAAACCATGATTTTAGTTTTGCAATTATGTTAGTTGCACATGCTTTAACTATTCCCATGTTTTACCATATGACCCTAATATGTTTGATGAAATGCCTAAGTGATAAACGTTGAACAAGAATTTCCCTCTGTGGTTTCAAAGTTTTCATGTGGTCCTATTGTTTGTGATATTGAGTCCTAGGGGTTATGAATATCCAAAATTTAGTTGTTAGTCTCAATATTTTCGAAATGGTTTTAGACACGTCGTATGAGCATTATTAGTTCAGTCAGTTATCACGTCAGTTAAACTTAGATCCGTTCAGTAATTTGAGTCAGTTCTTTCTTAAATTAAAATTAGTTCAATCACGTAATCAGTGTCAATTAAGTTGGGAGTAGGATTCAGCACTAGGAAAATCCAGGGATGGAGGCATTCCTGTTAGTAAAGGGTTTGACCCTTAGTAGCAATCCCTGAGTTACAGAACTACGTAGCCAGCATAGGTTTAAGATATCTTCCTTCTAGTTTAGGGTTGACACATATATCATGAGTCTTTCTGTTAGTTTAGGGTTGACATGATGTGTTCCTGCTAGTTTAGGATTGACACAACCATTATTAGTATCCATGGCATGGCACTAGCACCCTTCTAGTTGGGGTCACGGGTTAGACCTCTATCAGCTTAGATTTTGTGCATGTTGGTTAGATGATACCTCCCATAGTTTCAGTTTCAGTTTCAGTACTCAGTATGGAATTTAGTTCAGTTTATTAGACCATAGCATACAATTTATCAGTATTCAATTACCAAATTTCAGCATTTCAATTTTATAGATTATTTCAAATATATTATATGCTTGGTCTTGCATTCTCAGTATTTTAGTTTCTCATGTACACATATTTAGTTACCTCATGTCATTCAGTTAGTTACTATCTCATGCAAATGAACCCATGTATTTTAGCCTAACCTTATCTCATATACCAATATATTCAAAGTACTTACCGCATACTTGTTTCTTGTGCTATGATGTTTAATATCACAGGTTCAGATACACAGTACCCTGATCACGCTTAGATAGTTCATCTTATCAGCAGCAGCAGCAGTGGTGAGTCCTCATGTTTTGAGGACCTATTATGTTTCTTTCAGTATTTCTTTTCAGTTAGTCAGTCGGAGTTAGTTGAGGGCTTGTCCCATCAGCTCCTCAGTCAGTTTAGAGGCTTTCAGATGCTTCAAACAGTCAGTTAGTTTGTCAGTCCTATCACTTAGATTTCAGTATATTTCAGCATATTTTTTAGTTTTGTGGATTCAGTTGTATTGTTTTCAGAACATAAAATCGTATGGCATTTTTAGTTAATTTTTGCACATGTCATTATTATCAATTTTATTCAGTGCTCACAGTAGGTACTAGCTCATGGGTTAGCTTATGGTCACTTGTGACCGTAAGCATCGTATGGCGTCTAGGGTGTACTCCCAGGGCGTTACGCTTATGCATGCAACTAAAAGTTGAACCGAGCTAAGAAGAGTACAGGGTATTACCCTATTATTCATATACATAATTTTACCTCCATATTTATAGCTTTTTTACCTTACAAAATGCCTAAAATCAAGGAATCTTTATTAAGGTGCAAATTACCTAATATATTATTTTAAATTGGTATTTATTTCTAATATATCTATGTTACCTAACTTTCTCTTTTCTATTCAATTTATGATTCATTTTACTATTTATTTAACTGTTGGATTTCTTTTTCTTCTTCTACTTTTTCATCCTTCGCTTTGTCTTCTTCGAGAAAAGAAAGGTAAAGGGAAGAAGGTGTAGGCTTAGGAATGAAAGAATTGGAGAAATTAGGAGAAGATGATTGAGAGAATGGTATAAAGGTATGCAATTTTGCATATTTAAAAAGGGTGGTGAAGAGAATAAGAATAGTGATTGGACAATAATGTACATGAGGTAGAAGACGGAACAAAGGATTTTTTGAGTGCCATTTCCAAAAGGCCTTGTGAGCTTCACTGGAATTTGGATTGCCTTTAGGAGGAGCCCTTTCCTTCCAATTACACTAGAAAATACAAGATTGTTAACACCAATTTTTATGCGTGTAGACCAAAATTCTTGTCTTCTATAATAAAAAAAAACACAAATCTTATTTTTTTTATACATGGTAAGATGCACGAGAAAGTTTGAATCGATGCTGCTGATATCATTCTTATTGAAAAAGGAGAAAAAAGAGGAAGAAAAAAAGGTATGTATATGTATGAAATTTGACATTGCAGAAAGTTTTTATGTCACACCATATACATATGTATGAAATATATTGTTACTTCATGCCATATACATATTATTATTATGTATTTTAGCTCATTTAATTAAATTTGTTATGTATATATGGTGAAACAAATACTGATGGGTTGTTTATTTCAAAACATATGCATTACAAAATTATGTATACGTTATGCATTAATATTGTTATACATAGCACAGTTATGTATATCAACACATATAGGTTATTCTGTTATGTATATGTGTTGAAACAGTCACTTTTAGACTCTTGTATTTTCAGAACAAAAACATTACAGAGTGTATATGTTATGCATTAACAGTGTTACACATAATACAGTTATGTATATGACTCTATTAAACAAGTTGATGTGTGTTTATTTTAGCCTATATACATAGCATTGTTATGTATATGAAAGAATATTAGGCATGGATATTAAGCATAGTTTTATGTTTTCTAGTTTTGAAAATATTTTGTTTAAGTTTTGTTGCATATTAAACTAATATTGATTTGCAAGGTATACTATTACAGGGGATGCAATTCAGGTACAAATGCCCAAATCAATCACAAAATTCCTCAATCTCTAATTATGATCGTTGAAATTATTTTGGTGTTTCAAAATTTTGAAATTGAAAAGTTGTTACTGAATTTAAGTAATCCATTAATCACAACTCCATAAATATAGAGTTAATTACTATGTATTTAATGCAAATATTTTATTTACTTAATTATAGTTAAATTAGTTAGTTCAGATACATAAGTAGTAATGTATAAGAATAGTTACATAAGTAGTAATGTATAAGAATAGTTAAAGTCAGAGAGAGAAATTTTAATTGAAAAAAAAAACGAGAGAGAGGGTAATTATATTTTAAAATATTGAGATTTATGTTATTTAAATTTTATCATCACTCATTCCTTCCTTTTTTCTGATCCGGAGAAATTCAAATGCTTTAAATGTCATAATTTGAACCAATATTTCAAATCAAAATATTTAACTTATTCCTCTTAACTATGTAAGGAAAAAAATAATAATTATAGTAGAAAGAATTAAAAGTCAAAGTGAAAAGTGGTACCATCAAAGTATGTGGTGCAGTGGATGAGACTATTTCTCTTTAATTAAAAGGTCTCAAGTTTGAGTCATGTGTATGAAAAATGTGAATTGAGAGTTCTTTTCCCTAATGGACCCTACACAGTGTAATTTGGATATCAATAGAATTCCAGTGGGATTATATGAGTTACCGAATGAAAATCCAAATAAAAAAAGTGAAAAGTGGTTAACAGGGATGTGGAATATAAGTGGTAGGTCCAAATTTGATTGTAGAGAAATTATGAGTAGATTTTAAGACCGGGAGGTTGTTGTGAATTGTGATGATAGAAAAGCAGCTAACGGGAGATTTGGATTAGGCACCACCTGTCAAAAGTCAATAGGGGACAATTGCACGGCCGAGTCGAGGGCCACCCTGCTTCCTTCCCCATCGTTTAATGGATTCCCACTTACCAAACCACTATTATTCATGCACAAAACTCAGTCATAAAGAATACTACACTTGATTTACAATGCTCGGAAAGTATGCAATTTATATATATATATATATATATATGTATATATATACACACACATGATTCTAGTGATGCGAAGCGTATTCAAGAATTTGTCAACCCTAGTATTATTTTTTCAAATTTGTTCTTAATTCTAACGCAAAATACTTGATGTTAGATATTGTTCTTGTTAGGAAGATGCATAGGAGAGAGCTTATAATTGCATTTTCTCCTTTATTTTCTAGAAAACACTCCTTAAGCATGATGATAAAAAACATTTCACCTAACAAATTTGAGATTGAGCAGCAAGGAAATAAGATGACTAGGTGTCTTGAACAACCTAATTTTCTTGATATTTGTCTTGTGTATACAAATTGTTGGTTTTGAACTCTTTTGATTCATGGACTAGAACTTGTGCTTTATATGTATTGGTAATGATTTTTCCTCCTGTTGTGGTATGATGAGAATTCTTTTGCAGCTTCATGATTAGAAACTAGATTAATTAAATAATTAGAAAACAAATAAAGACACCACTAAAGTTTTTAAAATTTGTAAAAATATAATTAAATTTTGTGGGAGCTTATGACTCCTTTGAACAATTTTATATTGATATTAATATGTCATTTATAGGCACCTGACATGGTGAGTGTAGCTCACTCTTTCTCAAGGATGTGTGAGAGAGATGAACAAAAAAATATAATATTTTATGTTTATTAAACTTATTTTCAATATTTTCCCCTTTTCTTTTTATTTTTTATTTCATTTTTTTCAATTTTTATCGTCTATTTAATTTTTTTCTTTCTCCTATCTTTTCATCAAGCAAATTCTTATTCTCTTCTCTGTTCAAAAGTTCATCTACCCTTTTGTCCACCATATCCATCAGTGCATTCTTCAAATTTTTTGATATATTATTTTTCATTTATATTGCAACTTATGATTAGGATTTCACTAATTAAAAATGGAGCAGAGTTTAAAAAAAATTAATGGGGAAAATACTCTTCTTTTATTGAAGAGGGGGATTTTTTGGTACGGATGTATGAGGAAATGACAATGGTCCTCATAGTGTTATCGCAAGCCGTCGGTGAAGAATGTGTTTCATTGTCGGCATTTGATTGTTTCAATGGAGATTATAATGAAGATAAAATAAGAAATGAAAAAAAATAATAGAGGGAAATGGTCAATGGTCATCACCATTTTTATCCAACGAAAAAACATTTTTCAGTGATAAAATTCACCTTTGTGGTCTGCTTTATTACCTTTTTTGTTCATATATTATTAGTTGGTGTGAACTTGAAATATTGGCAACTGAATTTTGCAACAACACAATTTGAGGCAATGACCTATTATTTCTCCATTCTCAGCAACTTTATTATGGTAAAGATAAACGGAAAGGGGATAAGTAGGGTAGGGGGAGGTTTGAAAAGTTTATTATTAGTATTTATTAAAAATAATCTCTCTGTCTCTCTCTTATAATTTATGCATTTTAACACATGACAATCAGAGATTGGTGCGTGCCAATTACTTTTTTTCCTTAACACTGGAATTGACTGAAATAAGAGGTAATAATATTATATCCAAATTCTTTGGGGGTTGGGAGGTTGGGGAAGAGTCGTAGAACCCTCGCAAAATTTAAGCATATCTATTACAAATTTGGGACAACTTTAATGATGACTTTATGTGTTTTCTCTTAAATAATCAACCACTTGATTTCATTCTATTAACACATGTACTATAAAGACTTTCTTGCCCCTCTTGATTTTTTAATGTCCTTAACAAACATTTCTAAGCTCCATGAAACGTCCAGTTTCTATTATTGACAACTAATTTTTTTCCTCCATAATTTAGATTCACTTTTTAGCCTCTTCATTTTTAAATTAAATTAAAAAATTATTTCTTTATCAGAATAAATAATTTTCTCAAATAAATTCTTGGTAAATTCTGTTATTCTGGATAATAAATTATACATTTTCGTTTTAAATTACAAGATATCTTATGATTTTATTAGTGAAATATATATATATTACCAAAATGGACATTTGATTGAAATTTGTTATGAAATATAGATCCAATTAAGAATAATTTGGTTTAAATATAATTTGACTTGAAATAAATGATTTCTTAGAAGATGATTACTTAGATTTTACTAAATCAAGAAGCTCAGAATTAAACTGAATATCAATTCATTACAATTTTTTTATTAAATTAAGTCAATTGTTGAATGTAGTCGTGTTTGTATTGTGATTTAAACCACAACTATAATACAATTGACAACTTTTGAAATGGATTTGGATATTTCTTAAATGGATTAATACCAACCTTTACATCCTAATTCCTACTCGCCTACCCAGGCCCAAACCCAATCTGACCCGCTCAAAGCCCAACCTCATTTAAGTCTCCTTCAACAAAACACACAAAAACAACACATGTAAAATCAACAAAAAAGTGACAACAATACATAAAACGACCGTGCAATTCTTCCAAACAACACCCAAAATCTTTGAATCCCATCTCACTACCCTTTAATTCATAAATGTGCAAATGATTTGCATGCAAAATCATACCAAAAAGTTGTAAGTTGTTCTTCTACGAGCTTAGGTGTCTCCTCTAACATTCCATTCTCGCTAATTCAGAAAGAATTCATACTAGTTCGTACCAGTGGTGTGTAATTCCCATGGGTGGAAGAGGAATTCATCCTTCCCTCCCCCTCTCCCCTCCAAATTCAATTGAACTTTTCCTCTTTTGCATTCAGATTCAAAGGGGTAAAACCCCAAATCCTATATGATTTTTGAAATGCAAATCAATCGTATCCTTAATTTGATTTTCCTTAGTGAAATTTCCTAAAATCCCCTTAAATTCCTTCATCCCACATTGCCTCTCACACCAAAATTTCCACCAAAATTGACCCTATATATGCTCCTCACTATTAATTAGTGAAGCGAGAGGTTGTAGGATCCTAAATTGAAAGAATGATCTTGCAAATTTTAAATTTTCAAAGCATTGAAACGTTGGATAAGCAAGAAACTAAATAAAAAGGATTTTGCTAAGTTTCTAGGTTAAGAATTGTCACGACCCTATTTACGATTCATGATGACATTTACTGTAATGCCCCAAATCTAGTAGCCGGAATGCTACACGGTGCTCATGAACCCACAAAACCACAAGCTAACCCATGACTGATATCCATACCTGTATACTGCATAATATATTATATAAATACAAAAACATATACTGAAAGGCCATAAGGTTCAAAACTAAATAAAATATCTAATAAAATAATGTTTGGAAAATGGTACAATCAATACCAAAATGAATCTGAAGTAACTATCATACATGCTATAGTCTGAAAACCTCTAAACTTTCTGAATAAGGAGTTGATGGGACATGTCCCCAACTAACTCCATCTACTAAAATAAATATGTACTGAAAGATTAACATAATCAAATAATAACATCCTCAAATGATGAGGATTCACTGTTAACTGACTGCTGAGATCTGGAATCTACTGATGCTCTGGAGCTCGTGTCTCTGAACCTATGGTATAAGAAACCATAGCGCAAATGCGTCAATACTTTAAATGTACTGGTATACAAGTGAGGTAGGTTGAATCCAAGGGGTCCATATGCATGAACAATACTAATTGACTAACTAACATGAATGTGAGAATACATAAATCCATACATAATTGAATTTGACATCGTGATAGGACTGAATACTGAGTTTTGACTATTGAGCCTACTGATAACATGGATTTACTAATATCTGAGTATATGAATACTGGGATACTGAATAACTGAGTTTTTTTATATTGATATTTAGGTCACTAATAAGTGAGAAATTGATACTGCGTTACTGAATACTGAGGTACTGATACTATGTTACTGATATATGAGTAACTATTTTTGACAGTTCTGATTTATGAAGAACTGGTCTGGTTGACTGTATCTGACAGTCCTGAAGCTGAATACTGATAACATGAGTGACTGTATCTGATAGTCCTGAATCTTATAGAACTAACTGAGTTCTGTACTGTATCTGAGTTGACTGTATCTGACAGTCTATATTCTGATGAACTATCTGAGTTGTATTACTGAGATTGAGATTGAACTGAGACTGTGGGAAGTAATCATCTAACCGACATGCCCCGAAACTGAACTGGTGGGGTCCAACCTATAACCCCAGCTGGAAGGGTGTCTATACCGTGCCACAGGTAAAGAAAAACTATGAGTATACCCTCGCTGACAGGGAGCTCTTCCGTCAACCCCTCCTAATAGAAAACTCAAATAAGATGTATAAATCCCTACATGCGTAGGGTGCATCTCTCCCTACACTGGTTATGTTGTTCTAGAATGCAGGGATTTCTACTAAGGATTGCACCCTCTATTGGCTGATAGTGTGTATCCTCATCCCTGGGTTCACTCGGTGCTGAATTCTACTCTCAACTGAATAAACACTAAGCTGATTAACTGAACTAAACTGATACTGATGGTATTGCTTATCTGATCTGAGCTGAGTTTGCTGAGTTTTATTGAGTGATGGAATACCATTGAGATCTGAGTACTGACTGAGAGTACTGAAGTTATTGAGATTATGAGTGCTGAGATCATTAAGATTACTAAACTACTGAGATTACTGAGATTTCTAGGCCTTCTTGAGTCACATGACTGACTGGGTTCTATTGATCATGGTTTGACTGAGAGTATCATGAAAACATGACACGTCTCTAGGCACATAGCTAAATTATTGGGTACAACTACCCCCAGCACTCGGTAGAATGAAACTGACAAGACATGACACTTTTTGAACACATGAACAAACTCAACAATTAATTATACAATAGTTGGGATTATTTCATGAGGCACTTGATTGTCATAATCTTATACATGTATAAGGGAACAAATAATCATGGCTTAATTACATACTTCTAACATCATGAACACTTTATCAAGCAAGCATAATGCATAATCAATTATAGGGGAGTCTTATTGAAAATGAGTAATTGGCATGCATTTATCATGTAAACCACAATTGAGTCATTATTCATGATTTCTACTATACTAGGCATTTTATCAAACACCTTTCATGCACAATTTAGGGCATAAGTATTATCATCAATTAAATACAATATGATTCCACCATTTAACTTCATTACATAGATTTCAACCCTATACTAACATGGTTTCATAAAAACATGGTAAAGATTCAATCTTGGTAGTCAGACAACCATAACAACATGAACAAAATCAATTCACCACATAAATATCATGATATAAAATTTAAAAGAGGGTTCTTGGGCTTCATGGATGAAAGGGATCCATGAATGAACACTATGCATACCTTATCTTGTGATTCTACGAAGATTGACGAAGAAATTCTTGAAATTTGATGGTGAATTCCCTTAGAATTGAACCTTATATGAAAATCCTAGGGCTTGTTCTTGGGAGAAATTGTGAAAAAAGAGTATAATTTGATGTTTTTTAGCCTTAATCCAGTGTTTTTGATATATATATAGGGGTGGGAAAATGACAAAATTAACCCCCAAGACACGAAAGTGTAATGCTGAAAACTGGGTGCAAAGGCTACACAAAAGGCGGCGCCTTTGGTAGAGCCTTTTTTACCCTGGGCGGTGCCTTTGGTAGCGCCTTGTGGAACCTGGGAGACGCCTTTGGTGTTGAATTTCCCACAAAGTCTATACCATGGGCGGCGCCCCTTCATAGCCTTTATCTACTGGTTCGAAATCCAAACGAGGCCTAAACGGATTCTGAAAATTCCAAAACTCACCCAAAATGTACAATTGCCTTGCTCCATCGCAACGCAACATGAAAATCAAAAAACAGAGGTCAGGAAGGTTGTCAAATAAATCCCCAAAGTTTGTAGGCTTAAAATGACACTAAGTGTTGAACTCTTATCAAAATTTTCTAAGTGTTGGATCTTTTAAGGAGCTTCAAGGAGCTAAACGAGTTGAATTCAAATGCAAGATTTTGTGGGGTCTTACAATATCTCCCCCTTGGGAACATTTGTCCTCGAATAAGGCTGACTGAGATGGGAGAAAAGATCAACTTAAGTACGTATAGAACATACACAACTAAAAATATGAGATCATGACTGACATAACTAAAGAGTTGAATTTAACATACGAAACATGCATATCTGATGCATGACTGATAATCTGAATTCATACATATCTGATGCATGGATACATGACTGACACAAAATGTGAATACATGACTGAAAATATTAATAAGTTAATCATGCATATCTGATGTATGAATATTTAAATAAACTGGCCCATGAACATGCGACTAAACATGCAATGGTAAGGATACTAAGTTCGAACCGGAAATTGAGCATGGAACTGAATGCTAATTTGGTAATGGAACTGAACATGATAACTGAGTTTTCTCCAAATGAGAATGCATATCTGATGCATAATTACCTGACTGAACTGATATATGAATGTAGGACTGAATGTGCAATGGTGATTGACACCAAGCTTGTAATGGGAATCTGATATCAAGTTCTTAATGGTAGTTTGAATCATGGAACTGAGTAGGTTCAAGAAAATTGTTATGGAAACTGAAAAGTACTGATGAACCCATGCTTATGCTAGAAGTATGCATGTACGGGCATATGAGGACATGATTGATACTGGAACATGATGCATAAATTCCGTGAACTGAACTTAGTCTTGAATGCATGGTGTACAACTAAAGTTGGGGCTTGAGGTCGACTTATGAGTACCCCTTACTCCAGACTAGATTCGCTACATGAAGAGAGAATAGGATGATTATGCTATGAAAGTTCGAGAGAATTATAGCATATCTCCCCCTTGGGACACTATGTCCATTAAGGAATGCTGACCTTACTGAGATATTAAAAAAAGACTGAAGCGATGCATAAGGTACCTAGGAACTGAATCATGACTGGTTATCTGAGACCTAAAATTGAGGCATGATACATGAACTAAGTTGAGCTTGCATCTACATGATTGGTTTATCTTAGAGTAGTTTCATTCATGAGATTTTGGATAGTGCGAATAGATGGAAAGATGGGAAACCAAACTGTACGAACTTGTCTGACTGACTGCTAAACTGAAGTACCAGCTGTTTAAACTAATTCCTACTGACTGACTCATCTGATCTACTGATTGATTAATGGTTAGGTACTGAGCATGTGAGATTGAATGGTACTTATTCTAAATAACTGGGCTGAGGATATAGAGTTTTTCTTATAAACATGAGAAAGGGACTAACTGATTAACGTGAGATAGCTAAGCATGAATTCATGCAATACTGAATTATCCGAGGACGCAAGGCCAGGCGGATAACATAGTTCAGAAATATTCTGTAAGCTGAGGTACTGAAACACTGAGGACATGCAGAACTGATAACTACACGCTATGGTCAAGCAACACCTGAAGTTAGACTATGGTACTGATCTAATTTCTGAACTGAGGCTGACACTGTATCTAAGACTATAGTAGAAATTGTAACTTATTCTGTAATTGGGACTCATACAGGAACTGAATGTTGGTTTCTGATAATTAAGGTTTAGACTAATATTGAGGTACTGAGACTGGATACTGATAACTATTTGAGAAAGATTGACATATTCAAGGATCTGATGCTTAAACAAATACTATATCAAACTCAACACTTGACTAAGGCCTGAGGAAAAAAATATCAACATCATGGATTTATGAAGAGATTCAAACTAAGGGTATACATGATAAAATCTGAGCTTGAATGATCACTAGGAGTAGAGCATGAGTCATATGGACTGAACCTATGGTAAAACATGACATGAGTGCCTGAATCATGAGTTGTATGACCTGAGTCTGAAATTTTTGTGTTTATGAAACATGATTCATAACACTAAGCAAACTGAAGATCCTGAATCTGAAGAAACATGAACATACAAATAGGGGATTTGTGACTTACCAGTGACTACATCAGGAGGACTTTCCTGATTTTGTTGGGATTGAAGTGTATAAATTCCATTTGGGTGTTGCCCACTGATAGCGCTGGAATTGGCTCCCTGCTGATTTGGACGATCGGACTGAGATGAAAAATGGCCATGCTAACTTCGAGGATCGAGTTTAGGACAATCTCAGACTTGTGACCTAACTCACCACATTCAAAACACACACCACTGTAGGCTCTACACATACCCTTATGATGCTTACCACACTCTTCGCAAAGCGGATAAGTAAGAATCCTGTTCTCATTACCCTGGTCCTTAGGGCCTGATGCCCCATCTCTACGGTTATTTCTAAACTTTGGTACTGGTGCACTAGCTGAAAAGTGAACTAGGGCTGAACATTTTTGACACAGCTAAAAACGATTGCCACCCTTCCACCCTGACTGAGTAAAACTATAACTACCTATTCTGGCTCTCTTATTTTCTCTCTCCTTCTTCTTAAGTTTCTGCTCCTCCATCTGTTGGGCATAGATCATAATCCTAGATATATCCATATATCTAATCAATATCACAGTCCTTCACTCCTTAAACACTCTACCTGATACCCCTGACATAAACTTACTCATTCTGGATCTACTGCCTGCTACTACATGGGGAGCGAACCAGACTAACTGAATGAATGTAAGGGAGTATTCTTTTACGTTCATGGAACCTTGTCTGAGATTGATGAACTCTAACACTTTGTTTTTTTTCTGCTCTAGGGGAAGAATATATCTAAAAAGGTTATAGCAAACTCTTCCCACTCTATGGGCTCTATCTATGTACCCCTGTCTACCTTCCACTATATATACCACGTATGGGCTACATCTTGTAGCTGATAAGTGGCTAACTCTACGCTCTCACTAGAAGTCACTCCCATGATGTTTGTGACTTTCTGAACCTGGTCGAGGAACTCATGTGGATCCTCTTCGAACTTGGAACCGGTGAATAAGGGAGGGTTCATTCTAGTAAAGTCCCAAATCCTGTCTGCAGCAACATTGGCAGCTGAGTTGATAGGAACAGCAGTTGGCCGTTCATTCTAAGCTGTGACTAAACTGGCTAGAGTAGTGAATGCAGTCCTAAATTCTACATGAGAAACATGTTAATCCAGAGAATCTGTCTGAATATGCTAAGGTGTTGACTAATTTTTGGTTCCCATTTCATTAGCCCTTTTGGGAGGCATGTTTTGTAAATGAAAGGAAGAAGTGGATTAGAATGAGAGTTAAACTGGAGCTCATGCTCACTGGCACGAAATGAATACTAAAAGAAGGGAAGTTATTCCTAAATCATCTCATAACCTCCTGCACATAAGTGTGGTGCACAACACACCCATGTACAAGAGTCTACTAGATGCGTATTTCACACTTCCTAGGACATTGTTGAACCTTAGGCTCTGATACCAAGTTTGTAACAACCCAAATTTGGTACCCAAAATGCTACACGGTGCTCATGACCCCGCCGGACCACAAGCTAATCCATAACTGATATTTGTACCTGTACACTGCATAATATACCATATATATGTAGAAATATGTACTGAAAGGACATAAGGTTCAAAACTAAATAAAACATCTGATAAACTAATATCTGAAAAATGGTACAATCAATACCAAAATGAATTTGAAGTAACTGTCTGATATGCTATAGTTTGAAAGCCTCTAAACTGTCTGAATAAGGAGTTGATGGTACATGTCCCCAACTAACTCTATCTACTAAAATAAATAAGTACTAAAAGACTAACATAATCAAATAATAACATCCTCAAATGATGAGGACTGACTGCTGATATCTGGAATCTACTGATGCTCTGGAGCTCGTGTCTCTGAACCTATGGTATAAGACACCATAACGCAAATGCATCAGCACTTTTAATGTACTGGTATGCAAGTGAGGTAGGCTAAATACAAGGGTATCATATGTATGAACAATACTAATTGACTGACTAACATGAACGTGAGAATATATACATGCATATGTAACTGAATCTGACATTGTGATAGGACTGAATACTGAGTTCTGACTATTGAGTCTACTGATAACATGGATTTACTGATATTTGAGTATGTGAATACTGGGATACTGAATAATTGAGTTTATTGATATTGATATCTGGGTCACTAATAAGTGAGAAACTAATACTGCGTTACTGAATATTGAGGTACTGATACTATGTTACTGATATAAGAGTAACTATTTTTTCTTGTTCTGATTTATGAAGAACTGGTCTGGTTTACTGTATCTGACAGTCCTAAAGTTGAATACTGATAACATGAGTAACTGTATCTGACAGTCCTGAATCTAATAGAACTAACTGATTTCCATACTGTATTTGAGTTAACTATATCTGACAGTCTATATTTTGATTACCTATCTGAGTTCTATTACTGACACTGAGATTGAGACTGAACTAAGATTATGGGAAGTAATCATCTAACCGACATACCCCAAAACTAAACTGGTGGGGTCCAACCTATAACCCCAGGTGAAAGGTGTCAATACCGTGCCACGGGTAATGACGAACTATGAGTATACCCTCGCTGACAGGGAGCTCTTCCATCAACCCCTCCTGATAGGAAACTCAAATGAGATGTATAGATCCCTAAATATGTTGGGTGTATCTATGCCTAAGATGGCTACATAGTTTTAGAATATAGGGATTGCTACTAAGGATCGCACCCTCTACTGGATGACAGTGTGTATCCTCATCCCTAGGCTCACTCGGTGCTGAATCCTACTCCCAACTGAATAGACACTAAACTGATTAACTAAACTGAACTAATACTGATGGTATTTCTTAGCTGAACTGAGCTTAGTTTGCTGAGTTTTGTTGACTGATGAAATACCACTAAGATCTGAGGACTGACTGAGAGTACTGAAGTTACTGAGATATAAGTACTGGGATCATTGAGATTAATGAAATACTGAGATTACTGAGATTTCTGAGATTTCTGAGATTTCTGGGTCTTCCTGAGTCACATGACTAACTGAGTTCTATTGATCATGGCTTGACTGAGAGTATCGTGAAAACATGACATGGCTCTAGGCACACAGCTAAATTATCGGGTACAAGTATCCCCAGGACTCGGTAGAATAAAACTGACAAGACATGACACTTCTTGAATACATGAACAATCTCAACAATTAATAAGACAATAGTTGGGATTATTTCATGAGGCTCTTGATTGTCATAATCTTATACATGGATAAGGGAACAAATAATCATGGATTAATTACATACTTCTAACATCATGAACACTTTATCAAGCAAGCATAATGCATAATCAATTATAGGGGAGCCATATTGAAAATTAATAATTGGCATGGATTTATCATGTAAACCACAATTGAGTCATTATTCATGATTTCTACTATACTAGGCATTTCATCAAACACCTTTCTTGCATAATTTAGGGCATAAGTATGATCATCAATTAAATACAATATGATTCCACTATTTAACTCCATTGCATGGATTTCAACCCTATACTAACATGATTTCATGAAAACATGGTAAAGATTCAATCTTGGTAGTCATACAACCATAACAATATGAAAAAAATCAATTCACCACATAAATATCATGATATAAAATTTAAAAGAGGGTTCTTGGGCTTCATGGATGAAAAGGATCCATGAATGAACACTATGCATACCTTATCTTGTGATTCTACGAAGATTGACAGAGAGATTCTTGAAATTTGATGGTGAATTCCCTTGGAATTGAACCTTCTATGAAAACCGTAGGGCTTGTTCTTGGGAGAAATTGTGAAAAAGTATATAATTTGGTGTTTTTGAGCCTTAATCCCGTGATTTTGATATATATATAGGGGTGGGAAAATGACAAAATTAACCCCCAAGACACGAAAGTGTAATGCTGAAAACTGGGTACAAAGGCTGCACAAAGGGCGGCACCTTTGGTAGATCCTTTTGTACCCTGGGCGGCGCCTTTGGTAGCGCCTTGTGGAACCTAGGCGGCACTTTTGGTGTTGAATTGCCCACAAAAGCTATACCATGGGCGGTGCCCCTTCATAGACTTTGGCTACTGGTTCGAAATCCAAACAAGGCCTAAACAGATTTTGAAAATTCCAAAACTGACCCGGAATGTACCATTGCCTTGCCCCATCGCAACGCAACTTGAAAATCACAAATCGTAGGTCGGGAAGGTTGTCAAATAAATCCCCAAAGTTCGGAGGCTTAAAATGAGACTAAGTGTTGAACTCTTACAAAAGTTTCTAAGTGTTGGATCTTTTAAAAAGCTTCAAGGAGCTAAACAAGCTGAATTCAAATGCAAGATTTTGCGGAGTCTTAAACCTACTTTATTTCATCAGTAAGTACGTCAAACCGTAGCCCAGAGCTACACACAATGGTCTAACTTGGTGGAAAATTTCCTAAAAGTCGAAAATCAGCATTTTAAGAGTTATAACAACAATAAAGTAGTCATAAATGTCTAATAGATAGATTAAAGAGCAACAACCATCCCAAGATTCAGTAATGTCGGTACAAGAGCTACTACAAATGAACCATAAGTACTGAATGGTCAAATATAATCTATCTTGAAAATGAAACACTAGACATAAATAAAAAGAAGGAAAAAGGAAAAACTCTGACTCCAAGATCTCACCCAATCTCTAAAATCGACCCTACATAATCGCCGAATCAGCGGTGGCAACTAGTACTCGAATCTGCACCAAAAAAGTGCAACAGTGTAGTATGAGTACCAAAGTCACAGGTACTCAGTAAGCATCATCAGCCGACTGAGCTAAATCATGGTATAAATACGATAAGATACAAGGTAAAAACAAGCTAAGTAAATGTTAATAAGGAAAACCTGGAATTGAGTTTCAACACTTCTGTACATGAATAAACAAATGCATACAAAATAATAATGCAATGATCACACAATTATAACTATAAGATTAGCTACCATAACCCAATAAGTGTGGAAGAGTAAATAACCTACCATAAGCCTCCATAAGCCTGAAGGGTGCAATCAAGGAGAGCAAATATCCCAATAACCATAAATTACCAATTACCATGTCATACCCAAGAACCATATCATATCATAATACCTCCCAAAATGTCAGACTTGACCTGGAGCTCAATAGTATCATCATCTTTACCATTATTTATCGGATTGACCCGAAACTCATATTATCATCATCATCATCAAAGGTCGGACTTGAACCAAAACTCGTATATATAGAATTATCATCATTAATTGTCGTACTTGAACTGAAACTCAATATTATTAGACCATATCAATAGACCATGTAAATAAATCATAATCATAACCGTATCACTAAATCACAATAACTATCCATCGAAACTTACTCGAATTAGCACTAACTCTCAACTATCGAACTAGAATAATCAATAAGTATTTAATCTTTTCACATCCCAAAATAAGCATCAATGAGGGTATATCATGCGTAAATAAGTCTATAAAAGCTAGCACAAGTCTTGGCCTAAGGTGGGTTGGAGGGGCCCACTTCTAATCTTCGAAATTCATGTTAGGTAAAATCTACACCGGACTAGGCTAAGGTATCTAAACTTACTTCTAGATGTTAAATAAATCATAAGTATCCCTAAGATAGAACTTTATCCTAAAATAAGAACAACGAAGTCAATTACACATAAATTATGATTTCAAGATAGCCTAATTAGTCCAACTAAACCAAATATTTTCAATCAAACCTCCAACACCTAAATCCCACCCCACATCTAGCATAATATCATTATCATACTTCGAAATAGCTCAATCTATGAAGAGGGTAAACCTAGCCTACCTGAATGCTGAAGAATACACTAAACCACCAATTTCTCTTTTTAAGAAGCTTTCGCAAGGTGCCACACTATCAAAATCACATTCTATCCATCAAAATAAGAATAATGATACCGATATTTCACTATAGTGCTTTGGATCCAAAATTACATAAAAATCTCATGTAGGTCCCATTTATGGAATCACACTTTCTAAACAAACACAATGCCCCTCTATGTTCAAGGAACATTTACCCTAAAAAGGAGGGAATTTCGAGCTATAATGGTGCTATAATCAAGCTACCAAGATTCAAGGGATTTTAGAAAAAGATTAAGGAATTAACCATGAAATTAGTGGAATCTTACCACAAATTCCATGAAGAATCGCATAAATTAACTATACCAAAGCTCCACAATCACCTATAATTGATTCTTCCAAGAATTCCCACTTTTTAAGGTTTAATATTCTAGAGATTGGTTGAAGAATGGTAACAATTGGGCTAAGTGGGGTATTTATACCCTTTCCAGGTACGCGGTTGCCACTTAAGCAGACACTAGACTACTTTAGCGATAGGCGCTAAAGCAGTACCTTGGAGACCTAGCAAGCCGCCTAGGAGGGAGCTTGCTGCTAAAACAGCTAGCACTTTAGCGACCAACTAACCGCTTAAGTGCTGCTTGCTGATTTGTTTAGGGCCGCTAAAGTGCCCTTCGCAAAAGCGCAAAAGGCAGTTGTAGAGGTTTCACCAGATTTTCTTGCAGCAACTTGTCACGACTCAAACCCGATCGTAGTTGTGATAGGCAGTCTTAAACCCACCATAGGCCAAATACAATCCCTTAACCTTACCTCAAAAGCACATAAATATAAATAGTGGAAGCCAACCAACTAGTAATAAGAAGGATAGATAGTCATATGTAAATTCTAAGAATCAAAGAAAGCAACCAACCCGCATTTGTCCATAAAAGCCTCTAAAATAAGAATACTAAACTAAGTAGGGATGTGCCCCTGACTATGATAAAATGAATCCAAAAATGAAAAACTAGGACAATAAAAAAACAAACAAAATTACAGGGTCTTTCAAAAGATGGAGGCTCACAACTTCGTAGCAGATTCATAGGAATATCAAATAACCTAATGCTGCATACGAGCAACAGAAAACTCATCAGACCCTACATCATAAAATGATGTAGAATACAAGGATGATCAGTGGGGATATCAATGGCATGTAACTCAAGAAAAGGGATAAAATAATGCCATTTATCAAAATCAGTCAAAACCACATGCACAACATTTGTATATACATATATAAGATGTCGAGATAGGGACAAGGGTCATGAATATGAGAGTTTAAAGTATAAACCTGAACTATGTAGCTTGCTCAATTCTAAAGACACCCATGGGCTATATGGATCCATCTCCCCCTGCTGGAAGGGCCCTAGTGCGTGTTAGTCGCATGAACCGAGGAAAATTGAGGAAAATCCAAAGACACCAAGGTTATAGATCTCCTAATATATATTATTCACTAAGAACACGGTCACATGGACCCCAGACACCGGCAAACGTGATTTTCAGTGTTGATCTCCGAGACCTACACCTTGACAATGAGCTACACAATTTCCTTTAAACCCAAATTAAAATACTTTGCAGATAAACCAACCACTAACCCAGGAGTCATTCATTAAGGAATTTACCAACTTAGTATCATCATACAATATACTTACAAGGTAATATATTTATGTTAAACCAATCTGTACAACCATTAGACTCCCAAGTTTCCTTTAAAATCCAAAACCATGGCCACCAAGGCTTTCCAAAATCATATTTATCCATTTGTCCTTTAATGAAATGCAATGGGTTCAAAATACAAGTTAAACCATGCAAATATTCATATTCAAATCAAGTTTACAAAGTGGGCTAAGGTTAATGCCATTATTAAGCCAAATTTTTCATCAATTGGGGAAAACCCATGTCCCCCATTCCAATCACTGAAAGAATGCACCAATTCAGTCCCACAAACCATAAGTTAAAGCATGAATAAATAATTTAATACATGAGAAAAGTAATTCAAGTAATAATCATTAAAACATCTTGACCCAAGTTCAAATGCACAATTTAAATCACATGAATATCTACTAAATTTATGCCATAATGTAAAATTAAAGTTAGGGAAAGAGAAACTTGCCTGAAATATAGAACAATTTGAAGAGGATTCAAAGTTTGAAGCTTGAATAGAGAATTCCTTGTAAAACCCTAGAGCTTTCTTGGGTCTTGGGTTTAAGAGGAAAAAAAAATTTGGTCTTTGAAAACTGAATGGAAAGGGGTTATTTTATGTTTAAAAGTCGTTCAAGGAGTATAAAGACCAAAAACCCCTCACCCCATGTGAAAAAACAAAAACTGGACATTTTTAACATAGCAGCATGGCAAACCAATATTGTATAGGCTAGCCACCATACCACACTACTATCGCTAAGTTCCAGTGGCGTGACATACCACTATCGCAGAGACACACTACCTTGAAGTTCCAAAATTGCCTCGAACCCCTTTCAAAAATTCTGAAACATACCCAAAACACACTTTTAACATCCCTAAACATAATTCAAGTCAAAAATCAATGTTACGCACGTGAGAGGGTCAAAAATAAAATTATTGAAATTATGGGGTCTTACATTATCCCCCCTTTGGATTATTCATCCCCGAATGAGGAGTTAGGATATTTTTGGCATGATAATAACAAGAATACATCATAATCAAATGAAAAATTTTAAATACGATAAGAGGGCAAACAAAATTCATACCTTAAGTATTTTCATCCAACGTTGGGAATAAGAATGGTACTTGGTTTTCATATCTTCCTCTGATTCCCAGGTAGCTTCTTCCTCTTTTTGATTTCTCCAGAGGACCTTCACTGAAGCTACATCTTTGGTCCTCAATCTACAGACATGCCTATCCAATATCTCTACCGGGACTTTCTCATAAGATAGCGAATTCGACATACCAACTTCCTCAGCTAGCAATATCAAAGAGGGATCACGCACACATTTTTTAGCATAGACACATGAAAAACAATATGAATCAAAGCCAAAATCACTGGTAAATCTAACTCATACGTGACATTCCTACTTTTTCTCACAATTTGATACTGACCAATGTAACGAGGACTGAGTTTCCCCTTCTTCCAAAACCTCATGACTCCTTTTATAGAAGAAACCCATAAGAACACCCAATCACCAACCTTAAACTCTAACTCCCTCCGCCTCACATCTGCATAAGAATTTTGGAGACTTTGAGTAGTCTTAAGTCTTTCTCTAATCATTTTACCTTCTCCGTGGCTTGGTGAACAGGACAGGACAACAAAAACCTATTCTTACCACCTCAAACCATCCAATAAAAGACCTGCACCTTCTACCATATAGAGCCTTAAAAGGAGTCATTTGAATGCTAGAATGATAACTATTGTTGTACCTAAACTCTATAAGAGGAAAATGGTCAACCAAACTACCCTTAAAATGAATCACACAGGCACTTAGCATATCCTCCAAAGTCTAAATAGTATGCGCCGCTTGTCCATCTATCTGAGGGTGGAAAGCAGTGCTAAGGTTCACCTGAGTACTTAAACCTTTCTGAAACGAACGCCAGAATTGAGAAGAAAACTACGTAAATCAATCTGAAATGATAGACATCGGCATTCCATGCAATTTAACTATCTCTAAAATGAACAACTTAGCATAGTCATCTCCTAAGTAGTTACTCCTCATAGGTAAAAAGTGAGAAGATTTAGTCAGTATATCCACAATGACCCAAATATAATTATACTGATTACGAGACCGCAGAACACCTGTTATAAAGTACATATTGATTATCTCCACTTCCACATGGGTAACTCTATTTCTTGAGACATGCAACCAGGCCTCAATTTCTCAGCCTTTACTTACTGAAAAATAATACACTTAGCCACAAATTTTGCCACATCTCTCTTCTATTATTCCACCAGTAGATTTTCTTTAAGTCATGACATATTTTAGTTGAACATGGATGAAATGTATATCTAGACTCATGAGCCTTAGTCAAAATTCTTTCCCACAGCTCATCAATATTAGGAACACATAACTTTCCTTGATACCTCAAGATGCCATCTCTCCCAATCTCAAAAGCATAACCTTTTGTTGACCCATATCATCCTTAATATGCATAAGTATGGGGTCTATAACTTGTTTCTCCTTCACCTCAACACCAAGAGATGACTTAAACACTTCCTGAATAGTCACTCCTCCATATACAGAGTCCAAGAGATGAACTCCCAAGTTAGACAACTTGTGAATATCCTTCACCAACCCTCTTTTCTCCTCATCAATATGAGATAGGCTTCCCATGAACAACCTTTAAAGAGCATCAACAACTATATTAGTTTTACCTGGATGGAGTGAAGGCTCATGTCATATTTCTTAAGCAATTCGAGCCACCGCCTCTACCTGAGTTTCAAGTACTTTTGCGTAAACATATACTGCAAGCTCTTATGATTTGAATAAATATCCATATACACCCCATACAGATAATGGCGCTAGATTTTCAAAGTAAAAACCACAGCTGCCAACTCTAGATCATGAGTAGGGTAATTTCTCCTATGAACCTTAAGCTTCCTAGAAGAATGAGCCACAACCTGACCATACTGCATCAAAACACAACCCAGTCCCACACGGGATGCATCACAGTACACAACAAACCCCTCAGTACCCTCGGGTAGGGTCAAAATAGGCACAAAAGTCAACTTATTCTTCAACTTATCAAAACTACTCTCACAAGAATTAGACAATAAAAACTTAACCTTTTTTGTAGTTAACCTTATCAGCGGGGCAACAATAGATGAAAAACTCTCCACAAACCTTCTATAATACCAGCCAAGCCCAAGAAGCTCTTAATATCAGTTGGAGTCATGGGTCTAGTCCACTTATTAATTTCCTAAACTTTTTATGAATCTACCTTGATCCCCTCACTAGAAAAAACAGGCCTGAGAAAGGTCACAATACTTAGCCAAAATTCACACTTAGAAAACTTCGCACACAATTTTGGTCCTTAAGAGTCAGCAATATAATTAGAAGGTGATTGAAATAATCCTTCTCACTCTTAGAGTATACCAAGATGTCATTAATAAAGACTATAACAAACAAATCTAAAAACTACCTAATCACCCGATTCATAAGATCCATGAAAGAAACCAGAGCATTAGTCAACCCAAAGGACATAACCAAAAACTCATAATGGTCATACCGGGTACGAAAATTAATCTTGGGAATATCAGCTTTTCTAATTTTCAACTAGTGATAACCCAAACGGAGATCGATCTTAGAGAAACACTTAGAACCTGAAATTGATCGAATAGGCCATCATTCCTAGGAAGAGGATACTTATTCATCATTATAACCTTATTCAACTGATGTTAGTCTATACATATCCAAAAACACCCATCTTTCTTTGGCATGAAAATTACAGGAGCACCCGATGGAGAAATACTAGGATTGATGAAGACCATATTAAGAAGATTCTTTAACTACTTCTTTAGTTCTTTTTGTTCATTTGGAGCCATCTTATAAAGAGGAATAAAAATAGGAAAGATATACAATAGAAGATCAATCCCAAAATCTATCTTCCTATCAGTAGGAATTCTAAGAATATCATTGGGAAACACTTTAAGAATTTCATTAACCATAGGGAAAAATTGCAAAGAAGGACTTTCAGTATTTGAAACCTTAACCAGAACTAGATGATACAAAAATATTTAGAAATCAATTTCTGAGCTCTAAGATAAGAAATAAACCTCTCTTTGGGCACTAAGGAACTCCCCTCTATTAGATCACTGGTTTATTTGGAAAATAGATACCTTCCTTTCAGGTCCAACAATTCAGAGAAGCATAGAACGAATAAAGCTAATCCATCCCTAAGATTACATAAAATTCTACCATATCAAGTTTTATAAAATCCACCAATGTCTTTCTATGAAAGATGGACACCACACAACCCCTATAGATTTTTCTAGAAACTATAGAATCACCCACCAGAGTAGATACAAAAAAAGGGTCAAAAATATTTTTAGGACCAAAACCAAAGTGTACAGACACATAAGGGGTCACATAAGATAGGGTAGAACTCCGATCAAGAAGGTAATAAACATCACGAGAAAAGAGTTATAACATACCAATTATAACATCTGGAGATGCCTCAGATTCTTGACAAGTAGCAAGTGCATAGAGATGTGTAACGACCCAAAAATACTCCCTTGTCTCCACATGGTGCTTACAGTCCCAAAAAACCACAAGCGAACCCATGATCTGGCACTTACTATAAGTACTGAATAAAACTGATAGCATAAGACATGTGCAAAAATTTTATTAAAAATGCCATAAGGTTTTAACGTACTGAATCATGAATCTGAATGCCTAATGACATACTGAAAAAACTATTTAAAACAACTAATAAATCAACTAACTGTCTGTATGTCCAAAAGTCTCTATAACTGACTGACTGTGGAGTTGATAGGAAAAAACCCCAACTAACTCCAACTGAATAGAAAAATCAAACTACTAAGATAAACTGAAATAAAGAAATCATGTCCTCAAAATATAAGGACTCACCACTGTTGCTGCTGATAATCTGATTTATTTATGCACGGTTAGAAAACTAAGCGTCACCTATGATATAAGACATCATAGCAAAAAGAAAATATATACGGTCAGTACTTTGAATATACTGGTACGAGTGATAAGGTTAGGCTGATATGCATGGTTTATGTACATGAAGTAAAGTAAAGATAGATTAAACATCATGAGATAACTGAATAACTGGTATAAATACGTGAATGGTGTAAAATTTAAGAATGCATGACCAAGCATTTAACATGATTCTAAAAATTATCTATAAATTGAAATACTAAAATTTGGTAACTGAATACTGATAAAATTGTATGCTATGGTCAAACAAAACTAAACTGAATTTTGTACTGAATACTGAAACTGAAATTGTGGGAGGTATCATCTAACTGATATGCACAGTCTGAGCTGATCGGGGTCCAACCTGTGACCCAGTTGGAAGGGTGCTAGTACCATACCACTGGTACTAATAATAGTTATGGAGTCAATCCTAATCTAGCAGGTGACCCCTGAGAATAGTCCTAAACTGGCGGGTGATCCCTAAGAGTGTTAGTCTTAAAATGGCGGGTGACATCTCATAACCTATGCTAGCTACATAGTTCTTGAACTTAGGGATTACTTCTAAGACCCAGTCCTAGATGACATGTGAGCCCTTATCCCTAGGTTTGTTCGGTACTAAATCTTACTCCCAACTGAACTGACACTGATTACGGGACTGAACTAAGCTTAACTGAACAAGGAACTAATCATGATAACTACTGAATGATACTGCTAATGGTTTATCTAAAACCATTCTAAAACTACTGAAATTATATAAACAACAAAGTTTTTGGGTATTCATAACCCCCAGGACTCGATAACAATTGCAATAAGAACACATGAAAGCATTTAAAACCATAATAAGTAAGCATTACTCCAAAATCATTACTTAGACATTTCATCAAATATTTGAGGGTCATGAATTAAAGCACAGGAATAGTTAAATCAAGTGATAATAACATAGTTGCAACATTAAAACTTGGGTTAAGGATTCAAGATACGAATAATCATCATTCAAAAGTTTCAAGGGTGAATTGCAACAAAAACACATGGTAAACATGATTCGAATCAAAGTACATATAAGCTTCATGGATATAATTCATAATAACATGTAAAAAAACATATTTTAAAACTTAAAAATGGATTCTTGGACTCCATGGGTGAAAAGGGTCCATGGATGAACATCAAACATACCTTAAAGCTTTGATCTTGAAAGAGAATTAACTTTTCTTGACCGTTCTTGGATTGGGAACCTTAAATTCTTGATTATCTTGTAGAGAATATAATGGAGTCTTGAAGTTCTTGGGGGATCACCTTAAGAAGAAACCCTAATCTTGTTCTTGGGAATAAAGAGGGTTAATGGATTTCAAAACTGATTGATAATGGCTACGTGAGTTTATTTGGTAATTTATATCGTGGGGGGAGGGGGAGGTTTTGAGGGGAGGAAAAGACCAATATACCTCTACAAAGCTGAATAAGAATTGATAAAAAATTTTAGTTAATGACTTGAGTTGATAACTTATCAACTAGTTGATGGCTTATCAACTCAAGTCGTCACTTTTGTAGCTGAGATGGTTATGGGTGACGACTTGGTTGATAATTCATCACTTAGTTGATGAATTATCACCTCAAGTTGTCACTTTTTAGATGAAGTTGATAACATTCTAGTTAATGCTAATGTCTTGTTTGATAATTCGTCACTTAGTTGATGGCTTATCACCTCAAGTCGTCACCTTGATTACAGACGGATATACAAAGGTAAAATAAGCATAACTTTCCACTCCGATATCATATTAAGGTGAAACCAAATACGTTGAAAAGAAGATTCAAAGGTCTTTCTTTTGGTACATAGTAGGACACCTGAATCGACATATGCTGGGAGATACACTCGTTTAAAGTTGACCCTAGTTGGAGTATTTGCCAAAATTCTATTGATAGAAAAGTCCTCAACTCGTCTTTGAGTTAGGAGGGTATTATGACCTCGATCAATATACAAATATATTAACACATCATATATTTTCTAATCACACATGTATATACATAGAATAATTGGGTTCAAGTCTGTACGCATAGAAAAAATGATTTAAATTCTAGCCCGAAATGTAGGGTGTTACAAGATGATTCCAGCCAGTGGCAGAACCGAAGTGGCACCTTTAGGTGAAGGAGCCAAAAGAGTGGAGACCAAAACCTAATTAGATCCAATGGAAACCCTAACTAAAGGAAAATCTTGTTGCATATGACCAAGCTGACCATAATTATAGCATCGATTTCTTCTTTCCTCACAGTATCCATAGTAAAGCTGCCTACAAAATCGACAAGAAGAACAAGGTGGGGCTAACTGAGCTCCACTAGCTTGAGACTGGGCACCCTGTGCCTTAGGATCACTGGTAGTCTAAAAAAGATGATCACCGGAAGGCTTAGGATAAGGTGGATTAGCTATCGAATATGAATTTCCCAGTTCTTCTTCTTAGTCTGCTATCTACTATCACTCCTACTATTCTGCTAATTTGCACTCTACTATTAATAACTAAACTTTTTATTCTACCTCTCTCCAATCTCTAATTTCTTCTTTTTTCTCATCCTCCATCTGCTGCATATAAACTTCCATCCTGGAGATGTCCATATCATTATTCAATATAGCCGTCTTACATTCTAACACCAAGTCATGGGACAAGCCAGAAGCAAATTTCTAATCCTAGAACTTATATTAGACACTAACGCTAGAGCATAAAGGGCCAACTACCTAATCTTTAGGGCACACTCCTTAACACTCATATCATCCTACTTCATGTTCACAAACTCTTCAGCCTCAGCTTTTCTCAACTCCTGAGGAAAGAAATGATTGAGAAAAGCACCTGAAAACTCATCCCATACCGCATGTTCAACATTATCACCCCTCATTGCTTCCCAGTCCTCATACCACTAGTAATCCACGTCCTTCAATTGATAGGAAGAAAACTCTACACCTTCAAAATCAGTAGCATGCATCACCCTAAAAATTTTCTCCATCTCATCAGTGAACCTTTGAGGATCCTCCTCAACCTTAGAGCCTGTAATGATTGAGGGATTTAATCTCATAAATTAGCCAACCCAAGTGAACTCAGATAAACTAACAGTGGAACAAACATGATCAAATCGATGAGACTGCAATGCCACCAATTGAGCAAGCGTATGAATAGACTGATAGAACTCCACATTTGAGATATCTCCCAGAGTGACTGAGCATGAGTATCACCATCCCAGAAAGACCAAAGAGAACTAGTAGGGGTAGGTAGAACCCCACGTAGAGTAGTACAGTCAAGAGCAGGGATAGTAGACTAGGTCTTCACTCCATAAACATGGTAAGTTCCCTTTATATTTTCCACAGGTGGGATAGAGGATCCATATGAATTTCTACGATCGTAAGATCTTTAGGAAGGCATGATCTGAAATGAGAGTAAGCCAGGAGTTAGAGAAGTTCTCAAGATAGATAGACTCTATAACCCGAAATAGAACACAAGAAAGGGAAACATTCATACACGCCTTGTAGCCTCCTCTTTATAAGTGTGGCACACTACACACCCATAAAAGGGACTCTACATAATACGACTTTGTACACACCCAACGACCCTAAATCATACTCTGATACTAAGTTTTTCATGACCCAAACCCGAGCTTGGCCTTAACGGTCAATCATAAACCCACCATGGTCCAGAGAAAACCCCCTTATCCTTCCATTAAGAGTACATAAATATAAATAGTGAAAGCCAACCAACTATAAATAAGAAGGATAGATAGTCAAATGTTACTTCTACGAATCAAAGCAAACAACTAACCCTGTCCCAAAAAGCCTCTAAAACCAGAATACTAAACTACGTCGGGACATACCCCAGACTATGTCGAAAAGAATCTAAAAATAAAATACTAGGAAAATAAAAAAACATACAAAATGATAGGGCCTTTTGAAAGATGGAGGCTCACCACTTCACATTAGATCCACAGGAATACCAAATCACCTAACACTGCATAGGAGCAACAGAAAACCCTTTAGACCATATATCATGAAATGATGTAGCGTCTAGGAATGATCAGTGGGGTGAGCACTGATATGTAACTCAGGAAAAGGGATAAAATACTGGTATTTATTAAAACCAGTCAAAACCACATACATAACATTTATATATAAATATATAGCATGTCGAGATAGGGACAAGGGTCATGAACATGAAAGTTTAAAATATTAACTTGAACTATGTATCTCGCTCCATCCTAAAGGTACATATGGGTAATATGGGTCCAGCTTCCCCTACTGGAAGGCCCTAGTACGTGTTAGATGCATGAACTGAGGAAAAACCAAGGAAATTCTAAAGATACCAAGGCTATAGCCCTACCAATATATATAATATGTTCACCAAGCATACGATCATATAGACCCCCAATGCCAGCAAATGTGGTTTCCAGTATTGATCCCCTCGGAACCTAAACCTTCACGGTGAGCTTCAAAATCCCCATTAAGCCCTAAACTTTAATAAATAATATGGATGTACCATCCATCATACTTTAGGTATAAATATACCTTTGCCATTAATGAAAAGATACATATGTACCCCTGAACTTTAATAAATGGTACAGATATACCATCTATCAATAAAATAGGTACATATATACTCTTAAACTTTTATAAATGGTACAGATATACCCTCCATCATACTTAAGGTACAAATATACAATTACCATTAATGAAAAGGTACATATATACCTTTCTCACTAACGGTAGGATAGGTGTCAGAATCTTGTTCATTTGCCCTTTTTTAATTTAATTTATCCCCATCCTACCCAAAATAACTCTAATTTAACCCACAAACTGATCCAAATGTATGACAGAGGGTATATCTATACCATTTATCAAAGTTTAGAGGTATATTTGTACCTAAAATATGACGGAGGGTATATCTGTACCATTTATTAATGTTTAGGGGTATATATGTACCTTTTCATTAATGGCAAAGGTATATTTTACCTAAAGTATGATGGAGGGAAAATCTATACCATTTATCAAAGTTCAAGGATATATTCTTACCTTTTCCAAAATTAAAATACTTCGCACATAAACCAACCATTAACCCAGAAGTCATTCATTAAGGCATTTACCACCTTGATATCGTCATACAATATGATTGCAAGCTAATATATTTATGCGAAACCAATCTGTATAACCATTAGACTCCCAAGTTCCATTTAAAATCCAAAACTATGGCTAACAAGGCCTTCCAAAATCATAGTTATCCATTTGCCCTTTAACACAATGCAATGGGTTTAAAATACAAGTTAGACCATGCAATTATCCATATTCAAAATCAAGTTTACAATGTAGGTTGAGGTTAATGCCATTATCAAGCCAAAATTTCCATTAATTTAGGAAAACTCATGTCCCCTATTTCAACCACTAAAACAATTGATATGCTATAGAAATATAGCTTTCGATGCTTAAAACGAGGAAAATATGCAAGTTTCTGAGGCCTTTTTGTGAGATATAATCTATTTTGTGTATGTTTTATAGGAAATCATGTTTTAGATGATAAGTTTGTAAAAAAAGGTGTTTTGGACACTTTTGGGGAGATTATGGATATTTGGGATACTTTCTAGCTTGATCGTGATTAATGCATGTTTGAGAGTCAAAGAAGAGCTAAAAAACTAATTTTTGGCACCTACTAAGTCAACCTATGGGCCACATGTAGACCAATGGACCACATGTAGATAAAGAAGGTGACAGAAACCCAAAATCCCGAGAGCTGACTTGCAGGAAAATTGTCCATCTAGTACCTACGCCTTGTGCCAAACCGCAGGTACTACCTGTGCTCTGTGCCAAACCGCAGGTATAGGGAGCAAGTGTCCACCAACCCAGTTTTCTCCTATTTTGTTTGACCTTTGTGTTTAGGGTTTTCTCATGTACTATAAATACCTGTTATGTACTTTTTAGTAGAAAAACACATTTTTAACACTCAGAAATATATTTTGATTTCAAGATCCATCTTTGATCTTGGAATTTCCTTGTATTGACTTTGATTAATTGTTTAGTTGGTTGTGGGATTTCATTTATCTTGTCATTGTGATTTCATTCTTGCTTTCCAACTGAATGTTATTGATTTCTTCACAATCATGAGTGGCTAAAATCCATAGCTAGGGTTGTGGAAACTCTTACGAATTGACAAAGTGGGGGAAGTGCAATTGTTTATATGAACTAATACCCATGTCATATATTGCTTTATCTTTGTTATGATTGATTTATTAATGGGTGCACACATTAGGATCCCGCCTAAATATTGCTACTTACTCCAAAAGGGGATTAGTGACTAGAAAAAAATAAAGATAGCAGTAATTTAGGAGTTAATTATCGATCCATTGCTCACAATGGAATATAGTGAATGACTGTTAGTTTTTATCTAATAACTAGAGACTCAAAAGGTAAGAGTTAATTGGGATAAATATAAGGGTTAGTAACTCAAAACCCTCAGAATCAAAAGGTAAGGGGAGAAATCCTTCTACTCGTCCAAAAAAACTGTAGGAGGTACATAACTTATCAATTCTGCATGCAAGGTATTAGGTTGGTTCAACAATGCACGATAACCCTACAGAGTTGAAACGCCAGGGGGAACATAATACTAGTATTCACTTACAACTAATTTTGAACCAAGTTAATATTGTTCATTGCTCGAGACTACTACAAACAAATCCCCCCATTTAATTTTCCTATTTTGCCTATAGACTTTAATCAGTGAGATCTGCTAAGCCATGTGTTCCCTTAGGATTTGACCCCAACCTTTGTTAGGTTACTATATCTTGACAGTGACCATACCATTATCTAAAAGGAGGTGTTGCTTGGACGTCATCAAAAAATTAGCTCTGTTGTTGGGGGATACGGTGTTGATTTGTGATTTGTAGTTGTTGCAGTTTTTGGGTTTTTAGGTTCTCTTTTTGTTCTTAGTTGGGCATACACTGGTGTATGCCTAGCATATGGAGTAGAGTCAATACCTTACTACTAGTGAATCTAAATCCAGAGAGGATCCAACAAACACATGGTAGGATGTCTGAGCCAAAAAGAGTTGATAATCCTGAAGGGGTTCATGATATTATACCTCTTGCTGAAAGAGTACAAGATATTATTGATCATCAGACATGTGAGCTATTAGCTCAAGATAAAGCAGAAAAAAGGGCAATGGAGGAAGCTAAGAGAGTAGCTATAAAGGCATAGCTTGCTGAGCAGATACAGGCAACAGACCACCGAGCAGTAGTCAGTGGAAACTAAAACAGAGCTAGAGGTGCCCGTGTGCAAGTAATCCTAGCATATCAGTAAATGCAGTCATATATAAATGAATAAGAAGATTTGGGATATGTTGAGTTGACCGAGACTGGAGCCATAGTTCCTCCTGTTTTTCCCCCAGGCATAAAGTTCGACATCATGAGTGCAATGAACCAACTTCTAAATTTAAAAGGTGTGTTTGCAGGTCTTCCTAAAGATGATGCAAATATACACCTTGCTAATCTCCTCGGGATCTGCAGTTCGTATACAAATCTAGGGGTAAACCAGGAAGCACTTAGACTGAAGATTTTCCCTATCGCACTTATGGGAGAAGCATCTTTATGGTAAGCGGAATTGCCAAGAGGCTCTATCACGACTTGGAATTAGCTGCGTAGATAATTTTTAAATAGGTTCTTTCCTCCATCAAGGATGTTATAGCTCAAGGACGAGATCTATAATTTCAGGCAGTTGTAGTCAGAGTCCATGTACGGGGCTTGGTTCAGGTTTAAGAAGAAGCTGAGCATAGTGTCAAATCATTAGTTATCAGGGACGAGCTTATCAAAGATATTCTGCAGATCCCTAACCATCAGCTCCAGAGCCATGGAAGACATGAGATATCATAGCTGGAGTATTTTTTTATGAGATTACGATGGGAGGCAACATCGAATATTTTAGGCTAGATCTCACTCACTAACCGAGGGTGGCAAACATGAGAGACTGAGAGTAGATCTGGTACTTATGCAATTGGTGCTTCCTATGACTAGAGAGCAACTAATAATAAAGTAGTACAAGAAATTGCATTACTAAGGATTGATTTAGGGGTGCTAGAAAAGCAGTTTGCAGCGGTTAATTTTGAGAAAGTGAATGCAGTTACAACATATGGGTCATCTTCCAAAGCGAACGAGTTAGAATTAGAAGAGGAAACTAATTATTTGGATTATCAAATGGCAGGTTTCCAAGCCCAAGGGAAAGGGAACAAAGGTCAGAACTATTATAATAGATAAAGAGACCATAGAAGAGAGTGAGATGGTAATTGGGGGATAAGAATAACTATAGAGAGAAGAGAGATAGGTATATTCCACCTAGTAGACAGGATGTAGAATCCAAAATAAAAGAGATGCTGGATAAGCTGGTGAAGGGTTAAGAAAGTCAAGAGGCCATCCTTAAGGAGATTAAGGCTGATATTACAGGGTTGACCCAGAAGATCAAGTCATATGCCACTGCTATCATGCAGTTGGAGCACTAGTTTGGACAGATGTCAGTAACTCTAAACCAGGGGCAGGAAGGAACTATTCAAAGCAACACAATGGAAAATCCAAGAAATAATGGTCATATACTTGCTATTACCATAAGGAGTGGTACACTACTATGGACCCCTCACTACCTATTGATGATGAGACACCTGCTGCTAAGTCTGATAGGTAACAAGTGATAAAGGTACAGTTATTGAAGAAAAAAGTAAAGATCCAGTCATTGAGCCAGAAGTTTGATAGATTCCAAAAACACCCCCATCTTTTCCTCAATAATTGAGAAAAAGGAAAGAGAAAGGAAAGTTCAAGCAGTTCATTGAGATGCTGAGAGAATTGAGCTTGAACATACCTCTTTTTGAGGCATTAGAGAAGATGCCTGGATACGCCAGGTTCATGAAATAGTTGGACACAAGGAAGAAAGAAGTGACTTTTGAGGACATTGATGGTGTGCACCACTGCAGTAAAGTCACGACTAGGTCCTTTGCATAGAAAAAGGGTGATCCCAATGCATTCACCATACCGTTCACCATTGGGTCATCTCAATTCGCCTGAGCCTTATGTGATTTAGGGGCCATTATTAATTTGATGCCTCTGGCCATATTCAAGAAATTGAGCTTAAACCCTCCAGAACCGACTTTGATGCGACTATTGATGGTTTACCGCACAGTAAAGAAGCCTATGGGAATCTCATTTGATGTGATTGTGAGGGTGGATAACTTTATCTTTCCTGTTGACTTTGTCATCTTGTACTATAAGGTTGACATCGAGATGCCCATTATTATGGAAAGACCGTTCATGGCCACAGGCAGAGCTATGGTTGACATGGAAAAAAGTGAGATAAAATTTAGAGTCGACAGTGAGAAGACGACATTCAACATCTGAAAGTCTATAAAGCAGCCAACCGACATAAGGATAGTGTCGGTAATTAATTGTATTGATGACCAGGAAGGATATTCCTATGGGTATCTTGATGAATTCTTAGTAGTCAAGATTCCTATGTCGTGTTGCATCGTTAAATCAAGCACTGCATGGGAGGCAAATCATGGGGTTATTGGTGAAGTCTGAGTAACCAATATAGCCACGTCATGCCGCAACGTTAAATCAAGCACTGAGTGGGAGGCAACCCACTATTTTAGTGTTCATGTTTTAGTTGTTTTGTTTTTTTGTAGGTTTTTAGCTTTCGGACCTTACGCAGAATATGGTAAAAATTGCTACATTCATCGATTTCCAAGTAAGGGGACAATGTGAGAATTCCATCATGGTAATATGTCTCACATGGTAAGTTGAGTAATAAGTCAAAAAGTTGAACTTTTGAGGCTGAAAAATAGTAAGCTATAGACTCTGGCATTTAATTTTACTTTGGGACCTAAAACTTAGGTTGTGCGACCATAAGTATCTAGAAAAATGTCGAAAAAACAAATCCAAATTGCTAAAGAATGGGCCAAAAATTTTGGCCCAGTACCTGCGTCCAGTACATGCGGGCCACAAGTACTACCTGCACCCAAGGCCCGACTGTGGGTACATGGCGCGGGTACGTGCCGCGGGTAGGTCAAATTTTGGGCCCATTTTTTATTTAAAATTTTGGGCCCTCCAACATTTAAATATGACCTAAAGCATACCCCCACCTAGATAAAACATCATTACCTTTATTCTAATCCTCAAAACTTCACTTTTCTCTTTAAATTCAAACTTTTCACTTAAAACATAAACCAACCCCACACTTAAGTAAAGGATAAATTGGCACTTGTTTGAGATACCAACTTATCCCAACACGCTAAAAACAAGTTTCAACCTTGTTTTTGTATGAGGTAGTCATTATTATCTTCTGGTTCTTCATATAAGAGGTAACTTTCTTGGCTCCTAATGGTTATATTTTGGTTTATCTATTGTTGAAAAAATTTGATATGTGTACTTCATTGAAAAATATATATAAAATATCATGCTTGTAAGCGGTATCCTTAAAGTAGCCTAAAATCATAAGGTAGGGCTTTGTTTTGAACTAAAATCCTAAGTTTAGGCCCTGGCCGGAAGTTGAACTTGAATGAATAGAGTAATACCACGAGTTGAACATGTTATTTGCTTTGAAATTCATGATTCTTTATTAGTGTGGATATATTTGACTTTCAGGGATTTCAAATAGGTTATAGGGGTGTGAAAATTGAGGAAAAATTTGACCTTTTAGAATTTTGAGTTTTTCTTCAACTTTTGCTATCCCTCACTTTTGTTGGAAACTAATGACTGGTATTTTAGGTACACATAGCACCTAAAGTAGTGGAGAAGAAGAAGAATGGTACTTTGAGAAGACAGGCAGAGTCTCCTGATCCTAAGGGATCAATGAAGGAGTACTCGAAGTAGCGATGTAGGGTGACATAGAGAGTCATGGGAGGGCAAACTCGCTAGGCTGCTCAGTCGGCTACAGCCTGGCCAAGGATGAATTCCGCACATATATCACCCCCACATGCTCTTTCATCTCATGATGATAAGGAGAGCGAGACAGAGTTAGAGACTACTCCACATATTATTGCTCAGAACCCCCAGTCTAAGGAGGGGTCCTAGGATTCATCTGATAAGGTTGAGAAGGAGCAGTCATCTATGGTGCCCCAGTCTAAATATGGTATCTCTACTCATGTATAGAAGATAGAGATATCCAATCTAATAAAGGTGCCGATCAGCCTTCCCACGTTGCTTTAGTATAATAGAGTCCTGCTCCTGCACCTGCCCTAGATATACCTCTTGAGAAGGGATATCAGAGGTAGTGTGTCGAAGGGATGCGGGAGATTTATGATATTGATAGTCATGTTTAGGAGTTGGGCAGGCCTATGAGATATATTTATGAGGATCATCAGATCGACTTATTGGTGATACAGTGAGTATCATAGCTACAGGCAATATTTAATAGATATCAGCTAGAGTGGATGACCAGACCACTCAGTTCCTACATCTCGACTATAGTACGTGAGTTTTATGTATCCTATAGAGCTACCATAGTCCATACTATTCACCATCATCCATGCTTTATCAAATTTTCATGACAGCCACAACTTGATCACATACTGGTTAAAGGGGTCAAAGTTGACATATTGACAGAGACTATCCACAGAGTCATATTTACCCCAGATTACATCACTCTTGCATCTATATTTGAGTGTGACCATAGACTGAGGATCGCATGAGATTAACATATCATATAGATGTTGAGCACCAACTAGAGAGGGTTGATATGGCTAGGTCGATAGTCAGTTATATTACACCACTGGGTGATGTGACCCCATGGATTAAGGGTCAGGAAATGATCAAGAAGGGACTCTTGATAGTAGAGGCCAAGTTTTGATGGTTACTGATTAGATACAAATTGATACCCACTTCTTTACATAACACATTAATGTGGGGAAAAGCAGCATTGGTTGCCTGTCTGATGGTTGGGGATGATGCTGATTTTACAGCTATTCTGATACATGTGCTATATAATAGAGCCTTTGGTAAGCTGACTAATTTGCCATTTCCTTGCATGATCCAGAGGCTATGTCATAAGGTCAAAGTGCCTGGGTTACCAGGTATTGATGAGAGAGTACCTACTACCACGACTGCACAGATGAGGATCATGAAAGTTTAGCACCTTTTGGTATATCTAGGAGATTGAGATAGTGGAAAGCAGTACCATAGGCCCAGCCTGAGGGGCCAGTGGTTTTTGTAGATCCTGATGAGTCCATACAGATAATGTGGGTATTGGTATTGACATGGACATACAGAAGAAGAGAGATTCTCCAGATTTGAGAATTTGGGTATTGGTATTAACATGGACACACAGGGAGAGGGGACACAGGCTACTTCTTCTTTAGCCCTAGCTTTGAACTCAGATTCGGTTAGTGCATCTATAGATCCTGTTCGTCCATCCACTACAGCTCCTATGATAGGTATGATTACTATATCCAGTGAGTCTTTATAGAGCTTAGTGGATGGCCAGAGAGATACAGCTGCTCAGTTGAAGGTGGTTGAGACCGAGATGACTACCCTCTTTGGGCAGATAAAATCAAGGGCTAGGACTAAAGTTAAGCAGGTCAAGGCTATATATGAGGCTTCTCAGTGAGCCATACTTTCAGAGCTGCATGCTGATTTTTAGACACAGATCGATAAACTAGAGAGATGGGTTACATCCCGATATACAGAGATAGGTGCACTAGATCTAGTTCAGCTATGAAAGGATTTTGATATCTAACGAGTAGAGGTACACTCTCTTACATAGAGTCGTGTAGCAGCTACTCCCTCGACTTTACCTTCTGTGGTCTAGATATCATCTTTGCATGCACCGAGATACTTTGACTTCTTTGCGGAGGAGGAGGAGGAGGTCCCAGCAGTTGGAACCAAGAGAGGTCACTTAGATAATTTTTAGGATACTGATATGATAGAGGAGGAGGCCATTAAAAAGGCCAGTCATAATTCTTTAGAGACTGCATTCATCGACAGGAAGAGGCATACATCTATAATAGAGGGTGCATCCATTAGTAGTACACCACCACTATCGCCTTCGCCAGCTTATATGCCCCCATCTAGGGATGCTCCTGACTCGAGCGCCTAGTGCATCCCAGGTATGTTCTCACTTCCTTATATTTTGAGTTATTTTAGTGTATTGAGGAAAGTATGCAGTATTTTAGTTGGGGGTAGGCATACCATGCCGCCATGGGTTTTTTTTGTGCTTCTTTTCCTATCGACCTCGGTATGATTGAAGAACCGATAAGTCTAGGATAATTATGTGTCGTATTTTTTTTTTCTTCGTGTTGTGTTGTGTTTGTGTGTAATTAGAAGATTTTTGAGTATTTAGGTCAGTATTCATATTTTGATTGATTTTTCATGCCCTCAAAAATTTTATGTTTTAGAACTGTGTTGATGTATATATGTGTGAATTTTGTGGATCTTGTTATGATATTAGTATTAGGGATATGATAATCACTTTAACAATTGCATGAACAGGATAGGTTGTAGTTGGTGATATTGACTCTATGTTATGCATGTGTGAGATACTACCTAGGTCCCTTTGTATGTAGAATTCATAACTTTCCTAGTTAGTCTTGCCTAGGTTGACGGATAGTCCGTTAGGAAAGGATCACAGGTCGTTTTTTATTTCGGTTCACTTTAGCCTAAATGACCTTCCATGCGTGCATTATATCCTTTGATCCCTGCTTTGAGCCTTGTAAACCTATTTTTTCTTGTTTTAACCATTTACCTTCCAATTTGTATTATAACTTACCTATTTTGGCCCAGGTCCTCCTAGGACTTTGTGCACCTCAACACAGGCAAAATGCCTAAGTTGAGGGTGGCTATCATAGAGGTGCATAGTATAAAATGGGTATGAAGAAGGGTAAAGAGAAAAAGATAGTAGGGCTGAGTGTGGTAAAAAAGAAAAGAAAAAGAAAAAGAAAAGAAAAAAATTGTGAAAAATAGAAAAAGAAAGAATAAAAGACCACACCCAACCTGAATGTGCATAAAAGAATAAAAGGGAGAAATAAGGGCGGAATAAAGAGAAACTTGTCTAATAAGTGAGACCCCAAAGTTATTGTAGTGTCAAGGGGGCTTAGTCACTTCATATGTACATATGTTCCATACAATTCCCCCAAGCCTACAAAGCCGATAAAAGTCCTATAGTGATCCTAACTTGACTATCTGAATGCTAAGGTAAAGAAAATAAGGACAAGCCTATGGTATTTGACATGCATTGATTGGAACTTCTTTGTTGAGTGTGAGTGTATCTTGAGCATCCCTACATTGACATGCATGATTTCATATGAGTAAGTGGGACATCTTTGTTGTGAAAGCACTTGAGTCATGTTGCTAGGTATTTACTTGTTTGGGTAGTGTAATTTTTATCTATGAGTGGTTGTCTGTTGCTAATTTAATTTCCATGGCTTGATTCCATTGTGTCATACTATTGTACTTTATGTTCATACACAGTTGGTTTTGAAAATTGAGATTGGAGGGGGATGTTGTGACTTGAACTTAATGTGATGACTGACTTCCTTGAATAGCTTAGATTCTCCTAGTTAAGCGTCATTTTTGTTTGTTGTGTTTTTGATGCCTGAGGACATGCAAACATTCTAAGTTGAGGGTGTTGATGTGCTATAGAAATATAGCACTTTCAACGCTTAAAACAAGGAAAATATGCAAATTTCTGAGGCCTTTTGTGAGATATCATCTATTTTGGGTATGTTTTGCAGGAAACCATATTTTGAGTGATAAGTTTGTGAAAAGGGTGAACAAAGGTGTTTTTTACCACATTTGGAGATATTATGGATGTTTGAGATGTTTTCCGACCTGATTGTGATCAATGCATGTTCGAGAGTCAAAGAAGAGCTGAAAAACTAATTCCCAGCACCTACTAAGTCAACGTACGGACACATGTAGACCTACGGACCACATATAGACAAAGCAAGTGCCAAAAACCCAAAATCTCGAGAGCTAACTTGCAGGAAAATTGTCCATCTAGTACCTACGGCTTGCACCTACGCCCTGTGCCAGACCGCAGGCACTACCTACGCCCTACCAGACCACAGGTACAGGGAGCAGGTGACCACCGACCCAATTTTCTCCTATTTTATTCGGGCTTTATTTTTAGGGTTTTCTCATGTACTAGAAATACTTTAATGTACTTTTTAGTATAAAAACACACTTTTAACACTCAAAATCATTTTTTATTTCAAGATCCATCTTTGGTCTTTGGATTTCCTTGTATTGACTTTGATTGATTATTCAGTTTACAATTGTGGGTTTTCATTTATCTTGTCATTGTGATTTCATCTTTGCTTTCCAGTATGAATGTTATTGATTTCTTAACAATCATGAGCGGCTAAAACCCTTAGCTAGGGTTGTGGAAACCCTAGTGAATTGACGAAGTAGGGGAAGTGCAATTATTGATATGAACCAATACCCATGGCATGCTTACATCTCCCAAGCGCACACGTAAGTGTACATGGTCTACCAAGTTGTAAAGTGGACTTCAATAAAGCCGAGTTATCGATCCCACAGGGACTTGGTTTCGCCAACTATCCAATTCTAGTTTAATGATTGAGAAAAAGTAAACAATAAAGTTTTGGACTTGTAAACTAAAAAGTAAACTAAACTAATGCGGAAAAGTAAATGACTTAGGACAATCAATGGATAGAGAACCAGGGTTAAGGCTTACGAACAATCATACTCCGTTATTGAATTTCATTCGTTAAATCACTTATCTTGGTTGTTGATTCGTAGGGTTAATTGCATGATCATAGTTATCCAACCTCTAATCCTTTACCTAAGTTGAACCTTACAACTACATTGTTTAGCGGGGATGTAATAATTCAATTAGGCTATTTAAGCTATCATCCTACAGGTGAATCAAGTAAGGCTTCTAAGTACATTCCTGTCCTATATGCTAATTTGAATTCCTTATTTTATAAAGAAATAAGAATCATACTTCATCTATTCCCATGTTCTATCTCTCTATTCCCTCTCCCTAGATCACAAGGTTGATAATACATGTATTCTAAGGGTAATCAATCCTCCAAATAATTAAATCAAGAAACAAACAACCATAATGATAAGAAATTAAACAAAATTAATTCAAAAAAAAAGTAGTTATGATCTTGGCCTTAACCTCGGAAAGGGAGTTTTAGCCTTTAATGGACATATTCATCATCCAATCTCTTGAATTGATGATACAAACCATAAAGAAAACTAAAGTAAAGAGATATAAACCCTAAAAGAAGTGTTAAGAAGCCCCAAGATGTCCAAAAGTATGTAAGAACGTGATATAACATGTATTTATATTATAGGAGCAATCCAAGTCCATGTTGGAGTTGGAAATGTTCAGTTATTGAGCCCGGGAGTGGAGAGGGTGCCGCCCTGGCTATAGCCCCGCTCCAGGCAAAAGTGTGCCCTGGGTTGAGCGTCGCTCCAGGCAAGGCATCACCTCCATATTGCCTTGGTTCACTATTTTGGTGACTTATAAACCATTTAGAGTGCTGCACGTGCCAAAAATCCTTCCCACACGCCCTCACTCTCCCTGGACATTTCAGATGTCCAAATTTACGTCAAGTTGCGTATTGTGCTTCCGTGATCCATTAAAAGAAATTTTGAGTTATGTCCACTTGATTATAAGCTTGTATATCCTTCATATATCATCATAATACATTCACCAAGCATCATATACCATTAAACACAATAATTTAAAGCTCAAAACAACACAACATCCAACACGACGAACTAGAAACACGAGCTAAGACTATGCTTCATTCACTTTGATCTTTAGCTTGACCCTTGAACATTATAATCAAGTTTTTTCACATATAAATACACAATAACAACCTCAAGAACTCATTAATCACATTAGAACCCAACACGATAGACTAGACAAACACCTAGCTCAAGATAGTCACACTAGTTTTCTCGGTTGAATTCTAAATGATCAATTTGAATCAAAACTTATTTGAAAACACCATTAAACACTGTAAACACATAAATGGACACTTAGATGCACATTTATATCATTATAAACACACTAAGAACATGAATTATCCTCAAAACAAGTCTAAAAATACTAGAATAGCAAGGCTAGAATGCATAAATACACCCAACATCACCACCCCACACTTAAAGCCTTGTTCGTCCTGGAACAATTCTTAACTATAAGCATCATGAGATGAAGAGACTCCAAAATTTTACTACATGCAAGAAACTCAAGCTATTACTACAATGACTATATGGAATGCAAGTTTACAACACTACGCATGTTATACATAATTGAAAGCTCAAGAATCCAGTCCAAAACACCCTAGCCTCAAGAATTGACTCAATACATGGCAAACTCATACATATTTATCAATATAAAACATCATACAAATCACCCACATTCATTAAACATGTGCCCTCACAATAAGAGAGTTACCCATAAACACTCACAATAATGCAATTATCATAATGGGTATACAAATCATACGCTCACTCTCACAAAGAATTAACAAATTACACATAATGAACCATAGGCTTGCCCTTAGTGTCATACTCCACTAATATTAGAAAGTGAAATTTAGGATCAAATAGGTCTTTTTTGGGTTGTAATGTAGGCTAAGGGACGAGTAGGAACTATTTTGGCCAAGAATAGTGGCTATCTTCCCTAAGTGTTTTAATACATCACAATTTTTCACATAAAACCACCTTCAACAACCTATTCACACTTTTTCCATCTACCCATATCTTTTTCTTATGACCCATCTTTTTTAAGCATTTTTACAAACACATGGTGGGCGTTGTTTATTCCTTCAAAATTTATTTATTTTTATTTTTCATAACCATGGAAATATTTCTAACACCATTTACATCACTCCCAACCACCACACATAAAGTATAAACACCAATAACTATTATCTTGGGGCATCAATTTCACCTTTTTCTTCTTCAAATTCTCAAACTCCTTTCTCAAATTCATTTTTTTCATTAAAGCACTTAGGAGCTTTTTGGATCAAATTAAGGTCTATCAAAGAAGGGATTAGGCTACTTATAGGATACCAAAGAAAAGGCTAAAGACACAATAGAGGTTAACAAGGATAATGCACAAAGGGTAGGACAAATAGAAAGTACAAAACAAGGCTATCAAAGAAATGCCTAAATCTTTTCCTAAACCCACGCTCTTTATTTCGCTTTGCACACACATTGGGCAAGTTCTAAACATCATATGCAACAAGGAATACACAAATACCTTACACACACATGGCACATGTTTGATTCACATAGGATCATCATAGACTCCCAACCACACAATAGCATGAATTCAAATTTTAAGCCAACAAGTACAAGAGTCAAAACATGAGCCTAAGAGTCTCAAAAGTAGAAATTCCCTCAATCAACATGCTTTTATCAAACAAAACACTTGCACCATGCAATCAAAAATAGCACCAACTCAAATATCTCACTTATTCCTATCCTAAAAAAAATAAATAGAGCCAAAAATTAGGAATTTCCCAATTTTCCCACCCCATACTTAAAAATTTACTTTGTCCCCAAAGTGAACTTTTAAAGTAAGAGACAAAAATACTCTTTGAGGCCTCTAGGCCTAGCTAGTAGCATCTTTAAATATCAAGAAGGTTCGTGGACCCCACACTCAGTCTTCGTCATGCTTCAAGCTCAGGTTTTTGGTACTCAGACTTCCCATCAACCTGCGACTCAACCAAAAATAAAAACTACGTGATATATAAAAAACTAAAAACTAAAAATAAAACATACCTTAGCTTGGGTTGCCTCCCAAAAAGCGCCTAATTTAGTGTCACGGCACGACCCAATGAACTTTTTCCTCCACTTTTAAGATATGAACTTCACCCCCAACTTCGCATCCATATTTTTTCCTTGCTCATAGGGTGGTGGTACAAAGATTAAGGAACTGAGGAATAGATTGTGCATGGTAACCCACTCGGCCTCGAAGTAAGGTATGTTTTTATATTGTTTATCCGGTGTAAGATTAAGAATATAGGATTCTTGTTCCTCATCTTCACACTCTTCCACTATTTCAAATGATTCCACAGACAAGAAATCATCTAAACATAATGTAGAAAAGTGCTTTGAGTGAGGCCCAACCAATCCTACTTTAAAATTCACACTATCCACAACACCCTCACTCTTATTCACCTTCTCAATTTCAGTCTCAAGAAAAAAATGACAACTGAATGGTTGCGATTCATATGGTGATGGTAGTATATCCTTAACCTTCAACAATTTCAGTTTTCGAGTACTCAGACTTCCTCGAACTATTAGCAACTTTGTCTTCAACAGGTTGGAAAGTCAACTCTGTTTCTACCTCCTTAATTGTCTTTGAAGCCTCCCGATGGTTCTTCATGTCTGCTAACAACTGCTCTTGAGACACTAAAAGTTGTTTGAGCATCTCTTCCAAGTTGATAGTTGCACTACCAGAAATTCACTATTTTCCGACCGAAATTTCCAACTGAAAAAAGTAGTCAGAAATTTTTGACTACTTCAGTCGAAAATTTCCGACTACTTCAGTCGGAAAATTTATTTTTTTATTATTATTTTTTTATCAAATATTTTCCCTATACTATTTGTGACTACAACTGTCAGAATATTTGATGGTAAATTTTGGGAAATATATATTTCGACTGTTGTAGTCGGAAATATAAATAATTAAATAAATATATTAATAAATATATAATCAGTACCAATGTATTTTCGACCATTGTAGTCAGAAATATAAATAATTAAATAAGTAAATTATTAAATATATATATATATTTTCGACCACTGTAGTCGAAAATACTAATAGCTAAATAAATATATGACTAAATATATAATTATACCAAATTAAATAATTATTTAAATAAATTATTACCAATATATTTTCAACCACTGTAATCGAAAAAATAAATAATAAAATAAATAAATTATTAAATATATATTTCCGACCATTGTAGTCGAAAATATAAATAATCATATAAATTAATTATTAAATATATGTTTCTGACCACTGTAGTCGGAAATATAAATAATCAAATGAATAAATTATTAAATATATATTTTCGACCACTATAGTTGGAAATATATTTAAATAAATTAATACCAATATATTTTCGACCACTGTAGTCGAGAAAATAATTAATCAAATAAATGAATTATTAAATATATATTTCCGACCACTGTAGTAAAAAATATAAATAATCAAATAAATAAATTATTAAATTTATATTTCCGATCACTGTAGTCGGAAATATAAATAATCAAAAAAATAAATTATTAAATATATATTTCTGACTACTGTAGTCAGAAATATTAATAGCTAAATAAATATATGACTAAATATATAATCATATCCTTATTTAGAAATTAAATAATTATTTAAATAAATCATTACCATTGTATTTTCAACTATTTTAGTCGAAAATATAAATAATAAAATAAATAAATTATTAAATTTATATTTTCGACTACTGTAGTCGAAAATACTAATAGCTAAAGAAATATCTATCATCTTTGGCATTGTAACCTACCGGCATAGACTTTATCTTGCCAAACAAAATCATTACACTAGCATAAAGCCATTGTAGATCCTTTCACTAGTCAGTGACTACTTCTTATACTAAAAAAACATTGTTTGCTTGAGAAAATAAGTAAAATAAATTATTACATATATTTTTTCGACTATTATAGTCGGAAATATTAATAACTAAATAAATATATGACCTAATATATAATTATATCTTTATACAAAAAATTAATAATTAATTAAATATATTATTAATTAGATTTCTGACTACTTTAGTCGAGACATTTAATAATAAAATAAATATATTACTAAATACATTACAAAAAAGCTTCACTATAAATATATTAAATGTTTTCGACTACTGTAGTCGAAAATATTGAATAATTAAATATATTCAACTTTACATCCGATTGTAGTGGTCGGAAGATTATATTTATTAATCTGTAGAGGTTTTCTTTCCTTTTTCACTTCACTTCCTCTCTCTCCCTCTCTAAACTAAATTAGGGCAAAGTGTCTCTCCATCGAAACCATTGAAGCTGTAGTGGTTGCCTTTCTCCATCGAAGCAGCAGTGGTTGCAGCATCGGTATGATCTCTCTCTCTCACACACATTCACCATTTAGCTATGGAAAAAATTATTTTTCTTCTTCTTCTTTATTTTCTATTTTCTTCGTATTACACTACTTTCTCTCTCTGACTAACTTGTCTACGAGCCTATGAGTCAAGTTTGGCGATCCTGAAATTTTGGTATATTAAATTAGAATAGGTCTTTTTCTATCTTTTGGGTTTTAATTTTCTCATCTTACCAAGATCTCCATTGAATGGAATTAGAAAGAAAGGTTTTCTTTTTCAGGCAAAAAGAACCACCATCGTGGTAGGGGGTTAGTCCATCCCCTATCCTGCATCTGTTAGCATTTAGATAAAGTCTGGTGTTACAAGGGGGGATTTACCCAGACCTCTGTCAATTTAAGAATAAAAAGTTCATCCTTAAACAAAATATGACCTATGTCTAGACTTAATCCTAGTAAAAATGATATAGAACCTCATGGAATAATGCATGAGTTTGAGGCTGTTTAGAAGTTGGACAACAATAATACACCAAGTATAGATATTACAATCCACGAGCAAAAGTATAGTTATTCTTCTTGACTTTGATTCTGAAATTAGTAGTTCCGTCATTGGTATTCTTCAATATATCTTTGACTTGTCTTAGCATAGAGATAGCTTCAGTGAAGAATGCTTCTTACTTCTTTTTAGCTCCTATGTTTGTTAATGCATCAGCCATACAGTTAGTTGTAACAGTGGCTTAAAAAGAAAGGTTTAAACTATTAAGTTATGAACTTTTTAAAATGCTACCATGAACTTGTATGTTTACCTAGAAGAACAAATATGGAATTCATTTATTCAAATAAAGTTCCTTTGATGTATTTGCATCGAAGTACATTTTTTTACAAGTTTTTGACAGAGTTGTCAATCGAGATATCAGTTCACCCCCCTTTGTTATACAAGTAGTTTGACTTACCTATGATGGGTAGTCTTCTTGAATTACATTATTTTTCCTCTCATCTTTGGATACTTTATGTTGAATCTTGCACTGGAAGCATATTCTATATTCTGAGTTGAATTTATCAGATAAAAAGTTTTGCATTTGAGTCTCTTAGTTACCACCATAAGTGGTATGCCACAAATATCATCACTTTCATTTCCAAGTAGGTGTTCTGATGTACTGTCAAACTTGGTTGGATTTGGTTGGTGAAGTTTTACACTCTGTCGAGTTTGGACTTTGGAGCATTTAGGATTTTAAATTTTCAAACTTAATCATTATTTAGATTTATATAAGAGTTATGTACACATTGAGTTTCAAGCCGGGGGTCTATCAAAAACAACCTCTCTATCTCACATTTGAGGTAGTGGTATGGATTGCGTACACTTACCCTCCCCAGACCCTACGTTTAGGGCATCCAGTAAGTGTTCTGCAAGGAATTTATGGGCTATTTATTGAACCTCCTAGATATTTTACTTTCTGGTCTTTTGTTGAATGTACAGTACAACTGCTAGTGGGCATTCTTCTCTGCTTTCTGGTATTTTGTTGAATGTGCAGTAAAACGTTTCTCTAAAGTGCTATCTATCAACTGCTATATACTTAATAGCATATAAACATTTTTTATGTGTTTGCTATGAGACATTTTCTGTCGACAATCATTTTCTTATTAATAGAAGATAAGTATATTAAATTGTTCAAATGGATGCCAGTTGTTATACATTCAGTATGATAAGTAAATTAAAATGGTTTTTTATGCTATACCGTACAATGCATAGAAGGATGCTATGCTAGAAAAAAAAAGCTTGTTTGGTGAACTTGAAGGATATGGCATATCCACTATGTAAAGTGAAGAAGAAAAATATTTTTACATGTTGTTCTGATGCTGGTTTTTGACAAGTATATGGAGCAAATTACTCAATTAGATGGGCATTGATAGACAGTTAGTTCACTGAAAAAGTGAGGTTGACTGGATTGTGGCAAATACCAACAAAAAAATTTGTAAGCTAGAGGTGTTCAAAATTACACTTGTAACTTTAGATTCCATCTATGTTGTTTGTTTTTAAATCTCTAATCTACTAAAACTAACTATTAAAAATTGAGATAAACTAGTGAAACTAGCTATGCTGTAAAACCTTTTGCAAATTTTGCATTCATTATGAAGGTAATTTTGTTTCCTTTGGCATCTAAAAACTGGCACTAATTCAACAGCAGCATTCGTCGTAGCTAATTCGACTCTTGATGACCACCCATATATTGATTTAGCTATTGATGGAGATGAATTCGACCCCAATTTTGATCTTATCAAGGGTTGAGGTGGGGTTTTATTGAGAGACAAGATGGTTGAGGCTGTGTTGGAGAAGTTTGTTGTTATGGTGGATGATTTGAAGCTCGTTTCGGGTTTAGGTAGATCCGGGTTGGCTATGCCGGTTGAGGTGGTGCAGGTTGTTGGAAGTATAATTTTTTTAGGTTACAGGAGTTGTTTAATGAAGAGGAGGTTAATGGAAAGCTTATATTGGATGGTAATGGGAAGCCTTATGTGACCGACAACTCAAATTATATTATGGATTTGTATTTCAAGACTCCTATTAAGGATTCTTCTGCTGCTGGTAAGGAGATTGTGGCATTTGAAGGAGTGGTAGAGCATAGATTATTCTTGTATATGACTATTGTTGTTATTATTGTTGTTATTATTGCTGGCAAGGAAGGAGTCAATGTCAAGAGCAAGTGAAACTTTAAATTTTTCGCTCTCACCTGGTGAGAACTGAACAACTTTAACTTCTGTTTTGAGTAGAATTTTTAGACTTCATTATCATTTCGAGGGAATAAGAGTTGGTTGTTATAACATTAATAAGTTTTTCGGCATTTTTTTGGAGATGTTTAGTAATAATACTCCCATCTAAATGTAATTTGTATATTAGAATGGAAAAGAAATATTTTTTGTTGATTTCTCTTTGTTGCTGAGCATATGGCTATTTGATCATTTGAATTCAATTTGCTTTTAGAAATTAATTAATCGTTTATTGAGATAAATGTAGTCGGTATTTTATAGGTGAATATTTATTTATTAAAATTCTGACTATAATAGTCAGAATAATTATAATTATTAAATAATTATTTATTAAATTTTCGACTACAGTAGTCGAAATAATCATAATTATTAAATTTTCGACTATAGTAGTAGGAAGAATTATAATTATTAAATAATTATTTATTAAATTTCCGACTACCGCAGTCGGATGATTTATAATTATTAAATAATTATTTAGTAAATTTCCGACTAGAGTAGTCGGTATATTTATATTATTAAATAAATATTTATTAATTTGCCGACTGCCTTTCTGACTACAGTAGTCAAAAATTTCTGACTAAAGTAGTCGGAAATATTTTTTCGACAAGCTATATTCCGACTACCATGAAACAGTCAAAAAGTAGTCGAAACTACCTTATTTTTTTACTACATCAGCCGTCATAAATTTGATATTTTCTAGTAGTGTTGACTGATTTGGTTGGGCCTGTTGAAACTGCTGCTGCTAGTTGTTCCATGGTTGTATTTTTGGCTAAGTCTGCAATATTTGATAGTAGCTGTTTATATAATTTTGCCTTTGAGCATAGCCCACAAACAATTCTGAATCGGGATTGACAGCACACATAGTTGCAGTGTGACCACTTTGACTACAAACCAAACACCAAGTTACAGTCTGCTCCACAGATAAAATAGTATCTGCATCGTATTGTGAAGGTCCTTTCCACGCACTTCGATCAAGATCTGGACAATAAGCTTTATGATATGGTCCCCCACAAAAATAACAAGAATCGTCATCACTCGAAAACCATCTATTCCAGGATGACATATCAAGAAGTGTGATACAAAGAGAAACAAAAGAAAATAAAAAGAAACTAAACAAAAACTATTTACAACTCAATATAGAAAAACTAAAAATAAGATAGTTCCCTAGTTACAAGTCCCCGGCAATGGTTCCAAAAATATGACAGTGCCCAAGCACACACGCAAGTGTACATGGTCTACCAAGTAGTAAAGTGGCCTTCAATAAAGACGAGTTATCTATCCCACATGGACTTAGTTTTGCTAACTATCAAATTGTAGTTTAACGATTGAGAAAAGGTAAAGAATAAAGTTTTGGAATTGTAAACTAAAAAGTAAACTAAACTAATGCGGAAAAGTAAATGACTTAGGAAAATAAATAGATAGAGATCCAGGCTTAAGGCTTACAAATAATCATACTACGTTATCAAATTTCATTCATTAAATTGTCTATATTGGTTGTTGATTTATAGGGTTAATTGCATGATCATTGTTTTCCAACCTTTAATCCTTTACCTAAATTGAACCTTACAGCTACATCGTTGAGCATGAATTTAATAATCCAATTATATTATTTAAGCTACCATCCTACGAGTGAATTAAGTAAGGCTTCTAAGTACATCCATGTCCTAGAGGCTAATTCAGATTCCTTATTTTATAAAGAAATAAGAACAATACTTCGTCTATTCCCATATTCTATCTCCCTATTACCTCTCCCGATATTATAATGTCGACAATACATATATTCTAAGGATGATCAATCCTCAAAATAATTAAATCAAGAATAAACAAACAACCATAGTGATAAGCAATTAAACAAAATTAATTCAAAACGAAAGTAGTCATGATTTTGGCCTTCACCCCAGAAAGGGAGTTTTAGCCTTAATGGACATATTCATCATCCAATCCCTTGGATTGATGATACAAACCATAAAGAAAACTAAAGTAAAGAGATATAAACCCTAAAAGAAGTGTTGAGCAGCCCCACAACTAGTCCAAAACTTCCAAAAATATGTAAAAACATGATAGAACATGTATTTATAGTATAAGAGAAAGCTAAGTCCATGTTGGAGTTGGAAACGTTTAGTTATTAATCTCAGGAGTGGAGAGGACGCCGCCCTGGCTATAGCCCTGCTCAAGGCAAGGTTGCACCCTGGATTGAGCGCCGCTCTAGGCAAGATGTCTCCTCTATATTGCCTTGGTTAAATATTTTAGTGCCTTATGAACCGTTTGGAGTTTTGTACGTGCAATAATGCCTTCCCACGCGCCCTCACTTCCTTAGACATTTCAGGTGTCCAAATTTACTTCAAGTTGCGTATTGTGCTTCCGTGATCCATTCAAAGACTTTTTGAGTTGTTTACACTTGATTTGAAGCTCTTATATCCTTCATATATAATCATAATACATTCAAAAAGAATCTTATATAATTAAACACAATAATTTAAAGCTAAAAATGACACAACATCCAACACAACAAACTAGAAACACTAGCTAAGACTAGGCTTCATTCACTTTGATCTTTAGCTCATTGTTTTGACTCTTGTTTTGATCCAATTAGCCCTTGAACATTATAATCAAGTTGTTTCACATATAAATACATAATAAAAACCTCAATAACTCATTAATCACGTTAGAACCCAACACGATAGACTAGATAAACACCTAACTCAAGCTAGTCACACTAGTTTTCTCGGTTGAAATCTAAATGATCAATTTGAATCAAAACTTGTTTGAAAATGTCATTAAAATTGTAAATATATACATGGACACTTATATGCACATTTATATCATTATCGACACACTAAGAACATGAATTATTGGTAAAAAAAGGCAAAAAAGACTAGATAGAAAAGCTAGAATGCATAAATACACCTAACATCACATACACTGCTTTATCTTTATTATGATTGATTTCTTAATGGGTGCACACATTAGGATCCCGCCTGTATTTTGCTACTTACTCCAAAAGAGGAGTAGTGACTAGGAAAAGATAAAGACAACAGTAATTTGGGAGTTATTGTCGATTCATTGCTCACAATAGAATATAGTGAATGACCATTACCTTTCATCTAATAACTAGAGACTCAAAAGGTAATAGTTAACTGGTATTAAGATAAGGATTATGTAACGCTCTGAATCTGGAACTCGAAATACTATACGGTGCTCATGACCCTGAAGGACCACAAGCTAACCCATGACTGATATATATACCTGAACACTACATAATATACTGTATGAGTGCGGAAATAAAAAATGAAAGGACATAAGGTTCAAAACTATAACATAACTGATAAAAATATAACATCTGGATGGGGTAAGAAATACCCAAAACAACTAAAATAACTGTCGAAACATGATAGTTTGAAAAGCCTCTAACTGACTGAACTGTCTGAATAAGGGGTTGATGGGACATGTCCCCAACTAACTCCAACTAATAAATTAATTAATGAGATAATAGAGTAATGGTCATTTCCTCGAAGGATGAGGTCTCACTGCTTACTCTGACTGCTGAGACTGGAATGCTATTGATAAGCTAGATCTCGTGCTTCTGAACCTATGGTATAAAATACCATAATGCAAATATGTTAGTACGTTTGAATGTACTAGTATACATATGAGGTAGGCTGAATGCAAAGGGTTCTCATCCATGAACTATACTAACTGACTGGGTAACATGAACGTGAGAATGCATGCATGAATACATGATAACTATAACTGAGTTCGTGAGAACATGATTACTGAACCTGAGTATCGATAACATGAGATACTGATAACTGTATAACTAAAATAACTAATACTGAGCGACTGTATTTGACAGACTAAATTTTGATGGAACTAGCTGAGTTTCATACTATTCTGAGTTGCCTATATCTGACAATACTGAATTTTGTAAAACTATCTGAGTTTTATTACTAAGACTGAATGACTGTATTTGACATTCCTGATTCTGTAATTGAAACTATGGTAAGTAGTTATCTAACTGACATGCCCCTAATACGCCATTATGGTTGAGTTAGGGTCCAATCTGTAACCCCAATTGGAAGGGTGTCAATACCGCGCAACCGGTAAGGACAAGCTGTGAGTGACACTCATCTGATAGTGTCCCCAAAAGAGAAAGGTGGGGACCTTATCTGACAGTTCTTATCCACCTCATCAACCCTCAGCTGACAGTGTTAATGTCTTAACCTATGCTGGCTACATAGTTCTGGAATGCAAGGATGACTTCTAAGAATCACACCCTCATCTGACAGTATGTGTTCCCATCCTTGGGTTCACTCGATGGCAATCCCTACTCCCATCTGAATAGACACTGAACATGGATTACTGAATTGAACTGGACTGAATTAACTGAGTTCTATTGACTGATGGAATAGTACTGAGATTACTGTATTACTGAGTTTTCCTGAGTCACATGACTGACTGAGTTCTATGGATCGTGGCTTGATTGAGGATATTGTGAAATCATGACATTAACTCTAGGTATACAGCTATATTTGTTGGGTACAAGTACCCCCAGGACTCGATGGAAAGAAACTGACAAAAGCATGACTTTCTTGAATACATGACCAACATCACAATCCTTAATTCATTTATTAAGGCATTTCATCAAACATTTGACATGCATAAACTTGTACATAAATGGGGATTTCATATTATCATACTAGTATGGCACTTTTCTTTCACATAGGCATTTAGTCAAACACATGGGGAGCATGTTTTGGTTATACAATCATCAACATATCTAATAATCATGGATACATCAATCAACTTCTAATTTGAAAGGGGATTTATTATGATTTTTATTCAAATCTTCATATACTAGGGTCAACTATTGAAATATGTAATTTAAAACATGAATCAAAACCCCACAACATCATGAACACGAATTTTAATTCAATTTAAATCATGAACATTCATCAATACACAAATTTTGGATTTTTAAAAGAGATTCTTGAGCTTCATGGGTGAAAGGGACCCATGAATCAACACATGGCATACCTTGATTGTGAGTTTCTTAAAGTTCATGGACTTGAAGAACTTGAATTTCTTGATTTCTTAAAGAAGGATTTGGATCTTGATCTTGGAGATTATCTTTGAGAGAAAACCCTAATTTGATATTGTGAATGAATAATGACTTATGAGCCTTGGTCTAATATAATTAGGGGTTAAAACGGGTGGAGAAATACCCAAATACCCTTTAAAAATGACTTAAAATTTACTGAACGGGACCTGAAACGGTCCATTACTGGTTTGACGATCCGTCGTTTCAACCGTCGTACGTGGACCAAAAAAAAGACTCACTGCCTTATAGCGATGGCTTGGGCAACGATCCGTCGTAAGTTCGACGGTCCGTCAACCTTTCCGTCACACCTTATCCAGAAGATTGACTCACTGCCTTGGCTGTAATGGTCTAGGCGATGGTCCGTCGCTAGATCGATGGTCCATCAACCTGGCCGTCGCACCTGGACGATTCTGACAGCTCTGAGTAAAACATCCATAACTTTTTACTCTGATACCGGATTTGGATGAAATTGGTATCGTTGGAAAGATAATTCAATTTTCCACATGATAAAATATGAAAATCTTAAAAATTCCACGTGTATAAAAATGGATTCATATTTCAAAGTAAGTTTCTAACATTCTTTGGATGATTTCAAGATAGGTAGAAGTACGAGGTATTACAGATTAGTAACACGACACCATGAGACTCAAAAGGTAAACGGTGAAATCCTTCTACTTATCCAAAAGACTGTAGGAGGTACATAACTTATCAATTCTGCATGCAAGGTATTGGGTTGGTTCAACAACACACAACAAACCTATGGAGTTAAGACGCCAGGGGGAACACAATTCTAGTGTTCACTTACAACTGATTTTCAACCAAGTTAATATTGTTCTTATCTCGAGACTACTACAAACTAATCCCCCCATTTACTTTTTCTGTTTTGACCATAGACATCAACCACTAAGATCTGCTAAGCCACGTGTTCCCTTGGGATTCGACCTCAACCTTAGTTGGGTTAGTATATTTTGACAGAGACCGTACTATCATCTAAAAGGAGGTGTTGCTTGGACATCATTAACAATAAACCAATCAGTCCCATAAATCATACGTTAAAGCATGAATAAACAATTTTAAATATGAGAAAAGTAATTCAAGTAATAGCTAACCCCTCAATCCAAGTTCAAACCCACAATTTAAATCACATGAATATCCATTCAATTTATGCCATAATGTAAAATTAAAGTTAGGGAAAGAGGAACGTGCCTGAAATATAGAATAATTTGAAGAGGATTCGAAGTTTGGAGCTTAAATAGAGAATTTCTTATAAAACCCTTGAGATTTCTTGGGTTTTGAGATAAAGAGGAAACAATGGTTTTGATGTTTGAAAACTGAAGTAAAGGGATTACTTTATGTTTAAAATTCGTGCAATTGGTAAAAAGACCAAAAAACCCTTACCCCAAGTGAAAAAATAAAAACTGAGCATTTTTAACGTAGTAGCATTGCACACCAATATCGTGGATGCTAGCCTCTGTGACACACTGCTATTACAGAGCTCCAATGGTGTGGCACACCACTATCGCAGAGGCACACTATCTCAGATTTCCAAAATAGCCCCGAACTCCTTCCAAAAATTTCAAAACTTTCTCAAAACACCCTTTTATCATTTCTAAACATAATTCAAGTCAAAAATCAATGTTAAGCACATGGGAGGGTCAAAAATAAAATCATTAAAAAAATTTGGGGTCTTACACAACTGGAGACTTGGAATATTTTTGAGTCTCTGCCACCCCCTCGGGATTTATTCGAAATCTCATATACGCAAACAAACTATACTATCCTATAAAATTCAATATTTCAGGCTCAATGGTACACCCTTTTAATATTTCTAAACATAATTCAAGTCAAAAATCAATGTTAAGCACATGGGAGGGTCAAAAATAAAATCATTAAAAAAATTTGGGGTCTTACACAACTGGAGACTTGGAATATTTTTGAGTCTCTGCCACCCCCTCGGGATTTATTCGAAATCTCATATACGCAAACAAACTCTACTATTCTATAAAATTCAATATTTCAGGCTCAATGGCACTATTAAAATTTCCATCTGAGGTCTTTTCGATGAAAAGTGGGTCCCATACCCAGTTGCCATATTCTTAACTTTTGGCCAATAGTCCAAAATGAGTTTGGAAGACTTGGGAACCAAACAAAGGGTCCACCTAGCCTAAAATCAATGTTTTGGAGTTGTTGGAACAGTCAGAATTAACATGCAAAGTCGTTCGACTGAAGTTTTTATCCGGTAGTCAATTTGAAACAGCAAAGACTTCAAACTAGGAAATTAGATTTAAAAATCAAACAAACTGCTTAGTTACAATTAGCTTTAAAAATCAAACGAACTACTCGGTAACCGAATTGTCAGTTCGAGAAAGTCATAAATGACTTGAGGCAGTTATAGGAAAGCTCTAAACGACGAATTAAACGAAAACAAAAAAAAATACCTGGAGGGTCATTACAAGAATCTTTGTAAAGGTCCTTGAGCATATGATCTTGGTCAAGAAACGAGTGGTTTTTCCAACGTTTGCAAGGTGATTCTGGCGAGGCTTGTAGTTTCAGTTTTCTGCCCCACAAAAAATAATTTGTCCTTCTTTTGATGTTTTCTTTCTTTTAGTATTTTGTTTTGAGCGTCTTAAGTATTGGTTTCATCGTGTATGCTTTTTTAGTAAATGTTATCATTCACACGTTAATATTTGCATAAGTGTTAAAGGTTTATTTTGGGAATTACTTTATTTTGTATATAATGTTTGTTTTAGTTTAAGGGGTCGTTTCTTCTTTTGGTATTTGGGAATTGAAAAGTGTTTCTTGTTCATAGTCGAGACTTATTTTTCTTTCACTGTATATTCTTGTTTGGTACCTCCGTTGGACGAAACCAATCTCATTATAATTATGTTTATTCCTCCCATCCACTTTAATTGTTCGTTGTTTTGGATTTGTTTGATAAAGATGGAGTGATAAAGTTTGATGCCTACTAATCTGCTTCGCAATAGTAACCTTTGAGAATGTTATGGTGATCGATTATGATGTCTAATTAAAACAGCTATGGTTGTTCACTTATTGAATTTCTTAAAATGAGAGAAGATTTCAAATGTTACGGTTTTGGTTTGAAATTTGAGTGAATTTCCAACAACTAGATGTGTTATCACTATATTCTGTTTGAGTGAACTTAGTATGAAACATCTTTGTTTACATCGTTCAATATCACATATTCTTTCAAAATCGTATTGGAAAATTGAATTTTTCTAAGTTTTGAGTCAATGTATTTTCAGCATGTTTATCAAATAGAAATGGTAAAAGTGGATCCTTTGAAATCGTGTTTGATTGCATCTTTGAATTTGGTGATTCTTTGAGTGTTGAGGTGTTAATATGTCAAGTACATGATAATCTGCCAATGACTTTTGACCATCTATTAAATCGTAAGGAAGTTATCATTAGTGAATAATTGTTACTCAATTTTCACCCCTTAGATTGAAAATTGCAATTTATAGCATAATTTTTATTTTTGTAAATTGTAGCAAATCTTATTAAAAAGGTTAAAAAAACGTTATTTTTCTAATAATATAAATAAAAAATACAAATTTTATGTATGAAAAAATATTTTTATACTGAAAAAAGGGATGAGAGTTATTGTCAAGGTATCTATCATCCCCTTAAATACTCTCCCTTAAATATCTCTAAAATCAGATTTACATATACTTAATTAACATCTAAAAACGTATTATCAAACGATCTATTCTCATAAATTCAAATTTCACTTTCTTTCAAATTTTTGTCTCTTCTTCTTAAAAAGAATGTATTATAACTTTGTATTTGATCAATGTAATAGACAGTGAAAGGTTACATTCTTTGTTTGTAATGCATGGAAGAAGATAGAATTTTAACGATATTTTATTTGTTTAAGTTCTTTAATCTATTTAGATTTTTTATATGTTGGAAAATCTATATTTCATATGTCAAACGAATACAAAAACGCATAACAAAAATTGATATTATACATTGCTCGTTTTTTGCATAAATCTTATTCTGATTTGTTTGTTAATAAATAAATTTGATATAATATTTATTTTATTGAAGTGATTTATGTATTTTTTTAAATATGTTAAAATTATGAAAGTATTGTAGAAAGTATGAATTTTCATATATAGAAATTATGAAAATTCATATAATTCCTGCTAATGAAATATGTATTGTTGAAAGTATGAAATTATGTATTTTTGTATATGGTGAAAGTATGAAAGCGAGTCGACTGGGAAAACACAAGCTTAACATGTCTTTCTTTATTTTTGCATATGTGAATATCTTTGTCGAGTTGGCTGGCATCATTCGCTCCTTTCTGCCTTTTCATTGTCCGCCCCTGCTTTCATAGAACAATATCGTGGCAACGTAGACCTAAGTGGTCATATTGGATCCTTGGGAACCATCAGAAGTACGGCTGGCCTGTATATATTTGAACGAAAATGTTGTGTCGTCTAGCAGAGCCGTATTGTTGAAAGTATGAATTGTCATATATAGAAATTATGAAAATTCATATAATTCCTGCTAATGGATATGTATTGCTGAAAGTATAAATTTATGTATTTTTTACATGTTGAAAGTATGAATTTTCATATATAAAATTGTAAAAAATCATATAATTCCTGATAATGAAATATGTATTATGTTTATAGGCATACCTAGAGATTTTGCTGTAGATGGGATAATGTATGATGCAGATTCAAAGTATAAGGATTGGTTACTGGAATATCAAACAATTGAAGATTGATATTAATTCAATCAAAATTAAGATTAAGGTTGATATTTCAACCAACAAGTTTAATGCTTCCAACCAGCGTATGAGATATGGTGCGTTACTTTGGGATTATGCTCCAAAAAATAAAATAATGGTGCAATAAGTGAAAGTGAGGTGACTGCCAATGTTACGAGCAAACTCGGTGGCCCGAAGATTTTGAGAGACATTGTTAGTTCAACTGTCCCTAAAAAAATAAGGCATACATAGACATGGATATTGTGCTTTAATGTTTTTTGGTGTTTAGTTTTGGTATTTAAGCAGTTTTTTATTCAATGTTATGCTAATTTAATAATTGTTTCGTATTTCACATCATTGAATGAATTGGATATCAATTAAGTTGGTGTCAACCAGATGTACTATAATTTTTCCTTATAAATCTTGGTTCTTTTTTTTCAATATGAAAGATGGCAGTGTACATTATATCTTAATTTAATACAAAGTAGATGAGATAGGACAAAAGGAATGAGTATTTAACAAAGAAATTGACAATACACCTTATATTTTTTGTTAAAGACCAAAAAAAATTAGAAGAAAGAGAATTTCTGATGAAGGAGAAGAAATCGTTGGTTGAATAATGATTTTTTTAATGAAGTATGTTCATAAACATCTATCACAACAAGACGTAGAAGAATAAAAAAATTTGTTGCGATTGAGTATGTCAATGGAGAATGAAAAACCCAATTAGATAAGAATGATAAAAATGAGTAAATCCCAATTTTGTTTTCAAGAAATAGCTCAAGTATGTCAATGGAGAAGAAACATACTTTGAGAATGAAAAAGTGTTTAAGTCAAAATTAAAGTCTTCTTTTAATAAAGTTGTTTCAGAAAAGTGTGCAACTTTTTGAAATAAAATATCATGATATATTTTTATCATAATTATCAATACACTATTTAAGGAGAAAATTGAATACTATCCTATAAATAGGGAACTAATTTTAATGTATAAAATAAATACAGAATTTTTTAAGTAAAATAAAAAATATATATATATTAAAAAGTTGCTATAACTTGCAATTAAAAAGTTGTTAATAAAATTATCTAAAAGTGTTGCTAAAATGCAATTTTCAATCTAATAATTATATAAGGGATAATTTTATCTTTTTTTTTTACTCTTAACAGTGGCTAGGCATGTCTTCTTTTGTGTTGTCTGCTTTGAGGATGTCGAGTTTATGAGTTCAAACCTTCAATGTTTTATGAGAACTTGCCATATATAACGACATGTTTACTAGTATTTATTAAAAATCCCATCTATTTCCAAAATCTCGTAAAATCTCAACTTTTGACCATTGAAAATACATGTTAATTAACTTAGATAAATACTACGGATACATATTTTAATTAAACTAACTAGAACGTTTTAAGGGATGTAACAGATAACTTAGCATTAAAACAATAATTAATCTAACTAATTATGGTAAAAATGGAAAAAAAAATCCCACCATTTATGGTAATTAGTGTTATTCCGCCATTCTAATAAAAAACCTCTCACATAATCTATTTTGAAATAGAAAAAACTTTCTACGGCTTGTTGAAAAGATTCGGATGACCATTTCTTTTTTTTAATTTGTTAATTTTATTTGTGTATTTGAAATGAATATTTCAGTGTTTTTACGTCATTTTGGTGTTTGGGTTGACGAAATCAACTATGTGGGCTATAAGAGCGATGGAATCGTGATCAGTGAACATGTAACTTGCGAAAAACTGATTGCAATAATTGCCGAAGAGTTGGAAATAAACAAAATCAGGAAAAAAATTGAGGCTCGTTACATTGTTGAAGGAAATGTTTGTCCGTTGTTGATTCGTAACGAAATGAGTGTGAAGATGTATATCAAAATTAAGAAAACTGAGGGTGGTTTTAGAACGTATCCATTCATCATCACTACGTTAGATAAGTCTGCAAGTGAAATATTGTTTGATGGGAATGTTGGAGCAGTAATGTGTTTGTAAAGTCCATTAGAAAAAGTTGTGAAATTAATTAGTTACAATTCTAATTCTTCTGCTCCTTTTCCTTTGTTAGATAGGAAGGGAAAAAAGATCATTACTGACTGCAAACATAGTAATGTTAAGGTTGGGCAAATCTATAAGGATAAGGGTATTCTGATTTCGGTTATGACAAGGTTTGTAATTGAGTATTCCTTCAATTTCTACGCTAAAAGATCGGACAAGAAAAGGTATGTTATATTTTTTATGTATCAGTTGTTGTTAATAATTTGTACTTTAATTTTATTTTGTATCTAACGTTTTTCGATTATTGTTTTACATAAATTTTTTGACAGCAGATTAATAAAGCCTAGATACATTTTTTGTGCTAAAGATACATTTTGCTCATCTTGTATCTCAGTTTATATATTTATGTTTAATTATGCATCTCATTGTGTTTTAGTTTAATCTATATCAACATACGGAACAAACATAATAGTTTTATTTTAGATACATGTTGTACAAGTTTGTGTGATTTATGTATCTATTAATTTGCTTTTTAGCAGTAAGTACAGGAAAAATTTTTAAGTTTTCTTTTCATTGATTCATCTATGTCCTATGATGCCGTTCGGAGGACTGTGTTTGTATATTTAAAGCATCATGTTGGTATGGGACTGAACTTTTTAAAGTTAGAACTTTCCAAAATATCCACACATGCCCGTTGAAAGATCGAGTTTTTACTCAACTTCAAGCTACAGTTAGGTTTGTTAGTGGTTTTGTTGCTCCAAAACTTGTCAATTACAAGAGAATACATACTCTGAATGATATAATCAAAGATATTAAAAATGCTTTTGGTTTAGACATTAACTATCAGAAGGCTTGGAGGGCCAAAGAACGTTCGATTGAGATGCTAGGGGGAAACCTGTGGATGGTTATCGACAAATGGATAGATATATATACATGTTAAATTTTGTATATCCAGGTTCACATATTAGAATGCATAAAGCAGAGGATAATAAATTCATGTATTTGTTCGTTGCATTGCAACCTTTGAAGAGTGGATTCGAGTATTGCAGGCCTGCAGTTGTGGTTAATGGTGCGCGTTTGAGTGGAGTATATAAAGGTACATTTATTTCTGTAAGAACGCTTGATGGAGCAGGTAATTAATATTTATTATGTATAGTTATTTTTTGATGTCATTCAGATCATAATTTGTATTATTTTATTTTTTTTGTTTGAGAAATTGTTTACTTGTATTAGCATCATTAGTTTTTTTATTATCAAAATTGTAGGACGCATTTTGCCACTAGCATATGGTGTGGTTGACAGTGAAAATGACAATTCATGGACTTGGTTTTTCAAAAAATTTGGAATTGCTTTTAGAGAGCGCGACAGTATTTGTGTTGTGTCTGACCGTCATGAAAGTATAATAAAGGTTGTCAGCGTTATATATTTGAATGTGTCGCACCTTGCCTGCATTTGGCACTTGTGGAAAAATGCTTGCATAAACTTCAGGAAGAGTAAAGATAGACTTAGCGATATTTACTATGCTATGGCTAAGGCATTCCATAAAGATGATTTTGATTTTTTTTTAAATCAAGTTGGGAAGATTGATCAGAGGGTAAAGTCTTATATTGAGGATGTTGGATTTGAAAAGTGGGCACGGGTGTATGCACCTGTTAACAGAGGTAGAATGATGACTTCAAATATAGCGGAGTGTATAAATGGTAAACTGAAGCTAGCACGTGAGTTTTCGATAATCGAATTTCTAGAACAGACTAGAAAATTATTTGGAAAGTGGAACTGCAAGAATAGAGAAAGAGCATCTTATACAAACAGGTCATTGGGTAGTAGATTCGAAGGAATTCTTCAGCTAAATACTTCAAAATCTTCAAGGCTTAAGGTTAGTTTAGATGTTTATTTTTGTTTGACATATTATATAATGTTTGATTGATATTACAAGATAGTATTTGTTTTATAATCTTGTTTTGAAAAATGTTACAGTAAATGCATCAATTATTTTGTTTGAAGTGATACAAAAATATTATAAGGAATATTGATATGTATTTATGTGTTAACATATTATGATTAATATTGTAGATTAGTGTGTCATCAACATATGTGTATTCGATTTACGATGACGGAAGAAAGTACATAGTATGTCTTGATAGGAGGACTTGCAGTTGCGGGAGATTCCAATTGGACAAGATAACTTGTGAACACGCGATTGCAGTTTTAAAAATCAAGCATGTAGTTGATATGAAGCCTTATTGCTCAGAGTTTTACTATTCTAAAACATTAAGGAAGATGTATCAAGAATCGATGTTTTCAATGCCTGATAAGAAGGACTGAATTGTGTAAAAAGAAGTTATAGACGAAGTTGTGTTACCACCAAAATACAAACGTCCACCTGGAAGGACAAAGAAAAACAGGCACAAGAAATCAAGTGAAACAATGACATCGAGCAGTAATTGTTCTGGGAGATGTGGTTATGAAGGTCACAACAGGCGTACTTGCAACTTATTTCCAAATGGGGAGTGACAATGTAGTTTACTAATGAATAATGTTGAATAATTTCTTAGGTTGTTGTTGGATTTTTTTAATCTTTTTTATGCGACATTTTGATTGATGATATTGTTGCTTTTTAAAAAATTTAAGAATAATAGTTATCGAAATAAATAGCTATTTTCGTTCCTTTGTTAATTATTTATATATGTTTTGAAGATGTAAATGTCGTGACACATCATATAGAAATTAAGATATATGAACTGATAATGTTATTAAATTTTATATTAGTAGTTCTGTTGTAGTAAATGATTGAAAAGAGATACATTTTTATAGGATGTATCTTCCATAAATTTATAGATACAAGCTTACAAAATTTGTATCAACTGTAAAATATAATTTGTCAATATTATTAAGATGTAGTACTATAAGTTTTGCTATAATTTGTTATACAGGTTAGAGCTAAACATGTATTCGATTAACAAAAAGCAGTTATAGATACATAATAATGTAATATTTTGTTGGTTACTATTATTATATAGTAAAATATATTTTCTTGTACTTGATACATATAATTTAATAAGATGTATCTCATATAATTTTATAGATACAAGTTTAAATAATTTGTATCACTTGTAAAATCTAATATGTCAATAGTTTTAAGATATAGTACTATTAAGTTGTGCTATAATTTGTTATGCACTTTAGAGAGAACATATCTTAGTAGGAACAAAAAATTGTTATAGATACTAAATAATGTAATGTTGTGAATGTTACTACCATTATATTATAATGTATGTTTCATTATTTTACATATATATTATTGTAAAATATGTATCTAATACAGTGTCTTTATAAAGTATAAGAAAAATGTATATCGAAACATAAATATAGCTTTAACGTATATCAAAATTTCCAGGAACGAAGTTTACAGCTTTTTGAGATTCTTTGATACTTTCTAATTGAGAAAATCCAAGACTAAAAGAAGGTCCTGAATCTTGATTCATAATGGTAATTCAAACAATGAATCCTAAAAGAAGGATAATCAAAGAAATTGCTCAACCAAAACACTCAAATTTCACTTAGCTTTACTTGCGCAAAATATTTTTTTTGAAAAAAAAACGTAAAAAAGGATTAGAAGAAATTGAAACTGATTTTAGGGGAGAAATGACCTTAATTCAAAGTTTTGAATTAGATGGAGAAATTGGGTAGAAACCGCCTATGAAATTACAGCGTACAGAGAGGAGAAGTGGGTTATTTTTGGTAAAGAATCGGCTTCTTAGTAGGAGGTTAAAACTTGTGTCTCAACTTTATCAAAAAGTAATAAATGTTGGGATTTAAGTAATATTTTAGAAGTGGAGGGATTTTTAGTAGTTTAGAAACTTAATATGTCGATTTAGGTAATTTTTTCTTTTTACAATGGAAATGGTCGTTTTGGGTTTAAAGAAGTTTCCTTCTGGGGTATTTCCATATTAAATGGGTTTAAAATTAGACCTTTACTATTCTGTCATGTATGTGACTTAAGCCTGTCAAACGGGTCGGGTTGACCCGGCCCAAATCGGCCCGTTTAATAAAACCAGCCCAGTTTGACCCGGCCCGATCAGCCCATGGGTTGTATGGTACTGGATCCCAGGCCGATAAAATTTTTTGATTGGGCCCGATTAAACCGACCCGGACCAAGCCCGGTCCAGGCCCACCCTGGCCCAGTTAGCCTTTTTTTTTATTTTTGGAGATTTGGGCCAAACTAGTCGTTGGCCCAATGGCTATATAGCCGCTTTTGGGTCCAAACGGCTAGTTTGGGTCCTTTTAGTAAGAAAAAAAAATCATTTAAACTATTTTTTAATCCCAAAAAAAAATTCTATAAATACCCTACACCTTCAAATAATTTTTCACATAATTTTTCATTCTCTCAAATCTCAATTCTCAATTCTCAAATATTCTATATATTTAATTTCCTAAAGTGCTTACTTTAATTTTTTAATTTTGCGATTACAAAGTACGAGTGGAAGTTTCTAAAGTCGCAACCTTCGGATACTTCCAAAATTTGATATTGTTGTTCCATCTCTTAAGTTTAATTTTTATTTAGTGTATTAATTGTTGAATATTTAATTTTATTATATTTGTGTATTTTGAAATTTTTTAGTTTAATTTATATTATGGATAAATTAAGAAACTTCGCTACTAAAGGTGTTAAAAATTTTTGTCCCGGAAGCGGTAGTGGTAGTAAAAAGTGAATTACTAGAGGTAAAGGTATTTCAAGTAGTAGATATACCCATGTGCCTTCGCCTTCGGTACCTCTTGGTACACCTTTTGAGGAAGAAATAGGTGTAGGTGCTCACGATATGGATTATGTAGAAGCTCAAAAAATTACGGTATAGAAGAAGAAAATGAAGTATATGCGGTTAATTTAGACGAAGATGATGAAAATATTGGTGATACACCCGTACTAAGAAATGCTAACGTTAGATCTGAATTGGTTAATCTCCCTCCCCATCCTCTCTGTGCCCCAAGAGCTCGTAAAACAACTAGTATTGCATGATAATTTTTTGAACGTATATCAGATATTGAGGTGCAATGCAATATTTGTCAACAAATATATAAGCATAAAAGCGGAGGAAAGCAAGGGGGTATGGGTACGTTAATGAGACATATAGGTGATGCTCACAAAAGAGAGTTAAATATTACACGAGGTGGTGGGGATGTTGGTGGGCCAACGCAAACTAGAATGGACCCAGCAACCGGTCAGGTAATGAAGAAGTATAATAAATTAAGAGACCAAGAAGAAATAGCTAAAATGGTAGTTGTGGGTTGTTTGCCTTTTAGTTTTTCTTCTTCTGATGCCTTTATTCATTATATACAAATAATTTATAATCCTATGTTTAATAGTATTCCTAGAAGTACTTTTCAGTCTGATATTTTTAGACTTCATTCACAATATTATTTTTATTTATCAACATTGTTAAAACATATTCAATGTAGATTGTCCCTAACTTCTGATCTTGGTCGTGCTGTAAATAAAAATGATTATTTAACCGTTACTTGTCATTGGATGGATAGTTATTTTGTGATGCAAAAATGTATTCTTGCTTTTTTATATGATGAAGATCGTAAACATACTGGAGATTTTATTGCTGATTCTATTTTTAAAGTTGCCAAATTTTATGGTATTGAAAATAAAATCTTATGTATTGTTTTTGATAATGCCTCTAACAACAAGACTACTATAACAAAGTTAAAATCTAAGTTATCTCCGCCGTTACCTAAGATTTTTCATAGTAAGTGTGCATGTCATATATATAATTTAATTGTAAAAGATGGTCTTGAGTTTTTTTATCTTTATATTGAAAAAATCCGTCTTTCTGTTGGTTTTATTCAAGGAAATAATCGAAGAAAAAGAATTAGAGAATTTAAAGTTAAATGTCAAGAAAATGGACTTGCACCGATATTGATGCCTGAGTAAATTGATATTAGATGGAATTCTACGTATGATTTTTTAAAAACTTGTTATAATATAGAGTTCCTATTACACAAGCTTTTAACCAATATTGTGGTTCATTTGCTGATTCTGCTGATTGCATGCTACATGATTCTGATTGGGTTGTAATTAATGATCTTGTTAAATTTTTAGAAAAATTTATGTAGCTACGGTTGAATTTTTCGGTGCTTATTATCCTACTGTTTATAATATTTTGGCATATATAGCCTATATTTCTGGTTTGCTCAAAGAATATAAAAATAAAGAAGGTTATAAAGAAGTTGTTGGTGTCATATTTACTAAATTTGAAAAATATTTTTTCCCGATTCCCCCTATTTACTTGGTTGGTGCTATGCTAAATCCGTGCATGAAATATAATACTATGTGCCACTTTAGTACTATTATTTATGCTAACTTAGAAATAAATACTAACAATGATTCTGAACAAGTACAACCTGATTTGTGGACGGCTATGGGTGATGTGAATGAATACATAGAAAAATTATATAATCACTATGCTGATTTAGTTGATTTAGCCGTACCTACAAATATCACTCCTACTGTCGCTCCTCATCCTTCCGAGGAGCCATTATCTTCTAAAAGGCCAGTACATAGTGGTTTTCCTGATTCCTTTTATGATTTACCTTGTTGGAACAGTGTAGATGAGAGAGCTTACACATCAACTTATCGGGGAGAGCTGAAATATTATCTTCGATCGCCGCTAGAGGATCGCAAACGACGGATCAATAAGTTGGATTGGTGGAGGAGTAATGAAACACAATATCCTGTGCTTTCAAGATTAACTAGAGATATCTTGAATGTTCCAATATCAACCGTTGCATCAGAGAGCGCCTTTAGTCAGGGACGACAGCAGCTTGGAGACAACCGACACTCATTGGGAAGCAATGCAATGAATATTCTAGTTTGCCTCAGAAATTGGATTAGAGTGGAAAGAAGAAACCAAGGAATGGAACCGGAGCCGAACAACGGGCAGAAACTTGAAGAAATTATGTCTTCACGGGAGAACTCAACAGAATCAAATCCAATACATGGTTTTGCCCCCGTTGACTTTGACTATCATATGCAAGTTCTTGTTAATATTAACATGAATGAGTTGGAAAAAAATGATGCATAATTTATAGATTTTTCATTCATGTAAATTATAAATTTTGGATCATTTCGCAATCAATAAAATTCAACATTCATTAACTCTTTAATCCTTACTTTGTAATTTTTTTCATTTAATGATTTAAATTGAATTTCTAGTATAAATTAAAAACTTACTTCTAATATATTATTAATTTACTACCAAGTATTATTAATTTATTATATTAAGTAGCATATGTTTTGTATATTTGTGTATATATCTTCTATAGATGTGCATATTTAATGTATACATGCGTATATGTTTTATAAATTGTATATATATTGTAGTATATATATATATATTATAGTATATATTTTATTTAAAGTAGTACATATATATTGAATGGTGCGTATATATATGTATATATCTTCTATAGACGTGTATATTTAACGTATACATGTGTATATGTTTTATAATTATTATATAACTATATATATATATATTAATGTATATATATTGTAGTATATTTTATTTAAAGTAGTAGATATACATTGAATAGAGCGTATATATGTGTATATATCTTCTATAGATGTGTATATTTAACGTATACATGTGTATTTGTTTTATAAATTAGTATATAACTATATATATATAAATATATATATATTGTAATGTATATATATTTTAGTATATTTTATTTAAAGTAGTACATATACATTGAATAGAGCATGTATATGTGAATATATCTTCTATAGACGTGTATATTTAACATATACATGTGTATATGTTTTATAAATTAGTATATAACTATATATATATATATATATATATATATATATATATTGTAATGTATATATATTGTAGTATATTTTATTTAAAGTAGTACATATACATTGAATGGTGCGTATATATGTGTATATATCTTCTATAGACATGTATATTTAACGTATACATGTGTATATGTTTTATAAATTAGTATATAACTAAATATATATATATAACTATATATATATATAACTATATATATATATATATATATATATAGTTATATATATATATATATATATATTGTAATGTATATATATTGTAGTATATTTTATTTAAAGTAGTACATATACATTGAATAGTGCGTGTATATGTGTATATATCTTTTATAGAAGTATATATTTAACGTATACATGTGTATATATTTTATAAATTAGAATATAACTATATATATATATATATATATATATATATATATATATTGTAATGTATATATATTGTAGTATATTTTATTTAAAGTAGTACATATACATTGAATGGTGCATATATATGAGTATATATCTTCTATAGACGTGTATATTTAACGTATACATGTGTATATATTTTATAAATTAGTATATAACTATATATATATATATATATATATATATATATATATTGTAATGTATATATATTGTAGTATATTTTATTTAAAGCAGTACATATACATTGAATAGAGCGTATATATGTATATATATCTTCTATAGACGTGTACATTTAACGTATACGTATGTATTTATTTTATAAATTAGTATATAACTATATATATATAACTATATATATATATTGTAATGTATATATATTGTAGCATATTTTATTTAAAATAGTACATATACATTGAATGGTGCATGTATATGTGTATATATCTTCTATAAACATGTATATTTAACGTATACATATGTATATGTTTTATAAATTAGTATATAATTATATATACATATATATATATATTGTAATGTATATATATTGTAGCATATTTTATTTAAAGTAGTACATATACATTGAATGGTGCATATATATGTGTATATATCTTCTATAGACGTGTATATTTAACGTATACATGTGTATATGTTTTATAAATTAGTATATAACAATATATATATATATATATATACATAGATAGAGATATATATATTGTAATGTATATATATTGTAGTATATTTTATTTAAACTTTAAAGTAGTACATATACATTGAATGGTCTGTATATATGTGTAATTGTGTTTAGGTGTATATATTTTTTAAATTCTAATGTAGTATATACTATATATATAGTGTATATATATTGTTTAACGTATTTAAAATGTATATAGGTGGATATATATAGTGTATATTGAAAAAAACTTCTTCTTTTTTATCGGGTTATACCAGATTTTTAACCGGGTTGGGTTAAGTGGGCCGGGTTAGGACTATTTTTAAAAATTTAACTGTTGAACCCAGCCCGACTCGACCCACTTAACCCCAACCCGGACTCGAACCCGGCCCGGCCCACTTAACACCCTTATTGTGGCTTGTATGTGTCATTTGATTACAATAAGATACTTAATTAGATAGCTCTTTCCACATACTAATTCTTTTCTTTTTCCATCGGATCCATCTGATGCATCAACTTCTTTGGGTCCACTAGACCCTATCTCGATGTATCTCATTAGGTCAAGCCCATCCTATCGAGTCAACCCTCAATACTTTCGAAAATAAGCTGATAAAGTGAAGAAATAGTGATGTATACACTGATATACCACAATGATACAAGCTTTACTGGTTGAAGATGGCTGGTATACTCAAACATATGGTGTATTATGAAACTGGAAGCAAGGATATGGGTGTTGTATATACTGATATGCAGTACATATACAAAAATTGTGATGAAAAGGGTTGCTAGTATACAGAAGATATACATGGAAAATGTGGGCTAAATATTCGCGGAGTTTGAATCCAAAATTGGGAATGACCATAGCAACGGGCCAGAATGCCTAATCTCTCTCTCTCTCTCTCTCTCTCTCTCTCTCTCTCACTCTCGCTCTTTCTCTCTCTTATCTCTTTATTTATTACTTGTAGGGCTGATAATTTCAGCCCATATTTGTGAAAAGAGTCCATTTAATCCATATTTATTGAATTGGATTACTCATATTTCAAATGGGTAAATATGAACTTCAACTCATTTTAAAAGTTCATACAAATATGGACAAAATGGGTACCCATTTAAACACAGAGATCACCCACCCATGCTTAAAATTTTAGGATTTTTTTCTTTTCTAGTTTTTTTTTTCTTTCTTTTTTCCTTTAATTTACTTTTTTGCTTTTTCATTTTTTTCATTTTTTTCATTTTTTACTCGTTTCTCATAATTTCTTTTTTTCTTTCTCATTTTTTCATCTATTTTTTTTTCTTTTTTCTTTGTATTTTTTTTCGTTTTCCCCTTTCTCATTCTTATTTGATCATTCATATTCGCTTGAGACCTACATGAGTTAATTAATTTAAGCTTCTAATTATTTCATTTAGTCTATACAATTTATAGCATCTCTTATCGATTAAATATAATCCATAGTCTCACTCCTTTATTATTATTATTTTCTATCTTTTATTTCTCTTTCTTTCTTTTTCTTTTCCAATTTTTTTTTGTTCTTTTTTGTCCTTTTCCTTTAATTTACTATTATTTTCTTTCTTTTTCCTTTAATTTACTTTTTTTCTTTTTCATTTTTTTATTTTTTTTCATTTATTTTTTACTCGTTTCTTACACTTTTTTCTTTCTTCAATTTCATCAATTAGGTAGAGTCCACTTGAGTGTACTTACACAAATTATAAATGTTGGGCGAATATAAATCAATATGCGTTTAGGGTAATTTCGTTATCATAAAAAAAAACCAAAAAAAAGAAAAAAAGAAAAAAAAGAAAAGAAAGAGAGGTAGAAGTTAGAGATAGAAGAGAGAAAAAAAGCATAAAGAAAAAATTGAAGAAAAAAAAATTAAAAAGAAAAAATAATGAAAAAGGAGAAAAGGAAAAAGAAAAAAAAATGGTAAATACAAATATACTGAGTGATTATGATATTTCAGTCATCATCCATAATTTGTACTCGACTTAATCATGTTCTTCGAAAATAAAAAAATATAAAAAACAAAATACAATCAAAAAAGAAAAAAAATGAGAAAGAAGTAAAAATAAAACAAAATAAAAAATAGAAAAAAAGGAGACTAAAAAGGAAAAGAAAAAAAAAGTAAAAAGAAAGAGAAGCAAAGGGTAGAGATAGAAGAGAGAAAAAAGAAATAAAAAAATAAAAAAATAAAACTAGAGGCTACATATAGAAGAGAGAAAGAAAAAAATGAAAAAACTAAAAACTAAAAAAAAAAAAAAAAAGTCAAATTGATATGATATAGAAGTTTTAAGTTTTTGACTTTAGGAGTTAAAGTAGGTTGAAACCATTTTTACCCAATCCATATTTGACCAAATCCATATTTACCCATATTTATATGGGCGGATTGCAATCCAAACCATTTTTGCTCGATCCATATTTAACCCGTCCAAATCCAATCCAATTCGCCCGTTTGCCACCCCTAATTACTTGTTATTAACTACTCTCTCCGTTTCGTATTAGTTGATCTTCTTTCTAAGAATGTTTGTTTTAATTTAGTTGTCCCTTTTATAAAATCAAGATAATATTATTATGTTCTTCCGATACTACTGCTATCATTAGTGACTAAATAAAGTGTATAAACTTAAATTTATATTTTCAAAGCATAATTAATAAAGTTAATTTGGTAAAAATAGCCCCTAATAATTTTTTTCTTAATGAATGTGTGAAGTCTATAGGGGTCAACTAATATAAATGGAGGGAGTAT